>BLSH010085382.1:174218-185466 GCA_018402905.1 Glandirana rugosa | reverse complement strand
CCCACCCTCATGATGTCACATCCAGGGGCGGGGCTGTGATGTGATTCCCCGCCCCATGATGTGAAATCATGAGGGTGGGGCTCATGATGACGTCATCGTGTGGCCCCGCCCCATGCCAGTATAAGGCAACCGCGCAGCACGGACCCGGCATTCGAATGGAAGAGAGCGATGAGTCAACATCTCCAGGAGGAGGAGAAGAAGAAGAAGCAGTGGCGGGAGAAGCTAGCCGGGTAGACAGCGGCAAAAGAGCAGAAGACCCCGCAGAAGACCCCTCAGAAGACAGAAGACCCCGCGAAAGAGCCAAAGAAAGAAGAGAGGGGAGAAGATGCTGGAGCGGATTTAATAAAATATTTTAAAAAGCTGTGTAGTGTTTTTTTTGGTACACTTTTTTTTCCCCCAGGTAAATGGGTAGGTGTACGATGTACCCCATACTCATTTACATAGGGTGGGGGGCCCGGCATCTGGGGGCCCCCTTATTAAAGGGGGCTTCCAGATTCCAATAAGCCCCCGCCCGCAGACCCCGACAACCAACAACCAACGGCCAGGGTTGTCGGGAAGAGGCTCTTGTCCCCATCAACATGGGGACAAGGTGCTTTGGGGTGGGGGGCACAGAGCCCCCCTGCCCCAAAGCACCCATACTCCCCATGTTGAGGGACCCTACACCGTTTTTTTCGGCGTAAATCTTAAAATCCATGCCAGATTGAAGAGCCTGGTATGCTCTTGGGGGAGGGGGGAACCCCACGCATATTTTTTGCGGGGTTCCCTTTTAAGACACCTAGCACACAAGTCGCGCCGCAAGTTGGATCACCGTGATCCAACTTCTGGTGTGGCTTATATTCAAATCAATGGGCTCCCATAGGGAACCATTGATTTTGAATAGAGGCAGAAAACGCAGCTGAAAGCTAGTGTGAAAAAACGTGCATTGACGTCAATGCAAAACGCAGAGAAAAACTGCAATTTTTTCCCTGACGTCAGGCCCGGCGTTTTGCTTATTTTTTTGCAAACGCCCGTGTGTATGAGGCCTAAAGGTTAGTTTTTAAAAAAAAAAAATAACAAACATGTCATACTTACCTGCTCTGTGCAAGATCATCCTTTTCTGGGCCCCCCCTGTGGCGCTCCTGGCTCCTCCTCTTGATCGAGTGCACCCACGGAGACTGCATTCCCTGGGGGCACTCGTGTGGGTGCTCTCCCGAGTCCCACTGATGAGTCCATTGACACAGACAGGAAGACTCGGCCCTGTCCCCTGGCTCCCATGTCACTAGATTTGATTGACAGCAGCGGGAGCCAATCGCTTCTGCTGCTATCAATCTATCCAATGAGGACCCGAGACAGCGGCTGGAGCTGATGGGCTCGTGCTCGTCGCTGGGACAAATGGGCTGAGGTAAGAAATAGGGGTCTCTGAGGGGCAGCTGCTGCACAAAAGCTTATTCATCTTAATGCATATACCCAGTGATGTGAACAGCCTCAGGTGATACGCAGAGATTAAACAAATCTCCCTACATAAGTATTACATGTATATCTGCTTTCTTCAGCTTGCTATATTCTTTAGAAAGTGCACATCCTGTTAGAAAATTTCTCTTCCTGTTCAGCACTGGGAGTGTAGTCTGGCCAAAAACTGTGTGACTGCTGATTGGAGGAAAAGCACACACCTCCACTCCACATAGGCAGAGGAAGGAAGGAATGTGCTGTGAATAGGCCAGCTCTCTGCTCATCTATTTATAGCACCCACCCCGAAACAAATTTCAGCATAGTTTTATCAAGGTTGTCAAAAAACTTGTCAGAAGTTATCATGCTGATAACAGAAGAACGGAGCAGTAGAAACACACGGGAGAAACACTGCAGATATATGAACTTTTTGTACTTTAAACCACATTAAGCTCCAAAAAAATTAAGCTAAATGTCACTAATTTGCCTTGTGGGAAACCAATATCCATGAAACTTCCAGGATAGGTTTGGGAAGATAAAAACATTGGTTGTGCAAAGTTTCAAGGCAATTGATTAAGGTTTAGGCACATTAAGCTCTTTTTATATTGAGCCACATGTTTTAGAATTGTAAAAAAAATGGTTAAATGTAAATAACTTTTGGTATGATTTACCAAATGACCTGAAATGTTTTGAATATGTTGGCATAGGCAGAGTCTTCTATTGTGTGATGTTTGGGGGTAATAGGTTAACATTTAGGCCTCATACACACGGGCGTATATAAAATAATAAACAAAACGTCGGGCCCGACGTCAAGGAAAAAAAGTCGACGTTTTTCGGCGTTATGCATTGGCGTTTTTGAGCGCTAGTGAGCGTCGGCGTCAATAGACGTTTTTTAAAAAAAAATCATTCCTCTGCTATTTTTCAACCTAAAAACGTCGGCGTCAAAAAACGCCGGAAAACGCCGGTACAATATTAGGTGGCGTTTGTTGGCGTCTGTTGGCGTCTCGTGGCGTTTTGCGGCGCTTTTTGACGTCGTTGCAGCCAAGGAACGCGCTGGTCGTGGGTTCTCTGATACGCCGACGCCATCTACAGCTCAAAAACGCCGACGTATTTTATGTGGCCATTGACTAACATGGGGAGCAGCTAAAAAACGTCAGTAGACGCCGGCGTCAAAATACGCCCGTGTGTATGAGGCCTTAATCTCTATTTTGTATGTTAAGCCACATTAAGCTCCCCAAAAAGCAAGCTTAACCACTTCAGCCCCTGGAGGATTTACCCCCTTAATGACCAGGCCATTTTTTTCGATACGGCACTGCATCGCTTTAACTGACAATTATGCGGTCGTGCAACATTGTACCCAAACAAAATTGATGTCCCTTTTTTTTCTCACAAATAGAGCTTTCGTTTGGTGGTATTTGATCACCTCTGCGGTTTTAATTTTTTGCTCTACAAACAAAAAAAGAGCGACAATTTTGAAAAAAAAAAAACATTATTTTATAGACTTCTTTCTGCTATAATACATATCCAAAAAAAATTATAAAAGAAACAAACGTATTCATCAGTTTAGGCCAATATGTATTTTTCTACATATTTTTGGTAAAAAAAAATCACAATAAGCGTATATTGATTGGTTTGCGCAAAAGTTATAGCGTCTATAAAATAGGGGATAGATTTATGGACTTTTATTTTTTTATTGTTTTTACTGGTAATGGCGGCTATCTGTGATTTTTAGCGGGACTGTGACATTGCACCAGACAAATCTGACCCCAAGTGACACTTTTTGGGGACCAGTGACATTATTACAGTGATAAGTGCTAAAAAAAATGCACTGATCTATGTATAAAGTGTTTATAACACTGGTAGGGAAGGGGTTAACACTAGGGGTTATCTGGGTTCCCTGGGTGTGTTCTAACTGTATGGGGAATGGGCTCACTGGGACAACACAGAGATCGCTGTTCCTGATCACTAGGAACAGCAGATCTCCATGTTATACCCTGTTAGAATGGGGATCCACCTTGTTTACATAGGCAGATCCCCGTTCTGCCTCTCTGTGGATCGATTACGGGTGGCCAGCAGATGTCGAGTCCATCGGACCCACGCGCGCACTCCCGTGGCGCGCAGTGGACGCACGCATGCACCCTGCTGCAGTATATGTGCAGTGGGCAGTCTTAATTTGCTTAATGTCATTCATTTGTCTTGAGGGAGACCAAATACCATGAAACTTCTAGGATATGTGCGGGAAATTGAAAACTTAAGTTGAGCAAAGTTTCAAGACAATTGATTAAGGTTTAGGCTTATTATAGTACATTAAGCTTTTTTTTACTGTTACTTAACCACTTCAATACTGGGCACTTAAACCCCCTTCCTTCCCGGACCAATTTTCAGCTTTCAGCGCTGTTGCAGTTTGCATGACAATTGCGGGTCATGCGACACTGTACCCAAATGAAATTTGTATCATTTTTTTCACACAAATAGAGCTTTCTTTTGGTGGTATTTAATCACCCCTGGGTTTTTTATTTTTTGCGCTATAAATTAAAAAAAGACTAAACATTTTCAAAAACAATGCATTTTTCTGCGTTTCTGTTATACAATTTTGCAAATAAGTAATTTCTCTTCATATATTTTGACCAAAAATGATACTGCTACATTTCTTTGGTAAAAATAACCCAAATTGGAGTTTATTTGGTGTTGGCGGACAGACAGATGTGACGGGGACAGACAGATGTTTTGTGTATGGTGACAGATGTGACGGGGACAGACAGATGTGACGGGGACTGTGACAGATGTGGCGGGGACAGACAGATGTTTTGTGTATGGTGACAGATGTGGCGGGGACAGAGAGATGTTTTGTGTATGGTGACAGATGTTTTGGGGACATACAGATGTTTTGGGGACTGTGACAGATGTTGTGTATGGTGACAGATGTGATGGGGGACATACAGATGTTTTGGGGGCTGTTTTATGGGGACACTTATGTGTATGGGGACAGGGGTATCAGTGTGCTTGGTGCACTGTGTGGGGGGCGATCTGTGACAGCTCTCTGCATGAAATCCTCATCATGCAGAGAGCTGTCACAGAGCTGCAGTTCCCCCCCTTCACCCCCCCGCACTGAACTCTCACTGAGCTCGGCGGGGGAGAACTGTCACAGAGACGTTTGTCTCTGTTTACAATGTGACGGCTGTGATTGGACACAGCCATCACATGATCGGGAGGGCCAGTCACTGCGCCCATATCCCGATCTCTGCTCAGCTGGATCCTGTGATCATAATGATCACAGGATCCAGCAGCGGCGCGTGGCCGCGCTGCGAGCTCCCGTTCTGCAGGACGTAAATACACGTCCTGTCAGAACGGGAAAGCTCCCACCCGGCCGTATATGTACAGTGGCCGGGTGGGAGGAGGTTAATGAGTTTATGTGAAATCTCCATTAACAGCTGTAAATTAATATTGTAATTATGAATATATTTCATTTAGAGTTGTATCAATGTGGGTGTGTAATATATCTTCCCATAGGACCCTGTTATACTGGTGGGGATGGGTTAAGTTGCCAGGGAGAATATTTTAATTACTAATACGGTATGTGAGAAAGCTTTCCACAGACACTTCAGTGCCTGAGTTTGTTTATCTAAACCAGGCATCCTAAAACTACGGCCCTCCAGCTGTTGCGGAACTACACATCCCATGAGGCATTGTAAAACTCTGACATTCACAGACATAACTAGGCATGATGGGAATTGTAGTTCCTGAACAACTGGAGGGCCACAGTTTGAGGACCCCTGATCTAAACAATGGGACCCAAACCTCTTTGTCCTACAAATACTCACTTCAAAGGATCCCTTGTTTAGATATGCAATGCAGGTGCCAACCTCTTATGAATACTTAATTTCCCAGGAAAAGGTCATGAACTGGCATACTTAATTGTCCCTAACAAACAAAATAGGGGCTGACTTATGTAAAGTACAGGGATTGAAGATTAGCCAATCTTAAAAAAGATGAGTAAGATTTGATAGAGATGCCCACCAATCAGAGTCACTCCATGCAAACCAATGAGGCAGAGGCCTATAATATACACAGGCATGGAGTAGAGAGAGAGATCTTTGGAACACCAGTTACCAGAATGTGGCTGTTACATAATGAGTTTATGTGAAATTTCCATTAACAGCTGTAAATAATAATGTAATTTAAAATATATTTCAGTTAGAAGGAAATATTAAGGCCTCATACACATGGACGTTTTTTGACGCCGGAGTTTTCTGGCGTTTTTTGCAGCTCTCCATGTCAGTCAACGGCCCCATAAAAACGTCAACGTTTTTGAGCTGTTCTGAGGCTGTAACGTTTTGGCATTTTTTGACACCGACGCCGCAAAACGCCAACAAACGCCAACTAATGCCAACAAACGCCAACTAATATTGTACCGGCGTTTTCTGGCGTTTTTTGACGCCAACGTTTTTAGGTTGAAAAATAGCAGAGGGATGATTTTACGCTCACTAATGCCGATGCATAACGCTGATTTTTTTTCCTTGACGTCGGGTCCGACGTCTTGTTTATTTTTAAAGATATGCCCGTGTGTATGAGGCCTTAAAGTATTGAGCGCTGTGTTGGTGATAGTGTAATTAGTTCCACTTCAAAGGTTGGCCTATTGTTTTCCCTGATCACATCTCTCATGAGTGGTAAACAGCAGTCTTCTTTGAATCATCCTATCAGGCTGTGCCTAATATAAATTTGCTAGTTACAGTGACCAATTAGGGAGAATTATCATAGCCTCAGTACAGAAAAGGGCGGGAGGATATAATGCTTGGTCCTCTTTTGTGTGAGGGCACATGGCAGTCACCATTGGCAGACCTGAGGTTAACAGGTAACCTAAAGCTATACTTGCATCTTACATTGTATTATAAATATGGTTGTTGGGGGTCATTTGTAAATATCATGTAAGCCAGGGGACTTGCACTGTACATTGTGTTGTAAATACTGTCTAATGTGCAATTTGTATATATTTTATAACCCTATCAAAAAATGTGTATTGTGGATGAAACTACCTCTTTTGTGTAAGAACTCTTAGATCTAGATGTGTATATGTAAATACTACTAAAATGATTGAGGTGTATGCACATATACACATAAACTAGTCAACGGGACCCTCACTCGTGATTAGATGGTAATTATGGAATATATATGCCTTGCACTTATATCTATATGATTGTCTTATGTCTTTTCTCTCTCATTGTTTGTATTTAGTAGTATGTTAGAGCTCAGTGTTTCTTTAACCACTTCCCGCCCGCCCACCGTCAACTGACGGCGGGGCGGTGCGGATGTCGTTCTGGGGCGACGTCATATGATATCGTCCCAGAAAGCGTGCTCCCGGCACCCTAGGGGGTGCACAGAGTGATGAATACAGCGGCGCCATGTTGACAGAACCCTGCGTCCGCAGCTCTTTAACCATGTGATCGGCTGTGACCAATCAGAGAGTGTGGCGAGGAGAGCTGATCAGCGGCATATCCTCTCACAGAAGATGTCTAGGGATGTAATCAGGGCACTGATCATCAGTGTCCTGATTACATTTGACCACCAGTGCCAGCAACAAGTGTCCACCCGAGTGCCAAAAATCAGTGCCAGCAGTCAGTGCCCACAAGTGCCACCAATCAGTGTCCATTAGTGATGCCAGTCAGTGCTGGCTATTAGTGCCGCCTATCAGTGCTGCCCATCAGTGGCCATCACTGCTGCCCATCAGTGCCACCCATCAATGCCCATTAGTGCCCATCAGTGCCGCCTATCTGTGCCCTTCATTCTGGGGCTCAGAATGAAGTTTTAATTCACTCTGGCACTGGGAAAGTAAATGATAATACATTATTTTGCATCTTATGGATTGAGTATGTCTTGTGTTTTGTTTTTCCTTTCAAATTTACTCATGTCCTGTTAATGTATGTGAAGGGTATATGTTTACATGTTGTTGTTCTAGACTTCAGGAAACCCACCAAGTCTGCATCTTACATTTTTGAATGTACTTACTGTTGACAGACTCATTACCTCTGCTGGAAGTCTGTTCCAAGCATCCATTTCTAGTTTAGTCCATTAGGAACCTCTCAGAGAGGTAGAGTGAGGTGTTATTAATGATTTATTTTAGGAAAAATACATAAACATCAGTGGATAAGGCAGATATGACCCAGACTTGGTGAAATACTTTAACCGGTTCCCGACCGGCTTGCGTACATTTACTGCTGCAGAGTGGCAGCGTCCCGCGTATCGCCGTCTTTAAAAGGCGGCTCGCGCATGCACGGCTAGCGGGCGGGAGAGCGCTGCTGCCGGTGCACTCTCATGCCCGTCGCACTCTGCAGGAGTGTGCCCGTGGCTCAGGTGGAGCCGCGATTGTTTAGGAGAGGAGAAACATGGGGAACCGCCAATGTAAACACGGCGGTTCCCCACGCTGTCAGGCAGCATGACAGAGATCTACTGATCCCTGTCACTGAGATCAGTTAGACCTCTGGTGCCCCTGACAGCCCAGCCCCCTCACAGTTAGAACACACCCAGGGAACACAGTTAACCCCTAGATCGCCCCCCAGGTTAACCCCTTCACTGCCAATGACATTTATACAGTAAACAGTGGACATTTAAATTTCTGATTGCTGCATAAATGTCATTGGTCCCAAAAAAGTGTCAAAAATGTCCATCATGTCCGCCCTAATATTGTAGTCCTGATAAAAATTGCAGATTGCCACCATTACCAGTAAAAAAAAAAATTATAAAAACGCCAGAAATTAATTCTCATGGTTTGTAAACGCGGCAACTTTTGCGCAAACCAATCAATAAACGCCAATTGCGATTTTTTTTTTTTTTTTTTTGAGGAAGACTATAAATCGGCCAAAACTGATGAATAAATTTGTTTTTTTATATATTTTTTTGGATTTGTATTTTAGCAAAAAGTAAGAAATATTGTTTTTTTTTGCAAAATTGTCGCCCTTTTTTTGTTTATAGCGGTGATCAGAAATGACGCAGAGGGGATCAAATACCACAAAATGAAAGCTCTATTTGTGGGAAAAAAAGGACGCAAATTTTGTTTGGGTACAACTTTGCACGACTGCGCAATTGTCAGTTAAAGCGACGCAGAGGACCTTAAAGCATAGTTTTTTATGTTTGTTTTAAAGAGAATAGAACATGAGAGCAGTCAATTGGCCGTCAGAATGGAATCCTATAGGGTCAGCATCTCCTTACAGGACTGAGATCTGCCAAAAGCCTAAAGCTCTGCACAATAAGGCCTCATACACACGGGCGTCTGAAAAAAAATAAGCAAAACGTCGGGTCCGACGTTTTTAAAAAAAACAGCGTTTTTTCAGGCATTTTGCATCGGCGTTAGTGAGCGTTAGTGAGGGTCGGCGTCAATAGGTGTTTTTTAAAAAAAAAAAATCAGCCCTGTGCTATTTTTCAATCTAATAACGTTGGCGTCAAAAAACGCTGGTTAACGCCGGTACGGCGTTAGTGAGCATTTTGCCGATTAACGTCAAAAAACGGCAAAACGCTAAAGCTTCAGAACGCACTGGTCCCGCGTTCTAGAAACAGCTCACTAACGCCGACGCCCTCTACTTCTCAAAAACGACAGCATTTTTAGAGGGCCATTGAATAACATGAAGAGCTGCAAAAAACGCCCAAAAACGCTGGCGTCAAAAAACGCCCAAAAACGCTGGCGTCAAAAAAACGCCCGTGTGTATGAGGCCTAAAGGTAAACAAGAAAAGAAAGTCATCCATCCGTACAGTTCTCAGTTAGCACAAGAAGGCCATAAACAGGACAGAAAGGAAAAGTGAAAAAAATGAAAAAGCCTTAGGGCCGGTTCACACTGGAGCGGCGCAGAGCGGCGCTCCAGGCGAACTCAGGCGGCTTACGAGGAGACTTCTATCATAGAAGTCCATGCAAGCCGCCTCAGATCGCCCTGAAAATAGGGCAGGGACCATTTTTCTAAGGCGGAGCGAAGCGATTCGCTCCTATTAGAACGGTCCCATTTGCACAGCATTGAGGCGAATTGTCAGGCGACTCAAGTCGCCTGACAATTCGCCTAGATGTGAACGGGCCGCGGAGTCGTGGCGCTCTGCCCCGCTGCAGTGTCAACCGGCCCTTACAACTAAATATAATTGGACTGCTGGATTGTGTCTATATTGATCTTGAGAAGTCTGAGTGGTGCACCTGTGTTTATTAGGGAGTGATCACGTCCCTACAAGTGCTTTTGGCTATTCCATTCGTTTGGAAGCCATATCCATCTGGTAAGCTGATTTGCAATTATCGGTGGTGGATTTTTGCAGATTGCATGAAAAAAAGTGTGGACTTTCCAGCCTTCCTTCACTGGGTGTCACGTTATGAGCTTGACTTTTTTCCATAAGAACTTTCCTCTTTTCTTTTATGGACTTCATATGGACAATTGATTGATTGCCATGCATTTTGTTGCATTTATGTCATCTTTTTAATATGCGCTGCTATTTGCTTTAACATTAGGCTTGTGCAATTCGTTTCGTTCCGAATATCGTTTTTACAGAATTTTGCAAAATTCGGCAATTCGGAGGAATTCCGAATTCCGAATTTTAAATTTCCGAATTTTTCCGAATTTTAGTTTTTTCCGAATCGCGGTAATTCGGAAATTCGCGGTAATTCGGAAATTCGCAGTAATTCTGCAATTTCGTTAATTCGGAAATTCGCGGTAATTCAGAAATTCGTGGTAATTCCGCAATTGCAGTAATTCGGAAATTCGCGGTAATTCGGCAATTGCGGTAATTCGGCAATTCAGCAATTGGAACAGACGAAAATCCGAAATTCGGAAATTCAGAAATTCGGAAATCCGAAAATTGGAAAAAACTAAGAATTTTTTAAATAATAACTAACTAATGACTAATACATTATAGGTATTGGAATTTCCTTGAAAGTTTGGCTGTTAATGAACTTAGATATGAAATTTAGCACTAATAGTCATACTTTCAAGAAAATTGAAATACCTATATTTAATAGTTATTTATTATTATTTCAAATATTCTTTTTTATTTCCGAAATTCGGAAATAAGGAAGAACATTTGAAATAATAAGTTATTAATTTATAATTTTTACTTATTATAAATTATAATAAGCTATTATTATTTCAAATGTTTTTCCTTATTTCCGACTTTTGCAGTGTGTGACTGTATATATGCATACTGTATGTATGTGTGTGTGCAATACTGGGTGTGTATATACTGTGTGTATATTGGATGTATATTGTATGTATACTGTGTGTTTACATACGATATAAGCACAGTATGTACACACCCAGTATGCACACACACACATACATACAGTATGCATATATACAGTCACACACTGCAAAAGTCGGAAATAAGGAAGAACATTTGAAAAAATAGCTTATAATAATTCATAATTAGTGTTGAGCGAACCCGAACTGTAAAGTTCGGGTCTGTACCGAACTTTTGGGGGTCTGGGACCCGGACCCGAACCCGGACTTTTCAAAAAAAGTCCGGTGAAAAGTCTGTGTCAAACTTCTACCAGGTGTAGGTGGAGGTAAAAACTAAAAAAAAATTTTTTACGAAAATCAATAAAGGGACAGGGGTAAAGAAACATCCCGTGAACAGGCTGGGAATGGGGGTAAAAGGAAGGAAAACGTCTGGAGATCCTGAAAGGTCCTGAAAAAATGTCGTTAAAAGTCTTGAAAATCATTTTAATGGTCTTGGGGCTTGGGCCTGAAAAAAACTTTTCAGGCCCAAGCCCAGGCCCAGGGTCTGGGGGTTTTCAAGCCATGTCTGGGCTTGAAATGTCAAGCCCAAGCGAGTTGTGATTAATACTTAATAATATTCGATAAAA
>BLSH010085382.1:147298-157600 GCA_018402905.1 Glandirana rugosa | reverse complement strand
CCTCCCATGACACTTCCCCCTCTTGTCCCATGGCCCCTCCTGTGACACTTCCCCTTCCTGTTCCATGCCCCTTCCTGTGACACTTCTCCCTCCTGTCCTGCTGCCGCCCCCACCCACCTGACTCCTATTTTCCTGTCTCTATTCCTGCACCACTGCGTCACAACCGCATGGTGAATGGGTCACATTTGACAGGAGCTACTGCCTACCAAGTGCAAAAGCCTGTATAACTTCCCCACCATCCGTAAAAATGCAGCTCAGCCGTGAGCTGAACCCCCCCCAGAAACAAAATTTATCTACGGCCCTGAATATATATATATATATATATATAAATAAATGAATAAATAAATAAATCTTCTGCAAAAAAATCACCCTCTTTTGTCTCAAGTGTACATATGAGTAAAAAGTCCTTTTGTGAAAAAACAAAGTGCAAAGTGCAAACTTTAAATAAATACAGTACTTAGTCGTTCTCCTCAAAAAAACATAGTGACAGTGGGTCTTTTTACAATGGTTGACCAAAGTGCAAAAAAATCTTCCCAGAAAATGAATGTATAAAAAATATGTGAATATAAAAATATAAAATAAAAAATAAAAATATAAGAAATACGAAACTTTAAAAAGTGTACGATTAAGACAAAAAAACAAAAAAGTGTATGATTAAAACAAACACAAAAAAGTGAAAAAAGGTTCTTAAAGCATCTTCAATGTTTGTTGCATAAGACAAGGCTATAAGGAATTCTGTTTTAAAATATCCATATAAAGTGACTTCCGTGCTCCTTTCATGTAAACGAGGTGACTTCCACATGTGTTCCCCCTCTTGGGTCGCTACTCACCACAATTCCACACCCCTACGGGGGTAAAGCGCCTGGATTATCTGGGGTCTTTTTCCTCTGTGTTAAACTCCTCTCCTCCAACAGGAAACCACACTGCAGATCCTTAGGTTCCACTTTCCCACATAGTGTAGTATCTTTTTCGCAAATTTATTATTAAAGCACTCTTTTAAAAAACAGTCTTTAAAAACGAGGTAACAACAATCAAACACAAGAGCGTCCGGATCAGCAAACAAAACAGCCGCTCAGCTGCTGATTGAGGAAGGTGGGAATCTCTTCCTCTCTCGCCGTTTTGCGTTCCACCTCACGGAACCACCAATCCCAGACGTGACGTAGCACGTAGCGGCCACACTTTACGCATTTCATCACTTAGACGTCCTCTGAAGTGGTGATATGAACAGCAAAAACAAAGGCATTAAACCGCAGACAAAGCAAAACCAAGTACCACAAAAGCCTTATAACTGGCGGTGAAGATGCCAACACATTATTTATAGCCATGACCACCCCCATGTTATCACAGTTGAACATAACCTTTTTGTTTGCCAAAACGGAACCCCACAGCTCAACCACCAGCACGATCGGAAATAGTTCCAAAAGCACCAAGTTTTTTTGAAAATTTGCGGCCCGCCATTCCTTGGGCCACGGCTCCGCACTCCATCGCCCTTGGGAATAGACTCCATAACCGGCCGAACCCGCTGCATCCGTGAAAAGTTCCATGTCGACATTGCTGACTGGCCCTTTCATCCACAAAGACCGCCCATTGTAGACTTCAAAGAAAAGCTCCCAAACCTGAAGATCAGCCTGTAGTTCTGATATTAAGCGGACATAATGCAGCGGACTGTTGACTCCCACGGTTGCCGCTGCCAAACGGCGACAGAAAATCTGGCCCATGCAAAATTCAGTTCCCCCAGAAGCGATTGCAGTTCCCGAAGCTGAATTTTACGCCGTTGCCGAGCACTGGCAACCTGGGCTTTGAGCGCCATCAGTTTATCCAAGGGCAAGTGACACTCCATGACCATGGAGTCAATCATAATCCCCAGAAAAACCAACTCTGTGGAAGGGCCTTCTGTCTTGTCCGAAGCCAAAGGAACTCAAAAGCGCTATGCCACGTGTTGCAATGACCCAAGCAAAACGGTGCAAATCCTGGAATCCGGTGGCCCAATACACAAAAAATCATCCAAGTAGTGGATGACTGAGCTTAAGCCTGACACATCCCGCACCACCCATTCGAGAAAAGAACTAAACTTCTCAGATAAGGCACATGAAATGGAGCACCCCATGGGCAAGCAGCGATCCACAAAAAACGAGCCTAACCACCTAACACCCAGCAAGCAGAAGCTGTCTGGATGGACCGGTAAAAGCCAGAAGCCGCCTCTACATTCACCTTGGCCATCAAGGAGCCCCGACCATATTTTCACACCCAAGAAATTGCTGCATTAAAAGAAGTATAGGTAACCGCGCAAGCCTGCGGGTCAATTCCATCATTCACTGAGCCACCCCTTGGGTACGAAAGGTGGTGAATTAGTCGAAACTTACCCTGCTCCTTCTTTGGGACTACATCCAATGGGGAAACCACCAATCCATCCAAAGGTGGCGATGAAAAAGGGTCGTTCATGCACCCCAGAGCCACTTCCTTCCGTATTTTCTCCGTAACCACGTCAGGGTGAAGCCTTGCCGGGCGCAAATTATAGGGAACTGGCGGGACCACCTTCAGTGTACATGGTATAGTAAACCCCTCCAAAAACACATTTCAAGGATACAAGCTGCCTCTCTATCCGGATACCTATTTAGGAATGGCAGCATCCTTTGCACGATCACCGGCGTTGTTCCTTTTTCCAGCGGCGTCGCCGATGCATCCTTTTCCTGCCTTGAAGCATTGCGAAAGGGGGTGACTACCTCCGCATCCTGAACACTCGTGTTTGAAACAACATGAAGTTCCAAAACAGCAGGATCCTTCATTGAACTGCCAACAGAAACCCGTTTTCTTGTCGGCCGAGGGTCCCGGTGTTGAGGAACACCGCCCCCCCCCCTGAAAAAACTGTGATCACGTCTGCGCCAAAGTCATCAACCACATCCAGAGGTTGATGCTCTTATGGTCCCACCGGATGGCTGGTCGAATTGCCTTACACTGAGGAAATTGTTTGTCATAGCGTAACCAAGCCACGCCACCATAAACTCTATGCGCTACTCCAATCGCATCTAAATAACAAAAAAGGGCCGAAATATTTTCTGGCTCCTTTTCCCCAATCAGACTTGCAAAAATCGCAAACGCCTGTAACCAGTTGGTGAAGGTACGAGGTATCAAACAGTTCTGGCATTTTTCTTCATCCTCCTTGTTGTCCTCTGGCTTGACCCTATCCAAATTAAATTTCTCCAACAGGAGTAGGGAAAAGATTTCCACATACTCACCCTTCCAGATTCTTTCACGCACTTCAGACTTGAGGTGTGCACCCAGAGGTCCCTCGAAGCAAACGTAGACCTCACATCTGGCTGAATCCGCCATCTGCACCTTATCTGTCTCCTTATCCTTTGCCGAGGATCCAGCGTCGGAGCCATGATTGTCATCTTCAGTCTGTGTACCTGCCACCGCTAACTGTTGTCCCACCTGGCAGGCTGGTGATTCATGGGGCCTGTCCGACTGATCCTACGCTACCACCGGCCGAGTGTCCCGCGCTGCCCCTGCATCCAATCGCTGAAGAAGATCCCTCAAGCCTGACAAATCCCTAACGCCGGCACCTATCCCACCCGACGGACCAAAACCCCAGAGGAAGAAGAAACACAGAGAGGGAAGCACATCGGAACACTTACTCAGGGTTATGCACCCTTCCAGCCGCAGATCCGGACGCCCCCGCCGGCTCCTGGAGATCTCCCTCCTCAGAGCTGGTGACCTCCCCTTCAGACCAGATAGGCTCTGAATCCTGGGCAGGAGAATCTTGCCAGCTGTCCTCTCCCCGACTCAGATCGCTCTCCTCCTCTGCTGCTGTTAGTCCTGAGGCTCTTCCCTGTACCGAGTGCTGTGCAGCTCTCCTAGGCTGACCTGTCCTGGCTCGTAGCCTGTGAACAGCAGCTGCACTTCCGCTCCACCCCCTTGTGACGTCATCCCGAGGCCGCCGCTTCCGCAGGCAACATGTATCGGCCGCGAGCCGGACCGCGCTGCATCAGTCCTCCATTGCCGCTGGATCAGTCTGCCCACTCACCGCCCTCGGTCTCCCACTGCATGTATAAGGCCGCCGGCCTCACCGTGAGGCAGGCCAGCGCCCGCAAATGTCACTCTCCCACGCTGGGCTGACCCCCTGGCGGGCACTTCACCAGTGGAGCCAGCCGCCTGCTCTGGAATTCTCACGATGGCAGAGGGGAGATGTGCATACGGTGAGTGTCTCCTCCCCGTGGGCTACGCCGATGACGGCAGGGGTGCTATTGGCAGGGGGTCCTGAAGGGTTCATATTGGAGCTCCCTTGGTGATGTCGAGCCCGAGGGGTAGTCTCAGGGGTAGTCTCAGAACTACAGCCTAGACCTCCGAGCACATGCCTGAGGTGCAAGGTCCGGTCACGGCTGTACCTGCTCTACTCCTTGCAGCATGTCCGAAATCCTGGCCTGCAACACCTCAGGGCCATGCAAGGCCGCTGCAGCCTTAAGCTGGGTCAAAAGCTGCTCTAAATTTCCCATTTTCTTCTTCCCCAGGGCAAAACACAGGAGCTGTGCAGATGGACGACCTAAATCCACTGCTTTCCCCCTCCAACTGTTACTGTCTCCACCTTTCCTTTAGTCTACACTCCTAATCTCCTCCCCCTTACCCCATCTCCTGGACCGATCACGTAAGTAAAACTCTCCTGTATACCTTTTAACACATTAACTCTATGCTGTCCAGTTCCCCTTCCACCATGTCATGCTAGCCCTACGCTTCATTCGTCCCTCATAGCTCAGGGTCTTCCTGAACAGATGGCCCTCCTCTGCATATATAAACAAAGTGTCTTTTGAAGTGGATATAGTGTTAACAAAGGGCGTTCAGAAGGCCTGGTCTAGATAATTACTTCGGCCCCTTATAGTCGGAGATAAGGTACTTAATTTAGATGTTGTCCTTTCTCGCATATAAATTTATGACTGGTAAATAACACACATGTTTAGCCCATCCTAACATTCCTACACTTCAAAAGAAACTGATAAATCAATACATTTTTCACACTAAAGCCTGAAAAACTTGTTCCCATTGATGTGTACATATAACTATATCAAACCTAATATCTCATACCGCTAATCCTTGTTTAAAAAAAAAATAAATATATATATATATATATATATATACACAAATATCTAATTACAGTTGCTAATGGAGATTACACATAAACTCCTCATAAGTCAACAGATGCCCCCTTGTTACACATAAAATAATGGTTTAAGTGTAAACTCCTTTAATATTTGGAACTTTTGTCTTTGCTTTCTGAAATAAAAAAAACTCTTTGTAGTTCATCAACTTTTCTGGATGTAATAAGTCCATAATAATAATAAGAGACAAAACAAAAAAAAATGAGGATCTTGGTTCTCAACAGTCCAATAATAATGATAGTATGAAAGCCCATAATGCAAATCCAGTCATGTTAACCTTACTTTTCCTTCCATGGTGATTCCAATTGGATACCTCATATTCAGTAAGAACATTTGGACCAGCTTTCCTGGCTTTCTGCCATGATCCTTGTGGGGGAGTCTGGCCTGTGCAAGGAACAACCACTCTTGCGCACCTAATTCAGGGACCACTGGTAGAGCAGACAGGGAGTCCAAGAGTGCGGGATGGCATGATGGCTGGATGGTCACTGGTGGTAATGTGATGTTCCAGATGGTCGTGCAGATCAGAAGAGTGGTCGTACAGGCTGGGTCGGCAACTGGCTGGCTGTGCGGTACAAGGGGTCAGGCAAGAGAATGGTCAAGTCCAAGCAAAGTTTGTTAACAGGCTGGCAGCAGAAGTACAGAAGGATCAGACAATCGGGTGGTCGTGGATAGCCGGGGTCAGTGCAGGTAGATAGCAGCAGGTCAGGTCAAGCCGGGTCGAACAGGAAACAGAAAGTAACACAGGAACTGGAAAACAGGATCAGAGCTGGGGCTCACAGGTACTCAGACACTGTAGAATGGACAGCACTTGTTGCAAGGCACAGGGGGTTTAAATAGCACCATTTGGCCCTGTTTCCGGCACGTGCGCAGACACGCACAGGCGCGCGCGAAAGCGCACAGGCACGCGCATAGGCGCCAAAGTCCACAAAAGTGCCAATTTTCTCCTAACACAGGGAGAGAAAGAAAAACATGAGTAGTTCTAAGACATATACAGTCAAATGAATGCTTATCTTGTACTTGTGAGTAGTAAGGACCTTTGTTTAGAATTGCTATATATATATATATATATATATATATATATATATATATATATATATATATATATATATATATAGATATACTGCGACATAATAATGAGACCCTTTCCCATTGACACATTTAACAATTTGAATGGTTACCTCCTTCAGCCAAATGCTCTCTGATTTTCATCACCCCTCCTTATTCAGCCAATGTCATTTGCCTGCAAATAACCCTGCCATGCCTTATGCTGGTTACCACTGTGTGTGTGTGTGTGTGTGTGTGTCAGGACACCTGGGGGCAGGTGACAGAGGCACACCACTGGGGTGTGAATCGCACCACAGAAGTGTGAAGCGCACGCTAAGATTGCAAAGTGCACCGCTAAGGTTGTGGATCTATAGCTGACTGCTGCTAATGAGTTCCGGCTGGTACGGGAAGAAGGGCCCCTGGAGCACTGACACTGAAACACAGGGAGCTAGTGCATCGGTTTCCAGGGGTGCAGAGTCTAAGAGCCAGTAGGTATTCGCCAGAGCCTCTGGAGGTGAGGATGGATTTGGCTGCAACTGGATCCAGGTCCCGTCCCCCGAGGGTCCCCTAGCTCACACTCAGCTGGCTACAGGTGTAAGAGAGGAAGCAGCAGCGCAGGAGCAGCAAGGATAGTAAGCGGCCTAGCCAAAGGTCAGGGCTACAAGCAGACAGGGACAGACGGAAGAGCACCCAAGATCGGGGTATCAAACGGACAGGAGAAACAGAGGACAAGCCGAAGGTCGGGGTATCAACCTGGCAGGGATAGTCAGAACAAGCCAAAAGTCGGTAAACGGAAATGGACTCAGAGCATACGACGGGAACAACCACACACGAAGCCAAACACACACAACATGTGAATGGCTGCTAAGCTGACACAACCAAGATGTAAGCAGACAGGACATGAATGACTATGGGTTCATGACAGTGTTTGTGTGTGTGTGTGTGACCCTTCAAGCCTCCAGATATTGTTGCCATCACAACTCACCACTAACTCCTTTTACTGAAACTGTGTTCAGTTATACAAACCCTGATGGGCTAAAACCTTGACTGGGGCCATGCATTTGTGCACGTAGTTCTGTCCTTTGCTACCGTGTGCAGCTACTGTATGAGTCATGCCTTTAGCAGGCTGAGGAAGAGGTCATACCTTTAGATCTGAGAACAGAGTAGGCAGTGTCAGCCAAACAGACCAAATATAACTTGATTTCACAATATGGATAAGTGTGATGTTACCTGTGGCTTTAGGAATAATCAAACTAAATTACTCTTAAGTACAATTGTACTATACTTGTTATTTGCCTATAACTATGAGTCTCACAAGTCCCAGTATATCCGTATGATATTCAAGCAATGTCCTTTGAACTTAGTTATGGCAAAAAAAATTGAACAATGACCACATATGATAACTGTCACATATTAGGACTATAGAGAGGACTTTGCATAACAAAGGAAATATTTCCATGACTGTTGCTTAACCCTGGTGTTGCTGTTACTGTTGTCATAATTGGTAATAGCTGAATGACATTAATGAGCTTCAATAAATTTATATAAAAACAATTATTCAGTGTTGAAATTGAAAAATACCGGGGGCGTGGCTTGCGGCTCACGGCGACGGACATGCTCCGAGTAAGCTCCTGAGATACAGATCACCATCCAGGGCAATCTGAGCAAAGAGACAAGATGCGAGATTAAATTCTCACATTGTTAGAACACCCGCTTCTCCACCTCTTCACTGAACCCAATTTCGAGCCGAACGGCCATCGGATCACAGAGCGGAGAGGACCGGCATCTCGGCACAGCGGGCTCGGGTCATTATACCACCAGGACCCGGTAAGCGCCTAGCATCAAGGCTAAATCTCCACATTTACCGCACATCATACCGATAGGAAGTCTTATCAATCAAGCCCCGCAACAACTGCATTACTAGAGCGGCTATCAGACTTAACTAGAGCGCCCAGGCTCACTCGCGGCCTACTGAGGCTTAGCGCCGGACACTCCTTAGCCCTCGTATAAGATTAAGAAGACACAACACAAATACACCAAAGCTTTACAAGGGTCTTATTCTACACTACTAGCCGCCAGAAAGACTCTATAAGTTGTTGAGCAGGGCATAATATATATTTTGTTTAGTGCCTGGATAACTCCTAAACGGCGGCCATCTTGGTGCACCCGAGCCCTCTAACACTTAACATACCGACAAAAGCCATATTGGAACTCTCAACAATTACTCTAAAACATAATTGAGGGACATAACTGTTCTTACCAAAGGTTGAAGAGGATTTGCCAGGAAACACTGATCGGTTTATACAAACTGAGATATCAGACACACCTCGCTTTAATACTGCCTCAGATATAAGAAATAGCTATTAAACAAAACCCCTCAACTACATTATTTTAAATATAAGTAAGATGGCTGCTCTTTAAATCATCTGTACAGGACACCACATAGCTTGGATTCATAAGTTGGGATTATCATCTAAAATGGGCAAACCCCAAAAAACAAGCTCACAATCAGGCTCGCAAACACTTTACCAACGCTCTCTGACAGGCTCCTCATGCCCAGACATAGCAGACATATTTAAAAATCAAACACAGAAAAGCAGAAGTATCGCAGGATCCAAAAACCCATCACAAGATTACACAGATGAAGAGGACTTTGACGATGAATCTCTCGCTGCCTCTGACAGACCAATGAGATCCACAATAAACCATGATCACCCGCTGACCTTTGGGGACATGACGGAAATAGCAGATATCAAAAAGTCCTTTTTGTCTGCAATCACAGACCTTAAAGCGGATATACTTGTACTGACTGAACAATTAGCATCCAATGAAAAAATAGGGAAACAAAGAGACAAAGCAATAAAAAGATTGGATCAGGTCACCTCCACACATTCCCTACACCTAATTAACCTAAATAGACAAGTGGAGGATCTTGACAACAGAGGAAGGAGGAAAAATATAAGGATAAGAGGCATACCCGAATCAATCAACCCCGAGGAAATAATACCTGTACTCACCTCTATCTTCAATAACATTTTGGAGAAACCAATTGACTCAACGATTAAATTTGAAAGAGCTCATAAAGCCCTTAGATCCAGAGGCCCCGATTCAGCTCCTCCCAGGGATATCATATGCTGCCTTAACAACTTCCCTCTAAAGGAAGAAATACTGATGAAAGCCAGACAAAATGACCAGATTCTTTTTAATGGCGCAACAATCCAACTTTTCCAAGATCTTTCACCAATTACCCTGAAAAACAGAATAGCAATAAAACTGCTCCTAGACATTCTGAAAGAGAAAAAAATACAGTACAGGTGGAAATTTCCATTTGCAGTTCAAATCACAGTGGATGGAAAACAGGTTCTACTTCGGACACCAGAAGACATCCCATATTTCTGTGAGGCAATTCAAAATGATATAATTGAATTACCCGAACGGTACCAAGAGTTCCGTCTTCCCCCACAAATACCAATAGCAGGGACATCACCAGGAAACTCACCTCACAAATCTCCTTATCCCAAAGGGAAAAAACAAAAACACAATGAGGGCCAAAACATAGGCACCCCTGCCTCCAAAACTCCAAGAGTCAGAGACAACAGACAATGAAGTTAAAAACCTCCTCTGATGACATTCAACTACTGTCAAAAGATTTCCGCAAATATCCGATAGTACCATTACAGGCCAAGACATTGCCAGTGAACACATTAAATGGATATAACAACATATGACAGAGAATAATGACACAACAAAGACATCTTCAGAATAAAGGAAAACATGGAGCTACTTATACAACCTGTCATGATAGACAAGACTATATAAAACTAAGTCTCATTGTTCTCCTTTCACAGACTACACCATGGGCTCAAGTTTCCCACATTTTTGGAAAACATTACCACTTACCATGGTCACCAAGTTTTCAATTGGTTCAGCAATCTGAAAGGTTATATTGATATTGTTGTTATTGAGACAGGAAAGAAGGACAAACCCAAATACCACATACTCAAAGAACGTCCTCATTCTTTCCTTGAGTTAAACCACTGGTACCATTCACCATTACAAAAGGTTTTTACACCCTTTGAACTCGGGTACCACATCAGACACTTTCCTC
>BLSH010085382.1:124668-135561 GCA_018402905.1 Glandirana rugosa | reverse complement strand
AGAAGGTGACACGGAGTCTTTAACCCGAAAAGTCAAGTAAAAGGGTATATATAAACATAGACAGAAACTTAAGTCACAATCCGACACTCTAAGTAAATATCTGATCTCTCCACCGTGGAAAATATCCTCAAACGAGTATCGTCTAGAAAAGCTCTAAACAATTTCCAGAGCGGTACTCTAGGAATAAGAATAACAAGACTTGATTTAGTACATAAACCTCCATTCAGGTACTCAAATCTCTCGATAACCGTTAGAAAAAAAACTCAACTACTTCCCTATCATAGAACAACAACAAATTGGTGAACTGTTGACCAGATGATTAAATACCACCAAAAGAAAGCTCTATTTGTGTGAAAAAAAGGACGCAAATTTCATATGGGTGCAGTGTTGCATGACTGAGTAATTGTCATTCAAATTGTGAGAGAGCTGAAAGCTGAAAATTGGTCTGGTTGTTAAGGGGGTTTAAGTGCCCAGTTGTCAAGTGGTTAAACAACAACAAGATACTATCCCTTCATCAACTCAAAAAAAAGATTGCCAATAGCTCTCTAAACTCATGGACTTACCTCCAAATACATGATTTAGTTCAGAACAATAAGAATAAGGATCTCATGGCGAGACCTTTAACAAATCTCGAAAAGATCTGCTATGAGCAAACTCCTATAAAAGGTGCCACCTCTCTAGTCTATAAATGAATCTCACAGCCTAACACTGAATTCAAAGACAGATACAAATATATATGGGAAAATGAACTGAAAAGCCCAATTTCTGAGGCACAGTGGAAGAAGGCATGTGTCTTAAAATCCGCAATCAATGGTACATAACGCCCGCAAAAATAAAAGGATGGAACCCTGCAGAATCAGATAAATGCTGGAGATGTCATAAAGAGGTAGGCACCTTCACCCATATATGGTGGTCTTGCCATGAGATCCAAAAATATTGGAAGGATGTTACTACGTGGATAGTGAAAATTACTGAAACAAATATTCAATTTGATGCTGCCCTTTGCTTACTCCACATTAACAATCTATCTTACAGAAAATACAAAAGATCCTTAATAAGACATATGCTCAACACTGCAAAAACACTGATACCACTTTACTGGAGATCCTCACACATCCCTACCATCAAGGAATGGATTCTAAAAATAAATTCGATCCATGATATGGAAGAAGCTTTGGCAATTAAAAAGGAAAACATACACGAATTCCATAAACTTTGGAATAAATGGTTCCTTTTCAGGTTATCTAGGGAATATGATGACCTCCTAAAATAAATCCCTCTACACCTTTACTCTAGCTAGGTTCCGAGACCGTATGACAAATCTCAACAAAACCCATTTCATATTTTATTTCATAATTGGGTAATACAATGATCAACTCATAAAGATTCTATATAAATATAGACGGAAACAGTTTAGATATAAGTTAAGATGAAACTATGTATTATTTAACAATTACAGTACGGAATATACAGCCATGTTATGAACATTTAGATAACTGTTTTATATTCACTTGATGCAGATTTGATTGTATAATTCATATAACTTTAATAAACCTTTATTGGAGAAAAAAAAAAAAGCAAAAAACCTGTTGGAAATTTGCCCAAATACAAAATGCTATAGGGAAGCTTTAATATTCTATATCAAAAATTGTAAAGCTTTTAAATATTCTCCATATAATGTTCCCCATACTCCCCCCCCCCTTTTTTTTTTATTTCACCGTAGCAGAACCAAACAACTTATGAAGTTGAGAAAGAAAAAGACATATATATTTAATGCTGCCTCAACATTTCTCTTTAAATTGTTAAAGAGCATTGAATCTGTATTTAGTTTCCAAAAACCCAATTGAAACTGCTTCCAAACATTGCAGCTATGCAAAAGGCACTCCCTCTCCTGTATTGATTAACATATTACTTGATCCTCTTTTAAGACCAATTTGCAAGTTAGGCAGGCAACAAAAAGAAATAAAGTAGAGAGATGAACATAAACTCTGGTTACAAAAAAATATATATATTTTAGAATGTAGTTAGTCCTGACTGCAATTACTCCAATTCAGAGTCTTGAAACAAACATAAAAACTATGCTTTAAGGTCTTCTGTGCTTTTTCCGGACGACCGAACGGTGGTTGTTTTTCACATTTCCTGCTCGGATAGCGTGCGTTCCACCAGCCGCTGCTACAAAACTGGAGATGACGTACGTGTATGCTTGAGACTGGCTCCGGCTGACGCATTTCGTCATAGACATCTTCTGAGGTGTTCTCAGCTATCCGAGCAGGAAACGTGAGAGACTTTCTCAAACAACCACCGTTTGGCCATCTGCATTATAGAAAACGGGATTCTTGTGACATTGTCATTGGAAATTGTTTTTATTCCCTGGCTTGATTAAATAAAGACACCTTTTAAATGGACTTCACTATGGGCATTCCTTGTCTCTTCCCTTATGTATCTGGCCATTTACACACCTGCTGAGGACACCAGGACCGGACAGCACAGACACCAGCCTCGGCACCCTAGGACACCCCAGGAACTAATAAAAGGCGTCTATGCGTTTTACCCCTGCAGGGGTGATGCGATTCGGTAAGTGGGGTATCCTCAGGGGAGCACGTGTGACCTGCACTCACCCGGCACCAGAGTAAAAACGTTTAAGGATCTATCACCTGTCATCTGCACCTCTTTTAACTGTGTACATTCAGGAACTGTGATAAACAACCTGAGGACTTAACAAACACTTTAAGCACTGTACACCTGGTATACTGGATTGATGGTTCTGTTGTTTCTTAGAGATGTATTAATATACTGCATTAACACTCTATTGTTCATTTTGTGGTATATGGATTAAGGCAATCATATTATTAGCTTCATTAGTGCACTTTATATTTACTATGAGTAGCACTAATACGTTTAGAAACATTGGTTTTATGGATTAAGGTAATTTGTATTACTTAGTATATGGATGAAGACAATCTTATCATCAGCTTCATAAATGCACTTTATATTTTATGAGTGACACAAACAAGTTTAAATGATTGATATTTTATACTTTGCATCAGTACTTTGGCAATTGCAGTT
This sequence comes from Glandirana rugosa, assembly GCA_018402905.1. Lineage (NCBI taxonomy): Eukaryota > Metazoa > Chordata > Amphibia > Anura > Ranidae > Glandirana > Glandirana rugosa. The sequence goes on along the minus strand of BLSH010085382.1, from coordinate 132,495 downwards.
TGATCTGTTAATACAAACACTGTATTAGATATAATATGCACTTTATTTGTTTAAGAAAAATATAGCACCCACATATTCTAATCAACATTTATAATATTTTTTTATTCATCTGTTTGTCATAATCAGTACACTTTATAATCTTTTTTGAACCACTAGGGGGCACAAACACATGATAAATATCACTAACACTTACTAGTTCTGTTTTAAAAAGCAGCGCCTTAGCCCACATATATCTAACTATTTCACCAGTTAACCCTTTGGCGGGGGATAACTTTCTGGGCGGCACCAGGCTTTTTCAAGGTATAATCCTAAGCGCAGTACCTACCTACTTCACACCTTACAGTATATCTGGTATTTCATCCAATGTTTTACTCCCCCTTATCTCTCCAGTTCAAAGATTCATAGAGCTTCTGCTCTTTTGCGGGGGTTCTGCCTTCTGAGGGGTCTACTGTCTTCTGCTCTTTTGCCTCTGTCTTCTCCCTTTCTCTTCTGGAGATGTTGACTCGTCACTCTCTCCCACTCGAATGCCAAGTCCTTGCTGCGCGTTGCTTTATATTGGCATGAGCAGAAGACAGAAGACCCCTCAGAAGACAGAACCCCTGCAAAAGAGCAGAAGACGGGAGAAGACAGAAGATCCCTCAGAACACAGAAACCCCACAAAAGAAGAAGAAAGAAGAGCCAGAGAGGGGAGAAGACATCGGAGCTGATTTAATAAAATATTTTAAAAAGCTGTAGTGTGTTTTTTTTTTGGGACACTTTACTTTTAAGGTGAATGGGTAGGGGTACAATGTACCCCATGCTCATTCACATAGGGTGGGGGTTCGGGATCTGGGGGCCCTTTGTTAAAGGGGCTTCTAGATTCTGATAAGTCCCCGCCCGCAGACCCCAACAACCAACAGCCAGGGTTGTCAGGAAGAGGCTCTTGTCCTCATCAACATGGGGACAAGGTGCTTTGGGGTGGGGGGGCCCCACCTGCCCCAAAGCACTCATACTCCCCATGTTGAGGGCATGCTGCCTGGTATGGTCCAGGAGGGTGGGAGGGCCCTCGCTCGTCCCACCCCCTTTCCTTGCCTTCCAGGTTGCATGCTTGGATAAGTGCCTGGTATGGATTTTGCGGGGACCCCACGCCATTTTTTCAGCCTGGGGATTCCCCTTAAAATCCATACCAGACTGAAGGGTCTGGTACCTCTTGGGGGGAACACCACGCAAATTTTTTTTAAAAAATTTGTGGGGGTTCCCCTTCAAGATCCTCTGCACACAAGTCGCACCACAAGTCGGATCTGACTTCTAGTGCGACTTCTATTCAATTCAATGGGCTCTCATAGGGAACTATTGATTTTGAATAGAGGCAGAGGAAAGCCTGACGAGGCTTATAGTGGTTGTCAAGTCATGACAACCACTTTAAATGACAGGTAAGCCTATATTCAGGCTTACCTGTAAGTCCCAGGAACATCACCTAAACTTGCACCGTTTAGGAGATATTTCCTGTATCTGCATGTGCCGACGTCATTGGCACATGCGCAGTTTCTTTTTTTTTTTCAAAATTATTTTTATTGATATTTTTCAAAGGTTATAAAAGTGTTACAAAAGCGCAATGAAAGCATTAGTCCTCATTATGCCAGTGGTCACATGCATGGCTATTCTTAATAATTCTTAACGACTCTAATCATTCCCAGGATCAATACATGCAGAATTAGGATAAGATATCCTATAATAAGTGTACTGATGTAATTTGAGTTTCCTGAGAGTACACCAATTGTCCCTTGGTAAAGAACTTTGTTGACGTTAAGTCCCAGGTCACCTGCTAAGCCCCCCCTTCACCTCCAGACCCCCCAGCCACCCCAATTGGGAGCTTTAGTGACCAAGTGGGGGCGTTGGGTTGGCTCCCGGGGAGCCCCGGGCCTTCTCCAATGTTTTATCTTGCTACTCGTCTACATCAAGGTAATTATTGCTCCATTGCGTTCCAATTTCCATTGTATATTTGTGGCTTCAGTATTGTTTAAATTGTTAGCCATTAGTGCCTCGTACACGCAATGTAGATTCATGGTCTCTATGACGTGTTTTAGCGTGGGGGGTGAAGGAGACTTCCACTTCCGTGTAATATTTAGTTTAGCCACTAGGAGTATATTTGTTAGAATAGAGCGTAGTTGTGGGGGGTAGGTTTCAATTCCGAAATTTAATATTGCTAATTGGGGTGTTGATGTAATTTTCCAGTGTGAAATTTGGGATATTAGCGAGAAAACCTCTCTCCAATAGGTCTGAAGATGCGGGCATCCCCAAACCACGTGGAGGAGGTCTCATTTGTGCCCACAATGTCTCCAGCATTTATATGTGTGAGCTGGGTAGAATTTGGAGAGGGGAAAAGTACCATCTCTGGATCATTTTAATTGATAACTCCCACAAAGTGGAGCTGCGAGTGGCTGAAAAGGTATTTTTTAGTGCTGCTAGCCATTGCTGGTTTGTGTATGTTTCCCCCGGGTCTTTTTCCCATTCTAAGAGATTTCTGCTTTTATGTAGCAATTTTTTTTGTTGTAGTGCATTGTAAAAGAGGGTGATTCCCTTGTGTTTACATTCGTTTGATTTGAGATAGGACCAAATTGGGTAGGGTAATTTGAGTGGGTTCCTCTGACAAGTGCTAAGGCCGTGTTTGATTCTAAGGTAGTCGTACAATTCTGAGTTGGGTAGTGCATGGCTTTTCTGAATTGCCACAAAGGTTTTGAGGTTGTTTCCTTCGTATAGATCTTCTATGTTTTGGACACCTTTATTCGTCCATTGAGCGAATGAGATAGAGGGGATGATATATTGGAGAGATTGGATCGGTGTGTTGATGGATATTCCTTCTGGATTAGCAAGTGATTGATTAATCAGTGTTTTCCATGTGGATGCCGTAGCTTCCATAGTTGGGGGAATTGAGTTTGGGAGTCTAGCCCCTAAAGGGATGCTGTGGAACCATGTTGAGAGTAATTTGTCTTTCAAGTATGATGCCTCAATTTTTCCCCATGCAATTTTGGGGGATGGGTGGAACCAATCCTTTAGATTGGCAAGAATAGAAGCCAAGAAGTAGTCCCGGATATCTATGAGGCCAGCCCCTCCCACCAATTTGTTTTTTATCAATATGGTATGGGATCTCCTAGGTTTTTTGCCCAGCCATATGTATTTTGATAGTAGGGACTGTAGGGACCTAAAGAAGCTTTGTGGTATGGGAATTTGGAGTGTTCTAAAATAATATAGTAGCTGGGGAAGGTATAACATTTTGAAGGCAGCTAACCTGCCTACCCATGAGAGTTCATATTTTGACAGAGCGATGAGATTCTGTTGTAATTGCTGTTTGAGGGGGATGTAATTTGCTTTGAACAGTGATTTGGTTGAGTTAGTCAAATGGATTCCTAAGTATGGGATTTTGTCATCAGTCCAGTCATACGGGAATTTTTGTTGGAGGTATAAACGTGATGTGGTGTCTATATTTAGGGCTAATATGGAGGATTTGGCTTCACTTACCTTATAAAATGAGATCTTGCTGAACCAATTTAGGATTTTTTGAACTTCTGGGAGTGATGAAGTGGGATTGCTCAATATGACAATAACATCATCAGTGAAAAGGCTGATTTTATGTTCGCGAGATGCTAGTGTTAGCCCTGAGATTTTAGAGTTGGATCTAATGTGTTCGGCCAGTGGTTCCATTACTAGATTAAATATTAGGGGTGAGAGGGGGCATCCCTGTCTGGTACTGTTGGATATTTGAAAGGGTATTGAGATGGCATCCGAGGGGTATACTTTTGCTGATGGAGACGAGTATAATGCTAGGGTGGCGTTCAGAATGTGCCCCTTAAAGCCAAACTTCTCTAGGACTAAGGACAAATATGTCCAGTTCACCCTGTCGAACGCCTTCTCTGCATCCAGTGATAGGAGCAGAGAAGGCATTTTGGTGGAGTCAGCGTGGTAGATTAAGTCTATCAGTCTCCTGGTAGCGTCTGATGTCTGACGGCCTTTAGTAAATCCTGATTGGTCTAGATGGATGAGATTGGGAAAAAAATTCTAGGATCTCAGTGGGAGATGGTTGGTGAGTATTAGTATCTGTGTTTAGGTTATATAGGTCTCTGTAAAATTGTCTGAAAGTGTCCGCAATATCTTGGGGTTTTAATAATTTTTCATTCGTGTGGTGATGGTGCAATTGCGTAATTTTAGATTTAGTCCTTTTTCCTTTAAGGTATGAGGCCATGGCTTTACCTGCCTTGTCTCCTATGGTGTACATTGTAGCTTTGAATTTTCTCTGTGTCTTGTAGTACCCCTCCATAAGGATGGCTCGGAGCTCTAGACGCAGGGAAAATATTTTATTCAATATTTGTTCTGATGGATATGTCTTATTTCTGGTTTCTAGGTCATTCAGCTCTTTGGTTAAAGTGTCTATACGGTTTGCTTTTTTCCTTTTCTCTCTGGATCCTAACTGAATTAACACCCCCCTCATTACCGCTTTGTGGGCATTACACCCCACCACCGAATCAGACGTCGACCCCAGGTTGTTTTGGAAATAATCTGATAGTTGTGTTCGCAGTAATTCATTACATTTGTCATTTTGAATGATGAAGTTACTTGTACGCCAAAGATATGGTTTCGAGCTGAGGTTATTGTCTGCTATTGTCAGAGACACTGGGGCGTGGTCCGACCAGGTGGTAGCGAGAATGTCCTCTGCAATCACATTGTGTAACACCCACTTATCTGAAACAAACAGATCAATCCTAGAATAGGTGTTATGCCTAGGTGATAAAAAAGTATAGTCCCGCTCACTTGCATGACAGCATCACCATACGTCGTATAAGTCATTGGCATTGAGAAGGTGTCCCAAAGGGGAGTCATGTCTCTTGGGTTTTCCCAAGGTGTCCATTTGGTTTTTTGGGATCAGGTTGAAGTCTCCACAGAGTAGGATATTGCCTTGTTTTAGGCTTTTAATCTTTTGAGGACTTTGTTCAAGAATGTTAGTTGCCTCTGGTTGGGGGCATATATAGATACCAGGGTCAGAGGTATGAAATTTATAGTACAAATCAGTATTAGGAAATGCCCCTCTGTGTCACATATAAAATGGTGTAGCTGGAATTGGACAGTATTCCTTATCATTATGAGGATACCTCTTTGTTTTTTGGAGTAGGAAGCCTCATAGACATGGGGAAATTGGTGGTGGTTGCAAAGTGGGTGGCTATCCTTTATGAAGTGTGTCTCTTGGACGCATAATATATCGCAGTTGTTTGCTAGCGCTGTTTTCCATAATGATATGCGTTTAACAGGGTGGTTCAGTCCATTAACGTTCATAGAGAGTATGTTGATAGGCATGATGGCGAGTTTTGTGGGTACTGTGGATGTGGTTACTCATAGTTAGGTGAAGTCCGAGTTCTGTTAGGGACTATTGGGTCCTTAGGCGAAGTCAATAAGAGATTGGTCCTGTGTGTCTTTGCAGGCGATTCTTCTTTTATCCTCTTTAGATGGTCTTGTGCTGGCTGTTGAGGGTAGAAGTGCTCCAAGTAATAAGGAGCAAGTAGAGATAGGAAACAAAGACAAAACAATAAATGAAACAAGAAACCAGTAAGTTTGCAACTCAAACGCAGCACTATAACACTTTTGGTTGCTGCTAAACTATAGGGGCAAAGTTCAACTAAAGTGTTCACATGAGCATTACGTCAGACCGGAGAGGTGTTTCAAACATTTGTTTGTAAGCGGGCACACTCTGGGTTCATTGGAAGCGTAAGTCATTGTGGGTTTTTCCCCTTTGCTGTAAACGATCCCTGGGGGGAGGGTTGTTGCTGGGTTCTGGTTGTTCCGGTATGATACTCCATGAATGGAGGAGTTTCAGGCCATGTTCCAAGGATGAGATAGAGAATTTAGAACCATTTCTGGTCACCAGTAGCGTGGCAGGGTAGCGCCACTTGTATATCATTTTATGATTGGTGAGCGCTTTTGCGATCGTTTCCAACTGCCTCCGCAATTGTAGTGTGTGCTGTGATAGATCAGCAAAAACTTGTATGCGCTCATATGGAGGAGGGAGATTTTTAAGTGACCTGGCTTTGGCCATAATTTGCTTCTTAGTAGAGTAAAAGTGAATCCTTAATAGGACATCTCGTGGGACCAAGTCTGCTAGGTAATTTGGCTTTGGAATCCTGTGGATTCGATCTATATTTAGCTCTAGAGGAGAGGTCCCTGGTATTAGGGTAGTGAATAAGTCTGTCGCATATTTATGGAGATCAGGTGGCATTACAGATTCCGGGACGCCTCGTAATTTTAGGGTGTTGCGGCGACTGCGATCTTCCAAATTTGCTAATTTGGATTTTATCCACCAGTTATCCTCCTTTTGCTCCTCATATGCATCCACAAGGTCATTGACAGTGTGGGTACAATGTATTGCACCCTATCCCCCATTGCATATCTGTGATGAACTTATGTATCAGGGAGGATAGACTGGACATTAGTGATGATTATAGCGACATTAGCGTGTCCTTCATAATAGTATCAAGTACTGGCTGACCAGAGGTAGGAAAGGTTGCTATCAGTGAGTGCGGTGTGATGTCTGGGCCCCAGGCCTTGGGTTCTGTACTCACTGCGGTAGCGGAATGTTGAGGGGGATCCATCCTCATCCTGGCTTTTGCTGGGCTATGCGTTGCTGGGCTCGAGGGTGGGGAGTGTTGGGGTGATAGGGTGTTGTTGTCTTTATGGATTTCTTCCCCCTCTGCGCCCGGGAGATCAGTGTAAGCCGAGGCCCCATGCGCGGCCTCTCCGCCGGCGCCATCTTGTCCGCCTCTATGATCCGGAGCTGGCATGAAGAAGAAGTCCGTCATCTTCTGTGGGTGCCTGTCCTCCTTTCTTTTTCGCTGCATAGCAGCCCAGGTCAGAGTGTTCTCCGTACCCGATGTCCGGGAGCTGTGTACAGCTATGTGCCCGCTATGTCGTCGCTCTGGCTTCGGTCCTGTGACGAGCTCTCTGCTTAAGCGGCCATCTTCGTGCGCGCGCAAGCCACGCCCCACCGGGCCATTTCTTCACGAAGTGTGACATAAATGACGGTTCCTGTGAGCCTGCGTGGGAGTAGCGTCAGCGCAGCTCCTGCCAATCACAGTGCTGGAGTCCGCACTGTGATTGGTCGGAGCCCGTGATCCCGGAAGACAACGGAAACAGCATGTCGCCAGTCACAGTGGTGCTCGGGGACCACTGCTACAGCGTCGATCTAAGGTAAGCATACTAGCTCATTATGCCTTTCTCTTGCAGGTGTTTGTTTTTTTTTTTAAACTGACTTGACAACCACTTTAACGCTGTGTATACAACGTTAAGCCATGTTTTTGAGTGTTTTGCTGGCTCAGCGTTAAAAACGCCATAACACTGCAGCTTCAGAACACGCAGGTCCTGCTTTGGCTCTACAGCTTAAGAATGCCGATGCCAGTTACAACTAGAGTTGAGCGAACCTCTGGAAGTTCGGGTTCTGCTGGTCCGTCCGAACTTCGGGACAAAGTCCGGGTCCGGACGGAACCCGAACGATCGCACGGACAACGATGACCGTAGCCGTAAGAATTCGACATCTCGGTTTCGTCCTGGACGCACAAGACTTCGACGTCACAATACCGCAAAAATTGCGACTCGGTCGTTTTGTGAGTTTTTGTACCGAATTGCAACATATGTGTCGCAATTTCACCAACAGTTCAGTCAAATTTTTTTTTTTGTTTGTGGACGTTCTCTTTCCGTATTACTCGATCATACGAATGGAATCTAGCTGCGACATCGTCACCAGGGGCTCGTGGTGACACTGACCGCTGTACGACAAAGGCAACAGAAGGCCCTAGTGCCCGAGGCTGG
>BLSH010085382.1:107715-120297 GCA_018402905.1 Glandirana rugosa | reverse complement strand
TCAAATTACTCCCACAATATGATCGTTGTGTACGATCCCACAATCTGATCGTTGTGTACGAACGTACGATCGTTTTGTTAGACAGAGTTTAATCTGCAATCTCCAACTCTAAGCAGCGGTATTTGAAATCTCAAATTCCCCCAACAATCTGATCGTAGAGCATGATCGTAGCGATCGTTGTTCTATGCAGAGCTTGATCTGCAACTCAAAGCAGCGGTATGTGAAATCTCTAATTTCTGCTATCTGTCCTCAGAGCAACAGCACAGACAGCAGTAGTAAAGTAATCTATCTCAGGATGCAGGATCAGGTCTTAAAATGGCTGAAATCTGTCCCTCACGCCGTCAGCTACCTTTCCCTACACTAACCCAAGGAGCATGTGACTGCAGCACTGTGACTCCAGCTTATAAAGAGGCTGGGTCACATGATGCACTGGCCAATCACAGCCATGCCATTAGTAGGCATGGCTGTGATGGCTTCTAAGGGCAAACCAGTGAAACGCTTGTTGATTGGCTGCCCTGCAGCTTCTCAACACGTGGAGTAAAATAGCAGAACCCCGGACCGAACCCGAACGATTTTTGAAATGTCCGGGTCCGTGCCTCGGACACCCGAAAGTTCGGTACGGACCCGAACGTTACAGTCCGGGTTCGCTCAACACTAGTTACAACTCAAAAACGTCAACGTGTGTATGAGGCCAGTGAATAATATGGTGTGGCATTCTTAGGCCTCATACACACCCAGGTTTTGTTAAAACGAGCTGTAACGTCGGGTCCTATGCCAGGAAAAAATTGGTGCCAAAAACGCGATTTAGTCGGCGTTTTGCATCGGCGTTATTGCGCGTTATTGAGCGTCAGCGCTGTCGGGCTTTGTTTAAAAAAAATCTCTCTGCTATTTTTGGACATTTTAAAACAGAAAACGCCGGCAGTAAAAATGCCGGTTAACGTCGCTACGGCACTAATGCGCGTTAGTGAGCGTTTTGCCAGCTCAGCATCACAAACGACATAACGCTGAAGCTTTGGAAAGCAAAGGTCCTGCATTCGATTTACAGCTTAAGAACGCCAAAGCCATCTACAGCTCAAAAATGTCAACGTGTATATGAGGCCATAGAATAACATGGTGTGGGGTTCTTAAGCTGTAAAAACATGACTTGGGTAGTTCAGATCACACCTGCATCTCCTATAACTATCATATACCCTTTCGTTCCCCCCACACCACCTTTCCTTCAGTAATGACACCAGAAACTGCATTGGGGTTAAATGGCCTGTTCGGCCTTTTATTAAACCAAAACACAATTTAACATCAATATTATAGCCACATAAAGAAAGGAAGAAAGAAAGGTTGCAGATCCTTGAAGGCACCATCTCGTACACTCTGGAATCTGTGATACCCTTAAGTTAGGTTCTGTCCCCCAGCCGCCATGACCGCCTCAAGGACTATCCTAACTGACCACAGACTCCTACCACCTTACCCACCCGGTCAATCTGAACTGGAACCAGACTAACCGGAGGACTCCATACCTGAGATGGATCCAACCGTTTCACCAATATACCATATTTACACCTTCGTCAAGGACCCCAACCGCCACAGCTGCACAAGTATGACATCTTATACTTGTGCCCGCCTCCACACCTTAAAGGCCCTCTGGATGCCGTCCTATAATCTTAAACTCCATAGGTCGAGGCCCATCCCATTAAGATGGACACCATCCCCCCTCAAATATCTCCATGTATCAACCTCCAACTCAGCATGCCGAATCACAAAGCCTCCATTCCTAACAAAAAACTGTCCCACCTCTTTATTCACTTTTATTCGGGCCTTATTCAACTTCTCTTCTGACCTTGCCCCTCACCACGCCGAACGTACCACCATGTCTGACCACACTGCCAATATATCTGGGGAAGCCGACCAAAGTCGTAGGAAGTCCCATTGGATATCCTTTAGGATCTGTCTCATGGGACGAAGACCCAAATCATTTCCCCCAATGTGCAGAACCAAAATGTCCGGGCTCCTGTCGAGTCTAGAAAAGCGGTGTATCTCGGGGAGAATCCTATGCCAAAGCGTGCCTGGGACCCCACTCCATCTTACTCTGCCTTGTTCCCACTCAACACCCAACTGCCTTCCATTAGGTCTAACCTCTGCCCTCTTTGCCCCCCAAAAGACATAAGAATGTCCCAAAACCCATATGAGACATCGAGGGCCATCTGTAATGACATAATGAGAACACATACCCAAGTTACCGTAACAGCCAGGAACTGATAACATATATATGGACAAGAACACGAACGAACACGGAAGGACACCCCCTACTACACTGATTAGATGAGGTGGGGCTGAACATAACTCCTGTATCGCCTAGATTCCCATCTCTCAATACATTTAATAACTGGTTCAGAAAGGCCCCACTGGGACGCCTCAGTAGCCCCTATGCGAAATGAGTGTGACGAATAGTCGCCCGGAACCAATCCCGACTCCGCCAAGCACCTCCTGAAGACCGCAGTGAATTGAAATTTGGACAAAAACGACCCATCCACATGAACCAGGAAAGGCCCCTCCACCCACGGACTCACAGATAAGAATCACTCCACCGTTCCTACCGGACACAACTGTGAACAACTGCCCTTAAACAATTCCACCTCCACTCCTTTTCCCCTTTGATCAGTCTTGGATCACCTGATCCAAATCCTGACAGACGAATTTGAACAAGTCACATCCCCCTGCAATATCCCACCGGGCGCATGCCTAGAGGGGCTGACCAGCCCCTAGGCCTTATCATGAAGGCTCCAAAGAAAGCCAACAAAAAGGCCGCTCTAAACAAGACCAACTCAAACTGTGACACACAGACCTGAGACAAAGATTGAAGCACCAAGCCCAAAACTGAAAACGAAACTGGATGCCGAGAATCCACAGTATGCCTACCTTTTTGGTACCCCTTAATCGCCTGCCTCACCACAAAAGACTTTGTGAAATCCTCCTCACCCTGGAGCTTAAATAAAAAGGCCATTCCTGCAAATGTTTTATTTATACCGGACACTGATATACCCTGAGCTACATTGCTGCAAACAAAATACAACACCACGTCATGTCAGATCCAGAGTCCACACCACCTACCTCCTTCAGTAACGACCACCATTCTTCCCAAACCTTGCCGTATGACGCCCACGTTCCAGCGCTGAGCGAGTTCCAGTTTAATCCAGCGGCGATTCCAGCGCAATCTTCCATAACCGCTGAGGACAAGGCACTCCTTCTTTCTCCACCTCCGGTGCCAGCACCCAGAACTCTTTCCACTGAAAATGAGACAAAGCATCCGCTAGTTTGTTGGTGACCCCCGGGATATGCACTGCATACACAAACGTATTAAGTCTCAAACAACTCAGAACTAAATAGCGCAGAAACCTAACCACAGGGGGTGAAGAAGCCAATATCTTGTTAATGGCCAAAACTACTCCGAAGTTATCGCAACTGAATCACACTTTTTTATTCCTAAAGGCATCACCCCATAGCTCCACTGCCGGCACAATGGCGAAAAGCTCCAGTAACACCAAATTTAAAAGAAAAACCAGGATCACGCCAATCGGTCGGCCATGGCTCAGCACTCCAGCGACCCTGAAAGTAGGCGACATAGACCGCCGACCCTGCCGCATCTGTGAACAGGACCAAATCTGCGTTGCTGACTGGGCCCTCCTGCCACAAAGAATGTCCATTAGAGGACTCCAGAAAGATGTCCCAAATCCGTAGATCAGCTCTAAGCTCCGACATAAGGGTAACATAGTGCCCCGGGGATTTCACGCCGGACATGGCTGCCGCCAACCTCCGGCAGAAAATGCGGTTCATTGGAATAATTCTGCAGGCAAAATTCAATTTACCTAGTAAGGATTGCAGGTCCTGCAATTTGATCTTCCGTCATCCTCTAGTCTGACCCACTTCAACCCGAAGAGCCCTCAATTTATCTGATGGCAATTTACATTCCATGACCATGGAATCAATAGTAATGCTCAGATAATCGATTTCAGTTGTCAGGCCCTCCATCTTGTCAGCTGCTAACGGAATTCCAAAACAGTCGGCCAAATGTTGAAAAGCCCCCAACAGAATCGCACAAGCCCTTGAATCCGGCGGTCCAATACACAGGAAATCATCTAAGTAATGGATGATCTAATTCAACCCTGCAACCTCCCTCACCGTCCATTCCAAAAAGGAACTGAATGTTTCAAAAAGGGCGCAGGAAATAGAGCACCCCATCGGGAGGCACCGATCCACATAGTAAGACCCCTGCCAATAACAACCCAAAAACCTGCAACTCAGGGGATGTACTGGTAACAGTCGAAATGCCGCCTCCACATCAGATTTTGCCATCAGTGATCCCATCCCATACTTTTGCACCCAATAAACCGCTGCGTCGAATGACGTATAGGTAACCGCACACTCGTGCAGATCGATACCATCATTTACTGAGCCACCTTTCGGGTACGATAGATGGTGAATCATCCTAAACTTTCCCGGCTCCTTCTTCGGAACCACGCCCAACGGGGAAACCACCAATCGTTCAAGCGGTGGCTTCAAAAACAGGCCACTCATGTGACCCAAGGATACTTCTTTACGCAATTTAACTGATACCACTCCGTGATGAAGAAGCGCTGATCGCAAATTATTCGGAATGGGCGGAATCCCCCCTAGCGTACTGGGAATGCGAAAACCCTCGCGGAACCCTGCCTCCAGAAGACAAGCTACCTCTCGATCCAGATATCTATTTAGAAAGGGCAGCATCTTTTCCAGCATCACCGGCGTCCTCCCTTTTTCCAGAACCGTCGCTGTTGCGCCCTTTTTCTTGTTTGAAACATCGATGCAGGGGGTGATTACTTCCGCAACCTGAACATTTGTGCTTGTAGCGCCAAGCGGTTCCGAACCGTCAGGAACCGTCGTTAAATTGGCAGCACACCCCTTCCTTCCTAAGGGCCGACAATCCTGAGGCGGATGCACTGCCGGCCCCCCAAGAAAAAGCTTCCCTCCAGCCTTGGGCGAAGTATTCAACTTCGTCCAGAGGCTGATATCCTTGTGATCCCAGCGTATGGATGGTCGGATCGCCTTTCTCTGGCGAAACTGCTCATCATAGCGAAGCCAACCAATCCTGCCATAGACCCTGTGTGCCTCACCGATGGCCTCCAAATAACAAAACAAGGCCGAACAGTTTTCTGGTGCTTTTTCACCTATCGCGCTGGCAACCAGTTCGCAAACGTCCGTGGAATAAGCCAATACCTCCTCTTCTCCTCCTCTTCTTTCTTGCTCTCGTCCGGCTTAACACGCTCTAAATTAAATTTCTCCAACGGCAGCAAGGAAAATATTTCCACATACTCACCCTTCCATATTTTTTCATGGACCTCTGTTTTTAGGTGTGCCCCGAGCGGACCCTCAAAACACACGTACACTTCACATTTTGCTGAGTCAGCTAGCCGAACCTTGTCCACGTCTTTTTCTCCATCCTTTGCCGTCCCTTCCCCTAAAGGTCCAGCTGCATCTTGCTCCGTTTGTGTGCCCGCGACGACCACTGAAGACCTCCTTCCAGGGGCCTTCTCAGCAGGCACCGTCACAGCCGTAGCCATCGGAGGGGTGGGGGGAGGGGGGCAGGGGCCCACGGCGTCACCGGCTGAACGTCTCTCGCTGACTCCAATCTGCGCAACAATGCCCTCAAACAATCCCAAAGCCCCCTGTCGCCCACCCCCAGATGCCACCCCTCTGCCTGTCTATCAGCACCCTGCTCATCAGGGACAACATTCCCAGACAACACATTAGACACAACAGACACAGAACTGAAATGTGACTTACCAGGCTGCACTGGGCAAGGCACCCCTCCAGCCGCCGATCCCGATGCCCCTGCTGCCTCCAGGGTCACCGCATCCAGCTCTCCCTCTTCCGAACTGCTGGCTTCTCCTTCTGAACAGTCCGCTGCCTGTCCGCGGCCCGGATCTGGCATCCTGGACACCGCACGCCGTCCCCTCCGATCGTTCTCTCCACCCTGAGGGCTCCTACCCTCACTGCCCCGGCTCCTGGCTATGACACCTTCCGGATGCGCCGCCATTCTCACCACGCTGGCCACCATGCGTCCAGACCTCCCAGGCCCCGCGACAGACCTGGAGGTGTGCCCTCCTGACAGATGAGGAATGCAGGCCTCAGAACCTGCCTTGTGGTGTCTTCGATCTCCAGCATGCAGGGCGCTCCGAGCCCGTATGGAGGCAGGCATCGTCCAAGGGGGGTCCTGCCTCACCCCTTGCAGTGAAGCTGCTACTTGCTCCTGGACCCAGGCTGGCCATGGACCGCTGCTGCTGCCCTAATCTGCTGCAAAAGTGAATCCAATTCACTCATGTTTGTTTCTTCTTGCAGACCGACGCAGAGAAACCAATATGGACCATGCTTCTGTCCAATGTCCTGATGCAAGTGACGACCCCCTTTCTCCACCCTTCAACTACACTATCCAGCACCTCCCCATCACCCCGTTCGCCATCCAATCAGGCAAGACCCCTAAGCCTCCTTGACAAAAGCCCACTTTTCAAAAAATTTCTGCCTGGTCTTCCTTCCACCCCTGTCATGTATTTACTACGCCTATAATTTCATTCCTGCTCCGTTCAGTTCTGCTCAAAAACGCTCAAAAACATGTTAATAATGCCCGTGTATATGAGCCCTAAGAGATCTAAAGAGATCTACTGATCCCTGTCACTGGGATCAGTTAGATCTCTCTTATGCCCCTGACAGCTCAGCCCCTCACAGTTAGAACACGCCCAGGGAACACAGTTAACCCCTTCACTGCCCTCCCCCCAGGTTAACCCCTTCACTTCCAATGACATTTATACAGTAATCCATGGATATTTAAATTCCTGATCGCTGTATAGATGTAAAATCGAAGATCGCCGCCATTACTAGTAAAAAAAAAATTGTAAAAATGCCAGAAATGAATTCTCATGGTTTGTAAACAGGGCAACTTTTGCGCAAACCAATCAATAAGCGCTGATCATGATTTTATTTACCAAAAATATGAGGAAGAATATAAATCGGCCAAAACTGATTAATACATTAGTTTTTTTTATATATTTATATTTGTATTTTAGCGCAAAGTAAGAAATATTTATTTTTTTGCAAAATTGTTGCTCTTTTTTTGTTTATAGCGGTGATCAGAAATGATGCAGAGGTGATCAAATACCGCCAAAAGAAATCTCTATTTGTGGGAAAAAATATGCAAATTTTGTTTGGGTACAACGTCACACGACCGCGCAATTGTCAGTTAAAGCGACGCAGTGCCGAATCGCAAAAAGTGCTCTGGTCCTAACGTGGTTAAAGTTCCTGATGGGAGTGGCCCCTCCCCGGGCAACAGGCTTCAAAAAGGAAAAATAAACTGCACAAGTCTCACCCCAGTGTCCTTCCAATGATCAAATCTCTTGCACTGGGCACAGGGTGGCAGGCTGACTTGTCCGGCACTTCAGGAGGATTTGTATACTCGGCTACTTCACCAGCAGTCTCTGGAGTGTACCTACATTGGCTGTAGCTCCAATAGTCCTTTAAATGTAGTAACGGGGATTGGGCAACCTCTTCCAGCCTCCCCTGTCCTCCCGAATAGAAATAGAAAAACTGTTTGTGGGTTGGCCTGCTTTGACCACTATCACAGAGTCCTTCTGGATAGTACAACCAAGATTCCATTCTTTCTTCAGATCCTTGAGTCTCTCCCAACTGCTGCTATCCATTCCCTGCAAAGGCTTGGGTACATGCAGATACACCCAGGTCATATCATTTTCCCACTCCTCCCTGGAGTTTTAACCACTTCAGCCCCGGAAGGATTTCCAGCTTTAGGACCGGAGCCCTTTTTGCGATTCGGCACTGCGTTGCTTTAACTGACAATTGCGCGGTCGTGCGACGTTGTACCCAAACGAAATTTGCGTCCTTTTTTTCCCACAAATAGAGCTTTCTTTTGGTGGTATTTGATATTTTGCAAAAAAAAAAACAAATTTCTTACTTTTTGCTAACATACAAATCCAAAAAAAAAAAATTAAAAAACATTTTTTTTCATCGGTTTTGGCCGATTTAAATTCTTCCTCATATTTGTGATAAAAAAAATCGCAATCGGCGTTCATTGATTGGTTTGCGCAAAAGTGGTCGCGTTTACGGATGATGATAATTCATTTTTGGGGTTTTTATTTATTTATTTTTTTTTACTAGTAATGGCGGCAATCTGCGATTTTTAGCGGTACTGCGATATTTCAGCGGACATGTCGGACCATTTTGACACTTTTTTGGGACCATTGGCATTTATACAGCGATCAGTGCTATAAAAATGCACTGATTACTGTGTAAATGCCATTGGCAGTGAAGGGGTTAACCTGCAGGGGGCGCTCTAAGGCTTAACTATGTTCCCTGGGCTTGTTCTAACTGTGGGGGGACTGCCCTAGCTGGGGAAGGGAAGTGGTCACAGCCTCCATGTACAGGAAGGCTGTGATCACAGCCCTTCCCCCTTCACAGAACGGAGGTCCGTGTTTACATACACGGACCTCCGTTCCTGCGCTCCGGGGGGGGCCATCGCGGGTAGCCGGCGGCAATCGAAGCCGCCGCACACGCTCCCTGGCCCTCCCTGAACACAGTGATCGCACGGGTGCGCCTCCGGCGGGTGCGCGCGCACGCTCACTAGGCTCGGTCTCGCGGCCGCCGCCATATGACGGCGATTTACGCTCACCAGCCACCTTGTCGCCGTCAATTGCTGATCGGCGGTCGGCAAGGGGTTAAACAATGTTCATGACATGAGGTGGGACGTACGGATAATCCAGGCCCCACTCCAGAGCAACTCGTCGCTGTACTTCCCTTTGATACCGGGAGAGCCTAGGTAGACTCTTGGCCTTCCCTCTCCCTGGCAAGATTTGGGTGTCAGGCGATCAAACTACCTCTTGACGGTAGGTTGCTGCCCTGCTCTGGGTAGTGACGGGCCTGTTTAAGAAAAGTTGGTTGCTGGTTCTGGGAATGCCTGCTGCATTACTTGAGTCCTGTGAAGGCCCTGATTCATCCTCCTCTGAGAGGGCATCAAAGGTGTGTGAACCCCCCGTCACCCACTCTTCATCTGTGCCTTCGCTTGGAGATGACCACTCTGCCAGGTGCCCCATGGAACCAAATTCTGCCAGCAGTCTGGGTGACCCCCAGTCTATGGCTCTGTCCTCTGTATCCCCGCTAGGCTCAACAGGGGCCTCATCCCCCTTCACAACTAGCTTCGGCCCCGCTGGGATTGGGATGGGATGGGACTCGGCCGGCATTTCAGGGACCCTGGGTTCCCACATGCAAGTACTTGCAGTACCCAGGTCCCCGGCCAGGCCACGGGCCACGACAGCCTCCTTGCTTCCTCCGTCCTCTGCATTCATGGGCGAGTCGCCAGGCCCTAACTCTACCCCGCCTTTGAGTGGTGACACCAGGCCCGCTCTGGCCTTCCGGGTCTTCCGCGGCTGCGGATGACAAAACCCCCTGCACAGGTCCACCGTGTAGTATGATGTCTCCTGCTGAGTTGATGTCATCTGGGTCAGCGACTCACCGCAATGTCCGCACTGTGCCCATGCAGTATCTCCCACAGTAGGCATTTGGCACTCCGGACATAGCAGGCACAACCATTCAGTCCCTTCTATCACCCCCAGGGCGAGTTCCCCGTGAGGCTCCAATCGGATCCCAGTGTCTACATGGTCCGTTCAGGCTTATCCAGCAGCCAGGCTAACGCTGGTACAAATTGACCACCTTCTGCCATCTTTCACTGCCTCGAGGTGTCTGAGGCTAGCTGCAAGCACTCAAACTCTTCCAGGGCGTGGCACCGCCCCCACATAACCAGACGAGTTAGTGCCAAAAGTCCTGATAAGCAGGCTTGCTGCATGTCACGCTGCTGTAACCCCTTGTGTGAAGGATGGGAACAGACATTCTGACGCTAGCAGGACTAGTCCGGACATACTGACCTCGCTGCTGGTTGCCGGTAGCAGCAGTAATTGTAGTAGCCACTGTTTTACTGGAAAGCACTCCTCTCACTCCCCCCCCCCCCCCCCCCGTTTACAGAAAACATTTCCAGGCATACTTTACTGTTAGCAGGTGTTGGGAGCCAAAGTTCAAGATGCCCAGCATTTGTAATCCAGTAGGTAATGTCCAGCATTTGCAGAGCGCTGGACATACTTGCAATCCATGGGCGCGTGGTTCCTCGAGTAACAGCACGTGGTACAAGGTCACTGAATTAGCAGGATAGTGTAAGTGTCTGCCCCAATGCCGGCCGGCGTGACTGAGCGAGCAAGAACGGCAATTGGCGACCGCTCTGCTGTGTTGCTATGGGCAACGGCGCTCACATTAAGCACAGTTCAATGAGCAAATCACATAGTTCAATCCAAGCTAATGGCAAAAACAGTCACATTTCCTTGGCTCAGTTCACTTTCGTTGCTAGGGGTAACGACTGACAGAATTACGTGAAGCAGGTGAATCCCGGATATGAGCCCCCAAATGTAGCCAATGGCCCCCTTAGCGGTGGCTGAGTGTTGTGTTTCACTCAATCACACTTTTCCGCACATCCAGAGTCACGGGACAGGCTGGTACTTTGTTTTGTTTTTGTTTATTAGGGGAATTGAACTTGGATGGGGTGGGGATGATTATGGGATGCCCAGAAATTGAACAGTTCTGTACATGGGTCAAATATATACACTCGCCAGTATACATCTACATCTCTCCATCTTCCTCCAGCACATCCCTTGCTGACCGTTACACTCCTTGTACTTCTCTCCTGCACATTACTTGTTCCAGGCCCAGAAAGAAATGTACTAGGCCTTCTCCATTCCTCCAGCCTTCCTCAGAACATCCTAGCTCTATGTCCAGAAAATACCAGAACCTTCTGGAAAGTAGTGGGAGGTCCTGATGACACCATTCTGTGAATGACTCAATCCTACCTGAGCCGCTCCCAGCCCAGAATCAAAACAATCAGGCTTGCACTCAGTTAGGCCTGAAATTTTACCTCACCTACCAAAAACTCTCACTACACCTACCTAGCATGGAGGGGGCTACAAGTGTAAACACTGTGAATCTGGAAACGTGGTCTTTTGAGATAGGCTTGTGCAATTCGTTTAGTTCCGAATTTCATTTTTACCAAATTTTGCAAAATTCAGCAGTTCGGACGAATTCCGAATTTTCCCAAATTTTTCGTTTTTCCGATTCGAAAACTCGGATATTCGCGGTAATTCGGCAATTGCGGTAATTGAGAAATTCGTGGTAATTCACATTTTGCGGTAATTACAGTAATTCAGAAATTTGCGGTAATTCGGCAATTGCAGTAATTCGGAAATTTGCGGTAATTCGGTAATAATATATTATATATATAATAATTTAATAGTTATTTGTTATTATTTCAAATGTTCTTTCTCATTTCAGAATTTTGAAAAATTCGGAAATTTGGAAATTCGGAAAAAAGAAAGAACTTTTGAAATACCGTATTTAAGTCACCCATCAGTGACCACCACCAGTCACCTGTCACCTATCAGTGACCACCGCCAGACACCCTTCACCCATCAGTGACCACTGCCAGACATCAGTCACCCATCAGTGACCACCGCCACACACTGCTCACCCATCAGTGACCACCGCCAGACACCAGTCGCCCATCAGTGACCACCGCCAGACACCCGTCGCCCATCAGTGACCACCGCCAGACACCCGTCACCCATCAGTGACCACTGCCAGACACCCGGCACCCATCAGTGACCACCACCAGTCACCCATCAGTGAACACCACCAGTCACCCATCAGTGACCACCACCAGACACACGTCACCCATCGGTGACCACCGCCAGTCACCTGTCACCCATCAGTGACCACTGCCAGTCACCCATCAGTGACCACCGCCAGACACCAGTCACCCATCAGTGACCACCGCCAGACACCCTTCACCCATCAGTGACCACTGCCAGACATCAGTCACCCATCAGTGACCACCGCCAGACACCCGTCACCCATCAGTGACCACTGCCAGACACCCGGCACCCATCAGTGACCACCACCAGTCACCCATCAGTGACCACCACCAGTCACCCATCAGTGACCACCACCAGACACCCATCACCCATCGGTGACCACCGCCAGTCACCTGTCACCCATCAGTGACCACTGCCAGTCACCCATCAGTGACCACCGCCAGACACCAGTCGCCCATCAGTGACCACCGCCAGACACCCGTCACCCATCAGTGACCACTGCCGAGACACCCGTCACCCATCAGTGACCACCACCAGTCACCCATCAGTGTCCACCACCAGTCACCCATCAGTGACCACCACCAGACACCCGTCACCCATCGGTGACCACCGCCAGTCACCTGTCACCCATAAGTGACCACTGCCAGTCACCCATCAGTGACCCCCGCCAGTCACCCATCACCCATCAGTGACCACCACCAGACACCCTTCACCTATCAGTGACCACCACCAGACACCCGTCACCCATCAGTGACCACCGCTAGACACCCGGCATCCATCAATGACCATCGCCAGTCACCCATCAGTGACCACCGCCAGTCCAGTGACTACCCACTGACCGCCACCAGTAACTACCTACGAC
>BLSH010085382.1:77950-100139 GCA_018402905.1 Glandirana rugosa | reverse complement strand
ATCAATGACCACCGCCAGTCACCCATCAGTGACCACCACCACACACCCGTCACCCATCGGTGACCACTGCCAGACACCCGTCACCCATCAGTGACCACCACCAGTCACCCCTCACCTATCAGTGACCACTGCCAGTCACCCGTCACCCATCACCCATCAATGGCCACTGCCAGTCACGCATCACCCATCAGTGACCACCGCCAGTCACCCATCAGTGACCACCACCACACACCCATCACCCATCGGTGACCACTGCCAGACACCCATCACCCATCAGGGACCACCACCAGTCACCCATCACCTATCAGTGACCACCACCAGTCACCCGTCACCCATCACCCATCAGTGACCACTGCCAGTCATGCATCACCCATCAGTGACCACCGCCAGTCACCCATCAGTGACCACCACCAGACACCCTTCACCCATCAGTGACCACCGCCAGTCACCCGTCATCCATCCGTGACCTCCACCAGTCACCCATCAGTGACCGTCATCACCTATTAATAAACATCACCTGTAAAAGTCTCACATATGTGGTATTGCCATACTCAGGAGTAGTAGCAGAATGTTTTTGGGGTGTCATTTTTGCTATGTACACACTATGGGTTGGAAATATCATATAAATGGACAACTTTGTGTAAAAAAAAGCGTTTTCATTTTTTTCCCACATTTTCCAAAAAACTACTGGAAAAAAATGACATGTTCAAAAGACTCATTATGCCTCATAGATTATACGTTGGGGTGTTTGCTTTCCAAAATGGGGTCATTTTGTGGGCAATTCCATTGTCCTGGTGCTCCAGGGCCTTCAAAAGTGTGATAGGTCGTGACATTAGGTGACATGACATTAGATGTGTAATTTATGTCCCTAGAATACCTGACGGTGCTCCCTGCATGTTGGGCCTCTGTATGTGGCCAGGCTGTGAAAAAGTCTCAGACATGTGACATCACCATACTCAAGAGGAGTAGCAGAATGTGTTTTGGGGTGTAGTTGCAAGTATGCATATGCCATGTGTGAGAAATAGCTTGTTAATATGACAATTTTGAAAAAAAAAAAATAATAATAATTTTCATTTTGCAAAGAATTGTGAGAAAAATTACAACTTCAAAGAAATCACCATACAACTTACTTTGGAATGCCTACTTTCCAAAAAAATGGTCATTTGGGGGGTATTTGTACTTTACTGGCTTGTTAGGGTCTCAACAAATGAGATAGGCCGTCAGTGCATCAGGTGTGATCAATTTTCAATGATTGGCACCATAGCTTGTAGACTCTATAACTTACACAAGGACCAATTAATATACACTGACTTGGGTTATTTTTACCAAAGATATGTAGCAGTATAAACTTTGGCCAAAATTTATGAAGAAAAATTACTGATTTGCAAAATTTTATGACAGAAATAAAGAATAAGGCATTTTTTCACAAAATGTTCAATATTTTTTTATTTATAGCACACAAATATAAAACCCACTAGTGATTAAATACCACCAAAAGAAAGCTCTATTTGTGTGAAGAAAAGAATGCAACTTTCATATGGATACAGTGTTGTATGGTCTGGACAGGAAGGGGGTTTTCATGCCCAGTATTGAGGTGGTTAAGCTCACTAACAGCCATATTTTCAAGGAAATTCCAATACCTATCATTTAATAGTTATCTATTATTATTTTCGAATTTCCAAAATTCAGAAATAAGGAAGAACATTTGAAATAAGTTATTATTTCAAATGTTCTTTCTTATTTCCGAATTTCGGAAATAAGAAAGAACATTTGAAATAATAATAAACAACTATTAAATTATAGCTATTGGAATTTCCTTGGAAATTTGGCTGTTAGTGAACTTAAATATGAAATGTATCACTAACAGCCATATTTTCCTATACCTATAATTTAAGAGTTATTTGTTAGTTATTATTTCAAATGTTTTTTGTTATTTTCGAATTTTCGGATTTCTGAATTTCAGATTTTAGGCTGTTCTGATTGCCGAACTTCTGAATTTCCAAATTACCATCATTACCGAATTACCGCAAATTTCCGAATT
The DNA here is from genome assembly GCA_018402905.1 of Glandirana rugosa. Taxonomy (NCBI): domain Eukaryota; kingdom Metazoa; phylum Chordata; class Amphibia; order Anura; family Ranidae; genus Glandirana; species Glandirana rugosa. Next base: position 98,098 of record BLSH010085382.1, on the reverse strand, counting down.
GCCGAATTACCGCAAATTTCTGAATTACCGTAATTACTGCAAAATGTGAATTACCACGAATTTCTGAATTACCGCAATTGCTGAATTACCGCACAAGCCTATCTCAAAAGACCGCGTTTCCAGATTCACAGTGTTTACACTTGTAGCCCCCTCCACGCTAGGTAAGAGTAGTGAGAGTTTTTTGGTAGGTGAGGTAAAATTTCAGGCCTGACTGAGTGCAAGCCTGATTGTTCTTTGTTATTTTCGAATTTTCAGATTTTCGAATTTTGGATTTTCGGCTATTCCAATTGTCGAATTTCCGAATTACCGCAATTGCCGAATCGCAGCGAATTACTGCAATTGCGGAATTACTGCGAATGTACGAATTTCTGCAATTACTGCAGTTGCCGAATTACCGTGAATTTTGCAAATTTTTTGAATTTCCAAATTTCAGAACTTCCGAAAAAATAAAACAACGAAAACGAACAAATTTTTCAGCCATGCACAAGTCTAGTCTTTTATTAGACAAAGGAATCAGATGATATGGTTCTGGAAGGATTTTAAAGCGTTTGTTACCCCAACACTTCATATTCCTGATATGTGCATGCTGTACCATGTACTTAAATGAGAAAGTATCCTGTTCTCTTTGTATTGCTTCCTTTATGTCAAATCCGTGCTGTTCATTCTAGTACCCTTGCTTTCCTATTAAAAACTGATCACACTAAGCAGGAGAGCACACCATGGTCAGTTCTCTAGCTGTAGTGAAAACTCAGCGCACTCTCTTCCAATGATCAGACTTGTCCTGACATGCCCCTGATGCACAGCTATTCACTGGGAAGCTCAGTTTCCTGCTGCTTCTACTCTCCATACTTCTTATGCAGCTGAGAACAGAAGGAATGTGATCACTTATAAAATAGGGAAAAAGGGTATTTATAATGTTTTTTTATATCTATATATAAATGTTTTGCCTTTCATTTCTATTTTAAATTGAATGGGTTGTTTCACACGGTGATCATTTACAAACACTTTAAGGTATAGGACAAGATTTGGGATTGGGAGGGTACAAAACAAATAAAGGTGTTTCAGTAAAGCAGGGCATACATTATTCACTTTTTTCGTTCAACCAGTGGGCTGAATGAAAAACAATGACCTGATTCCCCCATCCACACATTCGATGTGGATGAGAGAGTCACTTCCGCTGAGTTATTGTATTCTGACAGCAAGAAACCTTCCTCGCCATCAGAATACACTGTTTAGTGCTGCAGGCACTATTTGTTCGGGAAAAACTTTACATGACCAGGAGGAGATAAGCGTTTCAAGTCGTTGGAACGTTGGGATGTAATTAGCTGCATAGAGGGTATCTTATGTAAAGGTGAGGTGGATTCCCAACTAATCTATTGGGGGGGGGGGGAGTAGACAAAGTGAACTTGCAGTCTTGTCTTAAAGTGTCCACGATGGAGTCTGGAAGAGAGATATTGGGAGCCGAAAACTTGTTTTCGTTAATAGTAAGGCCAGACATTTTAGAGAACTGTTTAAGCATGGAGAAGAAAATAGGTAATGTAGTTTGTGGTAGCATTAAGGTTAAAGTGATCACCAGTGAACAAACTTCTTTTAGGCTGGGTTCACACCTATGCGAATTGGATGCGGCTTAAACCGCATCCAATTCGCTGGACACTTGAAAGCACATTGTTTTCAATGTGTCCGGTTCACATATGTGCGGTGCATTCACACTCCGCATTGCACAAAAAAAGTGTGCCTTTTCTGTGCAGTGCGGTGCGAATTACCAGCACATTGAGTTCAATGGGAGCGCATCTAACATGGAGATGCACTCCGCACTGAACGGGGATATTTCCCCTGCTCGTGGCTCCTCCCCCATCTCTCCCCCCGCAGCTGCTGCACTGTTGGAACGGACAGGAGCCGCCGAATGGTGGCTCCGCCCTTTCCCAGTAGCAGACAGGCTGGAATTCGCACCGGACAGGTGTGAATCCAGCCTGAAACATCCCCTTGATGATAGCCTTGTGGGCTTCCCAGAGGGTCATTTGGGAAGAGGCTGCACCTGTGTTTTTCTAAGTAAATAGAGAAGTGTGGGGGGCGTGGCCTGACCAGCATGAAGTGAGGACGCACGGGACAGAGCTCAGGCTAACCTGGGCAGGAATCTAGTGACAAACCGACTCAGACTGTCACCTGGCACCTCCAGATGCCTTCCAAATGCCGCACAGCATCACAGCCACCCAACGGGCTGTCGGGCTCCACTCATACTTTATCCTGCACACTCCAGGGACGAGGTCTGCCACCAAGATGGCATCCAGCAAGGCCGTGGCCCAGCACGCTCCACAATCTCATTCCGGAGGATCTCCGGAACCGTCAGCTTCATCCCAGGTGAGAAGTTACAGCCCATCAACATCCACCCACTCCGTGGGCCAGTTCTACCACACATCTGATACAGATGCGATGGAGAGAGATTGGGACTTTAGAGAGCACATCAGAGCCCTCCCCACTAAGGCTGACATAATGCAATTGATAGCAGCAGTGGAACTCTCCTGTAAACAGGCAGTGGAGGGCCTGAGAGAGGATACTGTAGCTTTGGGACACAGAGTAGGAGACCTGCCAAGATTACATTTTGCAGACAGTATCAGCAATGAAAGACACCTCCAGACAACATGAGGAAGTTCTTAATGCACTGCTAGATCAACTTGATGACCAGTAGAACAGGAGCAGACGACAGAACATTCGCATACGAGGTATGCCAGAGGCCACTCATGCTACTGACCTGAACCCTATTGTTATTGGGCTCTTTCGATAAAGACCACCGTACCTTACTACCCATCCCCCAAGATGTAGACGAACCAAGGGATGTCATATGCAAAATGCACAAATAGTCCCTGAAAGAAGCAAATATGAAAGCTGCACGGAACTCGCCAACAGTTGATTTTTTTTTAAAATCAGGAATAAGTTTTATTGAAATGTCAGATCATACATCTTCAGCAATAATAGACATAGAAGAAAACAGATGAAAACACATAAACCATAAAACTATTACAGCCATCAATAGACCCTCAGGACCTTCAGATACAGAATAAAGTGCAAATCGTAGTGGACCATAACCAATACTTTCAACAATCCCGGCCAAACTCCAAGAACCATCCTTCACCCATCTGGATACCAGGTCGAGCGGTAGTTTTTCTACACCTGCCCTCCACACTTATACGGTGTTTCATAATATACATCTCAGCCCAGCAGTCTATCAAGTACTAATTCGGGGGGGGGGTGGGGGGAAGGCCCGGTACTGCGAACCAATCCCCCCACAGGCGTTCAAACTTATGGGGACTACCCCTATGCTGAAATATAAACTTCTCCAAGGGTGTACCCCATGTTACAGATCCATTCCTTACGTGTAGGTGCCCTGTCCATCTTCCATAGCTGAAGTATTAGTTTGCGAGCCTGGAACAGTGCTCTGTTAATCGCTTGCTGTTGGATATCTGTTAATTAAAGGTCATCTAGGATGCCCAGTATACACCTAGTAGGCTCTAAAGAAACTGAGACATGAAAGGCCAAGTTTATAGCGTCAATTACCGTGTTCCAACTCGGGGCACCTCCATAGTAAACGGATAAGGTCTCCATCAGCACCTTTGCAACGCGCACATATAGGGGACTGGATTGGTCCCATACGGTGTAATTTAGCAGGAGTATAATATACCCTCAAGAATATAAAGAGTTGTGAGTGCCTCTGTGCAGTATTAATTGAGCTATGCAAAATGGACTCAAGAGCACTATCTCAGAGCTCCTCCTCTAGGGGGCCCACATCTCCCTCCCACTTTTCCTTCACATTACATGGGAAGTAGAAGTGGTAGGGGAGTAGCATCCCGTGGCAAGTAGAAATAAAGCCCTTGGTATCCACCACAGATTGTATAAACCGAAAGAGCGGTGTGGAGGATAGAGACCAATCCGTGGCTGACCCCTGAGCATGCACTGCGTGAACCAACTGTAAATAATTAAACCTCATTGTGAAAGGGAGATGGTAGGCATTGCTTAGGTCCTCATAAGATCGCATTCTTCCATTGTGAAAGATTTGAGGTAAATGAGTGATTCCCCGGCACTTCCATTGAGCCACACAGGTAAGTTTAGCCAGTTCTCCATAACCACGATTATTCCAGATTGGGCTATAGGCCGTGAAGCCCTGTATGCCCTGGAGCGTCCGGACTTTCGACGAGATTTTCAAGATCAGGGAGTAGGTGGGGTAAAGTCTGTTTGAGGGTTGAAAGTTTACCGTTTCCAACGCTCCAGGAATATCTTTGGTCCTTATATGATGTCTCATTATGGAATGGGCTGAGGGGGATGGGTTAGTAAGTGGATCACTATCAAATGCCCTTATTAGATGTTGTAGCTGGGATGCCATATAGTAGAGCCATGGGTTAGGCAGGGCCACTCCCCCTCTATCCTTGGGTCTCTGTAGTTGCTCAAGCCTTATTCTTGGGGACCTGTCCTGCCAGAATATCGTGTTGACTAAAAATATATAAAGGAACTACCACCGGGGCATTATGTAACATATAAAGAAGTTGGGGCATGAGTATAATTTTTGTACCAAATTACTATTTTGGTCTTAAATCTGTGTATCAATGGGAAAATGTTAAGTTTACAGTATTCTGTAATATTGGGGGAAATATATCACAAGATATTTAAAGGACTGAACTACTGGGACGGGGCAGAATGCAGACAGGGATGGTGATACCTCGCCATCTAATGGGAGGAGGGCTGATTTGGTCCAATTAATTGTCAAACCCGAATGGCTGCCAAAAATGGTTATTTCCTGAATCAGTTGTCTCAGAGACATGTCTGTGTTCCCAGGGAAAAACAGCATGTCATAGGGTGTTATTTTTTCACTTAGCTCTCCATATGTAAAGCCCTCAATTCCATCATGGTGTCTCACAATCGCTGCCAAAGGCTCTATAGCTACGGCGAAGAGCAAGGGGCACAGGGGGCACCCCTGTCTTGTTCCTCTCCCTAGATCAAACGCCAGGGAAACTCTTCCTCCCTCCCTGATGGAAGCTTTGGGTGCTTGGTAGAGCAATTGGACCCTGGAGATAAAAACCTCCCTGAAGCCAAATCTCCTCAGTGCCTGCCACAGATATGGCCATTCAACGCTATCAAATGCCTTGTTGGCATCATTGGCCCATTGGCCCATATTATCTGCCTTTGTTTGCATATTAAGGTAAACCCTTCTAATGTTAATAGCTGTTGATTTGCAGGGCATAAAACCTGATTGGTCCGAATGTATGATGGTAGTAATACATTTATTCAGACGGGTGGCCAGAATTTTTGCCAAAATCTTCACATCCACTGGGAGGAGGGAAATTGGCCTGTATGAGCCTGGGTCGGTAGGTGGTTTACCCTGTTTCAGAATCAGCACTATATGAGCCCTGGACATAGATTCTGGCAAAAATCCTTTTTGTTGTGCTGCCCTATAGACCTTCAATAACTGGGGGGGCTAGAACCTCTGAGTAGAGTTTAAATACTTATATGGGGATACCGTCCTCACCCGGGGCCTTGAAATTTGGGAAGGAGGCTATGGCTGTCGTGATTTTCTCCTCATTAATCGGGGGCCAACAGTTGATTTTGATGGAGCGCAAATCTCACTGTTGTCCAATTTTGTCCAGACGCACAATAATGCAACGTAGGGCTGTAAGGCCTTTGCTGGAAGCCCTACGCACAGCAGGAGTCACTTACCAAAGGGGATTTCTTTTCCGCCTTACGGCCACTAGGATTGAGAAAACAGCCTCCCTCCACACTAAAGATGATTTACAGTACTTTGTGGAAACACTTGACCTACCAGCGACCGATTTCCCTGATTGGGGACTAAATAACTTGATCTCTTTGCCACAGCGTCCAGAGAAATTGCGTCCAGCTTCCACTGGTTCGAGTCGGAGGAACCGACAGTGTCGCCACAACCGGAGTGGGGATCTAATACCATCATCATGAATGTAAGCTGTGCTTCTATAATGCATAGCAACGCCAGACACACATTTTGCAGAACCTGTGGCTTCTTTCTTTAACAAACCCTGTGACTGTAAGGGAGAACTACTGCTCCCAGTTCTATCTTCATTACTTGCCTTTATTATAGCTGGACTGGATACGGTTGTTCACCAGGTCACCAGGCACTGGAATACTGACATAGAAGATATGGAAGCCAGGTTCCTAAACATTATTTGATGCCACTAGATAAGTTTATTCTGCTAACATATATTTATTCAAACCAGGTTGCCCCCTTCGGGCCTCTACCATGTGGACAGTCACTTTCCCCCCACTAGATGTAACCCCGATTCTGGGGTATAGAAAACTGCATTTTGGCAGTTGGAAGGATGATTGTTCCGGGGAGGGCTTTTCCCCTCCGGGTAACAACCCTCCCATTACTAGGTAGGTCTCACGTTCTGTGAGGCGACAAGACCTCTTGTTGTTTTTTCATTTTGGTTCCTTTTTTTCAACATTTTTATGTTTCTGGTATATTCTCCCACACTACTACATTAAAATTGTTATCTTATAACTTCAAAGTTCTCTGTAGTCCATCTAAGAGAGGGCGTCTTTGGCAGGAATTGCGTCATCTGTCATCTGAGGTCCTTTTTCTTTAGGCGCATTTTACGGCCAAATCCACCCTTTGATTACCCCTCACCACCTAAAATCAATGGTACCATAGCCTGTCTCCCATACCCAAGGGTAGGGGAGTCTCTATAGCCATCAAAAGCTCTTGCCCCTTCTCCCTGAGTTCTAGTGTGATTGACCCTGAAGCTCGCTTCTTGTTTATTAAAGGTACAATTGAGGGCCGAAAGTATACTTTTGCTAATATATACGCCTCCAATTCACGCAAAGCCCATTTTATCTCCAATACCCTCAGGAAGGTGGAGGAGTCCAGGGAGGGTTTAGTCGTACTTGGAGGAGACTTCAATATAACACTCGACCCTGCATTGGACATCTCATCGAGGAAATCGGCTCTTTCCTTTAGTGCCATCAGACAGCGAAGCGTTACGTACCATCCACCTGGTGGACAGCTGGCGCTTTTTACATACCAAAGACAGGGATTATAGCTACTACTTCAAAACGTTTGACACGTACTCCCGACTGGACATGTTTTTTGTAGATCAATTCTACCTTAGGAATGTATCTGATTCTACCATAGAATCCATAACTATATCTGACCACACTCCGATCATGCTAACTCTCCATCAGGGCTCTACCCTCAGGGGGGAAAGGATCTGGAGACTTAATGAGGCCCTCTTAGACGACCCAGGGGTTCAGGAAGTGATAGCTCGCTCCTTGGGCTCTCTTTTTGAACACAATTCCCCATGGGAGGTATCCCACCAGTCAGTATGGGAAGGCCATAAGGCCGTCATACAGGGAAAGTTGATATCCCAAGGGACACGCATATAGAAAAATAAACAGAAAGAAATCATTAGATAAGATTCATGATCTTGAGGTAAAGTATAAGGCCGCTTTCGCTCCTGCCGATGCAGAGCAGCTGAACGCGATACAGGGTGTACTCTCCCACTGCCTAGACCGCAAGGCCAGAGATAAATTGCGTTATCACGCACACCGCTTCTACAAGCATGGTAACAAGTGTTGGAGACTTTTGGCAGTTGAGAAAGCAACAGTTCCTACGGCATGTCCATACCTTAGATATGCAGAATAGGCGACTAGTTGACACTCAACACATTGTGTCAGAATTTCAGGGATATCACGAATCGTTGTAGAATCTACCAACTCCTTCACCAAGGGGCGAGACCATATCTCACGAACACGCCATTAAGACGTACCTTCAGGACTCAGGGATCCCCACTCTTTCCTCCCAGGTGTTAGAGGACTTAGAGCGCCCATTTACAGTGGATGAAATTGGTGTGGCTGTCGCTACTCTCCCAAAGGGGAAAAGTCCTGGGCTGGATGGCTTCACCAATTCCTACTATAAGAGATTTCTCCCAATCCTAGCAGCTCCCCTGTGCAGCTACTTTAACTCCCTTAGCTCCTCAAATCCTTTACTGTCGGAGGCTCTACTCGCGCATGTGGCAGTTATACCCACGCCTGGCAAAGACTCCCAGCTCTGCTCTAACTATAGTCCCATCTCCCTATTAAATTCAGACACCAAACTACTACCTAAGCTCTTGGCACTCTTCCTTCAGGAACATGTGTCGGTCTTAGTCCACCCAGACCAGACCGGCTTCATGGTCGGTCGAGAAGCAAGAGACAACACAATCAGAGCCCTACATATTCTGCATTGGGCTCATTAGGGACCTGATCAGAAACCATATACTGTGATCTCGACGAATGCAGAGAAAGCCTCTGACAGGGTTAACTGGCTCTATATTAGGGATGAGCCGAACACACCCCGGTTCAGTTCGCACCAGAACATGCGAACAGACAAAAAGTTTGCGTGAACATTCGAACACCATTAAAGTCTATGGGACCCAAACATGAAATATCAAAAGTGCTCATTTCAAAGGCTTATATGCAATGTTATTGCCCTAAAAAGTGTATGGGGACCCGGGTCCTGCCCTAGGAGACATGTATCAATGAAAAAAAAAGTTTTTAAATCAATCGTTTTTTCAGGAGCAGTCATTTTAATAATGCTTAAAGTGAAAAAAAAAAGAAAAAATTCTTTAAATATTGTGCCTGGGGATGTCCTTAATCTGTCTGTAAAAGGGCGCATCTCTGTGAGGTGTAGAACATAGCCGGAGCAAAATTACATTTCCATAGTAAAAATTGTCATTTTTCCCAGCAATATACAAAAAATCGCTGAAAAAAAGTGTGTGGGGTTGCCCCCCAGTCCAAACCAGGCTCTTCGGGTCTGGTTTGGATATTAAGGGGAACCTTAAAAAAAAAAAATTGAAGTGGGGTTCCCCCTAAAATCCAAACCAGACCCTTATCCGAGCATGCAGCCCTGGCCGGTTAGGATGGGGGGATGGGCGAGCGCCCCCCTTCTGAACCATACCAGGCTACATGCTCTCAGCATGGGGAGTATGGGTGCTTTGGGGGAGAGGGGCTCTGCCCCCCACCTCAAAGCACCTTGTCCCCATGTTGATGGGGACAAGAGCCTCTTCCCCACAAGCCTTGCCAGTGCTTGTGGGGGTCTGAGGATGGGGGGGCTTATCGGAATCTGGAAGCCCCCTTTAATAAGGGGACCCCCTGATCCTGGCCCCGCTATGTGAATAGGTATGGGGTACATTGTACCCCTAGGCATTTACCAAAAAAGGAGTATAGTAGTACAAAAAACAAGAAGCAGTTTTTGACAAGTCCTTTATTGTGTAAAATAGCTCTTCTTTTGTCTTCCTCCATCTTCTGCTGTCCCGGTCCTTCTGCTTCTTCTTTCAGTCTTCTTGCTTCCTCTCTTTGTCTTCAATCTTCATCTTCTTCCTTCTTCTTTCACCGCTGCCACTCTCCCCGCTACTGCAGCCCGGTCCTTGCGTGTCTCCCAGAATAGGTGGTCTTCATAATGACAGCTCTTTTATAAGAAGGGGCGGGGCCACCCGGTGACGTAAATGGATGACCGGCCCCCTCTGACAGCCCATGACGTTAGAAAGGGACAGGTTCACTCAGTTATGTCACTGTGTGGCCACGCCCCTTCTTATAAAAGAACTGTCATTATGAAGACCGCACATTCTAGGAGACGCGCAGGGGCCAGGCTGCAGCAGCGGGGAGAGTGGCGGTGGTGAAAGAAGAAGGAAGTAGAAGATGAAGATTGAAGATGAAGAGAGGAAGGAAGAAGACTAAAAGAAGAAGCAGAAGACCAGAAGAAGGACCGGGCAAGGAGAAGATGGAGGAAGAAAGAAGAAAGAAGAAAGAAGAAGAGCTATTTTACACAATAAAGGACTTGTCAAAAACTGCCTCTTGTTTTTTGTACCACTACACTTTTTTTGGTGAATGGGTAGGGGTACAATGAACCCCATACCTATTCACATAGGGGGGAGGGTCGGGATCTGGGGGCCCCCTTATTAAAGGGGGCTTCCAGATTCTAATAAGCCCCCTGCCTGCAGACCCCCACAACCACCGGCCAGGGTTGTGGGGATGAGGCCCTTCTCCCCATCAATATGGGGACAAGGTGCTTTGGGGGGGCGACCTCAAAGCATCCTCCCCTTGTTGAGGGCATGTGGCCTGGTATGGTTCGGAGGGGGGGTGCTCGCTTGTCCCCACCCCCTCCTGCCATGCCGTGCTCGGATAAGGGTCTAGTTTGGACTTTGGGGGGACCCCACACCATTTAAAAAAAAATTGGCGTGGGGTTCCCCTTAAAATCCATACCAGACCTGAAGGACCTGGTTTGGATTTTGGGGGGTCCCCACGTCATTTTTAAAAAAAAATGTGCTGCGTGGTTCCCCTTAAATTCCATACCAGACCTGAAGGGCCTGGTTTGAATTTTGGGGGGGACCCCACGTCATTTTTTTTTAAATTATGGCGGGGTTCCCCTTAAATTCCATACCAGACCTGAAGGGCCTGGTTTAGATTTTGAGGGTGAACCCCACGTCATTTTTGTTTAAATTTTGGCGCAGCCCCTGCTGTTGTAAATTAGTTTACAAATTGTGATGAAATCCCCCAATCAAACAGGTGGCGAAAAATTGGGCCTTGGGTGCTGGCGGTGCCAGAACACTGTAACCCCTTGTAGTTACTCTTGGTGGACGGAGGAACAGGGCCTGATGTTGTAAATTAGTTTAAAAATTGTGACGAAAGCCCCCAGACAAACAGGTGGCGAAAAATTGGGCCTTGGGTGCTGGCGGTGCCAGAACACTGTAATCCCTTGGAGTTACTCTTATTGGACGGAGGAACAGGGCCTGATGTTGTAAATTAGTTTAAAAATTGTGACAAAAGCCCCCAGTGAAACAGGTGGCAAAAAATTGAGCCTTGGGTGTTGGCGATGCCAGAACATTGTAACCCCTTGCAGTTTCTCTTGTTGGACGCAGGAACGGAATTAGTTTAAAAAAGTTATGGTATACCCCTGTAAACCAGGTGCAGAAAAACACCTTCTCCACCACTCTGCCTCTGAACGACCGAAGCTTCAGAAACACATTGTCCAGGACCAGCAGCAGGACATGGCAATCTCCCAGGGTCTGGAAAGGTGTTGCACAAACTTTTCTTCAGGGTATCCTGAAGATATTTCATCCTCTGCACGCTCTGCGCAGGCAGGATGAGTTCTGCAACTTTACCCTTGTAACGTGGATCAAGAAGAATTACCAGCCAGTAATGATCCCTCTCCTTGATACCACGAATCCTAGGGTTTTTTTGCAGGATTTTAAGAATCAGAGAGCCCATGCAGCATAGGTTTGAGGAGGCATGAGTGTCCTCTGGGTCACTGAGGATGACATTATCAGGAACTACCTCCTCCCAGCCACATACAACTCCTTGGGTTTTTGGGCCTGAAAACCATGATCCCTTGAAGACTGCTGCGTATTATACTCCACATCCATGCTGGCACAATCCTCCTCCTCCCGTGTGTTTGGCAGCTCTGCAGGAATGCTCTCTGCAGGAATGCTATCTGCATAAAGGGAGCCTTGAGAGGAAAGGAAGTCCTCTACCTCCCTCTGTTCTGCCTCAAGTGCCCTGTCCATGATTCCACGAAGCGTGTGCTCCAGAAGGAATATTAGTGGAACAGTGTCACTGATGCATGCATGCTCAGCATCCTTGTGGCCTCCTCAAATGGTGACAGGACAGTACATGCATCCATGATCATTAGCCAGTAACGTGGCAAAAAAAAGCCAAGCTCCCCTGAGCCTGTCCTGGTGCCATGTTCACAGAGGTACTCATTGATGGCCCTCTGCTGTGCATGAAGCCATTGCAGCATTGCCAATGTTGAGTTCCACCTTGTGTTCCACCATTGTATGAACAACGGAATGCCAAGCATGTAACATGTGTCAATTGTCCCAGTCGCAGGGCAGAGAGAAGGTTGGTGCCATTGTCGCATACAACCATTCCTGGCTCAAGCTGCCGTGGTGTCAACCACCTCTGTGCTTGCCCCGCAGAGCTGAAAGAATCTCTTCCCCAGTGTGGATCCTGTCCCCAAGACAGACGAACTCAAGCACCTTTTAGCCTGACTGCTTGCATAGCCCCTTGAACGCTTAGGGATCACTGCAGGTTCAGAGGACAACTCTGTAGAAGAGGCTACAGAGGTAGAAGAAGAGGAGAGGGTGGAGGAGGCGGATGTGGCAAAATCACCACCAGCTTTTTGGAGGCGTGGTGCCGGAACTATTTCCAAAACTGAACCTTTTCCTGCATCCTTCCCAGCTGCCAAAAGAGTTACCCAGTGAAGGAAAGGTAACGTCCCTGACCGTGCCTGCTGGACCATGAGTCAGCGGTAATATGAACCCTGCTGCTGACAGCACTGTCCAATGAGGCCAAAACATTGCCTTCCACATGATGGTAGAGAGCTGGAATGGCCTTATGTGAAAAGATATGTCTTTTGGGAACCTGCCACTGTGGGACAGCACATTCCACAAATTCACGAAAGGGGGCAGAGTCTACCAGCTGAAAAGGCAGCAGTTGGAGTGCTAGCAATTTGGCCAAGCTAGCATTAAGACACTGAGCATGTGGATGGCTGGGACAGTGTTTCTTTTTACGATTTGATGTGGATATATTTTAGATATTTTGGTGAAGTGACGTATATATTGGTTACACCCTTATTAGGACTCCAAGACACATCAATGTGCTCCAAGATATCCTGTGTTTGGTCTCTTTTAATTCACAATTTGTCCCCTGAGATAGAGAATTCTGAATATACCATGCCCAGTCAAATATATATATTTTACAGGAAAATTATGCACTTTATATATTTCATGGTTTCATATGAAACATTTGCCTGGTTTGTTTACAAGACTGTTTCCTATTTATCAAGAGGACAAAAGCTTCTTTGGAGTGCCTTCAAAGAAAGGCTCATGCATAGTAATGTAGGGGGCCTTTGTCTTTAAGGTGGCTACTCAGACATTTTGTCTCCGTGGGGCTGGGTGGTGGCAGTCTTAATTAATGTAAACATGCTACAGATATGGTGGAACCAGGTACCTTGTGTTGAGCATGAAAACCAGCAAGCTTCAATTCTGGCCAATCAGGAGTCAATGCAACTCCTGCCAATGAGGGTGCTTGATGGGGGTGAATGCAGAGGGTGGACAGAAGGGTCATGACAAAACCAATTTTCCCAGCATAATCCGGTCTCTTTGAGTCCAGACTTCCGACGACCATGTGTGTCCAGTTCAGAGTAATGTATCGGCCTCAACTTTTCTTTGTTTCTCTTGCTTTGCTGTAACTTTTTCTGCCCTACAGTTTGTCTTAATACTTTATAACATTTGTAAGTACATTGCCACATCTTTCTTTTTTGTATTACTAGTTTGTAACATTTATTGGTAACATCTTCGCTTTTAAAGGTGTACCAGCTATGTCATTTGGTATTAGTTGATTAACACAAGTTTCTTTTCTGTATAATAGTAAGTTAAAATAAATGAGATCTTTATTTTTTTTAGCACAGTTGTCACTGATTATTGATTTTAATAGTAATAACCTCAACAGCATTGGTGGATTTTTATGTGGACAAAAGGTGGTAATCACTTATTTTATTTATCATTAAGCGTATAAGTGTGTTAGGTAAAACATGCCATAACAGGTTCAGCAACTGGGGTAGGGATATTTGCCTGCTGAATTCATCTCTTGGTGTACTGCTAGCAGATTGGCTGCAAGTACTAGTTGTGGCATGCATTGCTACACCTTCATTCCTCTCAGTGCAGGTTTTGGAGAGGACTGCAGGTATAGTAGGGGTTGAGATCCCAGATGAGGAGCAAGGAGAAGTCCATCTTGTTTTCTGGTGTGGGTTTCTCAGGTACTCTTGCCAATGGACTGCATGGCTAGTCGTCATATGTCTTGTCAAGACAGTAGTGTCCAAGCGGCTAGAGTCCTGACCGCGCTTGACCCGCTTCAGACATAGATTTCAAATGGCAACGGTGCGATCTACTGCACATGTGCTGAAAAATGCCCACACCAAAAGAAATTTTGGAAGTCGTGGGGAGGCAGCAGCGCCCTGCACCTGTGGAGCTCTGTGATCTGATGCAATTGGGTGGCTGCCCTTAACCACTTGCCGACCGCCGATCGGCATCTGACGGCGGCAAAGTGGCTCTGTAAGGCAAACCGCCGTCATACGACGGCGGCCGCCAGATCGCGCACAGTGAGCGCGCCCGCGCCGCCGGAGGCGCGCCCGCGCGCTCACTGTGTCCGGGGGGGGCCAGGGAGCGGGTGCGGCGGCTTCGATTGCCGCCGGCCACCCGCGATGCCCCCCCCGGAGTGAAGGAGCGGAGGTCCGTGTATGTAAACACGGACCTCCGCTCTGTGTGAGGGGGAAGGGCTGTGATCACAGCCTTCCTTTACGTGAAGGCTGTGATAACTTCCCTTCCCCAGATAGTACAGTCCCCCTACAGTTAGAACACGCCCAGGGAACATAGTTAACCCTTAGAGCGCCCCCTGCAGGTTAACCCCTTCACTGCCAATGGCATTTACACAGTAATCAGTGCATTTTTATAGCACTGATCGCTGTATAAATGCCAATGGTCCCAAAAAAGTGTCAAAACGTTCCGACATGTCCGCCCCAATATCGCAGTACCGCAAAAAATCGCAGATCGCCGCCATTTTTAGTAAAAAATAAAAAAAAATAAAAAACCCCAAAAATGAATTCTCATCATCTGTAAACGCGACCACTTTTGCGCAATCCAATCAATAAACGCCGATTGCGATTTTTTTTTATCGCAAATATGATGAAGAATATAAATCGGCCAAAAACGGTGAAAAAAAATGTTTTTTTATATTTTTTTTTTTGGATTTGTATTTTAGCAAAAAGTAAGAAATTTGTTTTTTTTTGCAAAATTGTCGCTCTTCTTTTGTTTATAGCGGCGATCAGAAATGACGCAGAGGGGATCAAATACCACCAAAAGAAAGCTCTGTTTGTGGGAAAAAAAGGACGCAAATTTCATTTGGGTACAACGTCGCACGATGCGCAATTGTCAATTAAAGCGACGCAGCGCCGAATCGCAAAAAGGGCTCCGGTCCTAAAGCTGGAAATCCTTCCGGTCCTTAAGTGGTTAAGCTGGCCCCTGGAGGACATCCTGCCTTGTTGGAGTTGGGCCTCCTCCTCAATTTCCTCCTCTCTTCTCTCAGGCACCCAAGTACAGTCCATGTCCTCATCATCCTCTCCCTCCTCGTCACTGGAGCAAACTTGGCAGTATGCTGCAGCGAGGAGAACATGACTGCTAGTTTCTTGTCCTTTTGCGGCACCCCCTAACTCCAGGCTCACGCTACTCCCTTCCTCAACCTGGGAACCAACAACGGAGCCTTCAAACTGCTGAGCTTTCTCCATCAGCAGTCTGGAGGAAAGAAGGGAGAGGGGAGACATGATTGAAACCTTTAAATACATCAAGGGGGTGAATAAGGTTCAGGAGGGCAGTCTTTTCAATATGAAACCAAAATCAAGAACACGGGGACATGACCTCAAACAAACTGGGGGGAAGTTCAAAACTAATCTTAGAAAGTATTATTTTACTGAAAGGGTGGTTGATGATTGGAATAAACTACCAACAGAGGTTGTGAGACAGTCAAAAGTAAATGGCTTCAAACATGCTTGGGATAAACATAAATCCATAGTCAGACAACAAGGTTAATGTAAAAAAAAAAAACTTGATGGACTACTCAGTCTTTTTCTGCCGTCACTTTTCTATGTTTCTATGTAACTGACACTATGGTCGAATAACTCAGGTGACTCCTCCGTGCATGATGGTGGGGCTACAGAAGGAGTAACTATGGACAAGGATCCGGTAGAAGACAAGAATAGGCCGCTTTGCCAGATGCGTTGGAAGGCAAACTTGTACGAGCCTGGGTGACAGAGGATAAGGACGGCTTTGTTATCCACTCCACCAACTCTTCTGCTTGTTGTGGCTCAATAGCTTGTCCAACAGCAGAAAAAAAGGACAAGCGTGACCCGCCTGCAGAGGATGCACCACGGCCGCCACCACCACTTTTCACTGAAGACACAGAGGCTGCTTGCCCTTGTTTAGTGGCTTGGGAGCGTCTGCCTCTCCTTTGTGGCCTTCCTGACATGATGGGTATTTATTTTAACACTGCACTACACTGTACTATATACCTTACACCCCCGAATGCACTGATAAATAGTGTACACTCAATACGCTGTGTGTATATATGTATGCACTAGACTGTATATATTTTAAGACACCACGTCAAATAGTGTGCTATATACCGTACACCCCCCCTGAATGCACTGATATATAGTGTTCACTCAATACGCTGTGTGTATATCTGTATACACTAGACTGCATATATTTTAAGACACCACGTCAAATAGTGTGCTATATACTGTACACCCCTGAATGCACTGATATATAGTGTACTCTCAATACGCTGTGTGTGTATATATATATATATCTGTGTATATAGTATATATATACACTAGACTGTATATATTTTAAGACACCACGTGTACTATATACTGTACACCGCCTAATGCACCGATATATAGTGTACACCTCATACGCTGTGTGCGTGTAATATTATATATATATATATATATATATATATATATATATATATATATATATATATGTGTGTAAGGCTTTATATATTTTAATACACTGCGTCAAGTGTACTATATACCGTACGTACCCCCCGATTGCACCGATATATAGTGTACACTGAATATGCTGCGTGTATATATATATATATATATATATATATATATATATGTATACACTAGACTGTATATATTTTAAGACACCACGCCTACTATATACCGTACACCGCCGAATGCAGCAATATATAGTGTACACTCAATACATATATACATATACCAGGCTGTATAGCTGTATATATTTTAATACACCCCGTCAAGTGTACTATAAACCGTATGTACACCCCGAATGCACTGATATTAGTATACACTGTGCGTATATATATATATATATATATATATATATATATATATATATATATATATAATAATTGGCACCCCTCCTCCTCTGGCAACAACCACAATCCGCTCAGTTTAATTTCTTTCCCCCTGCTTCCTCAAACCAGCTGCCTAATCTCATGCGCCCTTTGGAATGCCACTCCATCTGTAACAAGCTCACATCTGTGCACGACCTTTCAATCTCTCATGGCTTTAGCATACTCACCATAACGGAAACCTAGCTTCAAAGTTTTGACTCAGCTTCTCCTGTTGCCCTCTCCCATGGTGACCTCCACTGGACTCACTCCCCCAGACCCAATGGACAGAAAGAAGGTGGAGTTGGATTCCTTCTATCCCCACAAAGCTCCTTCCAAGTCCTTCCTATCCCTCCCTCTCTATCCCTCTCTTATTTCGAGATGCACTGTATTCGTCTGTTTTCTCCCATTTCTCTGAGTATTGCAGCAATCTATTGGCCTCCTGGACCAGTATCACGCTTTTTTGATGACTTCGCTGCTTGGCTACCCTACTTTCTCTCCTCTGAAATACCCACTATCATTCTTGGTGACTACAACATCCCTGTCAATGTTAACACCCCAGCTACAGCTCAACTTCTCAACTTAACCTCATCTTTTGACCTAACCCAATGGACACATACTTCCACTCACTCCAATGGTAATACACTCAACCTTGTATTCTCCCATCTCTGCAATCCTGGCAACCTCACCAACCTCACCAACACCCCCTTTCCTCTCTCTGATCACAAACTCATCAGTTTCACTGTATCATTGCCTCCAACCACCCATCCTTCCAAGCAGCAAACTATTACTTGTAGGAACCTTTGCCACTTTAACCCTTCTCTTCTCTACTCTGCTACTGACCACCTATATAACATAATATCTCCCCTGTCATGTCCTAACCTGGCCACCTCTGTCTACAACAGTTCACTCTCATCATCACTGGATGCACTTGCTCCTCTAACTACACGCAGAATCAGGCCCTGACCGTTACAACCCTGGAAGACTGACAGCACTAGAAATCTCAAGCGACATTGCCGTGCTCTTGAACGACTGTCGTGTAAAACCAAATGCCTACAGGACTTCACCCAATATAAATCTGCCCTCCTAAAATACAATTCCTGCCTCCATGCTGCCAAACAAACCTTTGTGTCTCTTATTAATACCTTGTCATCCAGTCCCCGTCGGCCCTTCTCTACCTTTAACTCTGTTTCGCTCCCCCATCCCCTCTACCCACCAACTCGCTCACTGCCCAAGAGATTGCCAATCACTTCGAAGACCAGATTGATGCAGTACGTGAGGACACCACCACTGTGCGTAAATCTTCCTCACCCAACATACCTTGCCTAACAGCACGGTCAACAATCTCCTCTTTTGAACTGACTACTACTGAAGAGGTTACAAAACATTTTTCAGATGCCCACCTAACCAATTGTACCTTGGATCCTGTTCCCTCACAACTACTACGGTCACCCTCTTATTCTATCCTATGCTCCCTCACTCACATCTTCAATCTCTCCCTCTCTACTGGGACCTTCCCCTCCCATCTAAAACATGCGCAGATCAATCTCATACTTAAAAAGCCCTCACTGGACCCCACCAACCTGAACAACTTGAGACCCATCTCATTGCTCCCATTCACCTCTAAACTTCTAGAACGCTTAGTCTACAACCGTCTTAGCTCCTACCTCTTACAGTCTGGCTTTCACTCACAGCAAGCCACAGAAATTGCTTTATTAAAACTCATTAATGATTTACTAACTACTCCATACTCCTACTGCTTGACCTCTCTGCGGCCTTTGATACAGTTGACCACTCGCTTCTTCTCAATAAACTCCATTCCCTTGCCCTCCAAGATTCTGCTCTATCCTGGTTCTATTCCTACCTATCACAGCACTCCTTCAGTGTTACCTACAACTCTGTCTCCTCCTCTCCATTGCCCCTTTCTGTGGGGGTCCCTCAAGGCTCTATTCTTGGCCCCCTTCTCTTCTCTATCTACACCTCCTCCCTTGGTCACTTGATAACTGCCCACGGCTTCCAATACCATCTATATGCCGATGACACCCAAATCTATCTGTCTATTCCTCACCTCACTCCTTCACTCTCCTCTCACATTACAAACTTACTAACAAACATATCAGCATGGATGTCACAGCACTTCCTTAAACAAAATCTCTCTAAAACCAAGCTAGTAATATTCCCCGCCCCCGCCCTTGCCCCCCTCCATGACTTTTCCATCAAAATCAACAATGCAATCATCAGTCCTTCCCCTCATGCCAGGGTACTAGGTGTAATCCTAGACTCTGACCTGTCCTTTCAGCTTCAAATCCAATCGTTGCCAAAAGTTTGTAGACTTCACCTTCATAACATTTTTTGGTTGAACTGGATGGACTTGTGTCTTTTTTCAACCTGACTAACTATGTAACTATGTAACATCTCTAAAATATGCCCCTTTCTAACAAATGACACCACCAAGGTCCTCATTCACTCCCTTGTTATCTCTCGCCTTGACTATTGCAACTCCCTTCTCATTGGCCTACCTCTCCATAGGCTATCCCCTCTTCAGTCTATCATGAATGCTGCTGCCAGACTTATCCACCTTACCAACCGCTCAGTGTCTACCACCCATCTCCTTCAATCCCTACACTGGCTTCCAATCGCCCAGCGAATTAATTTCCAAATACTAACCACAACATACAAACCCATTCACAACTCTGCCCAGAGCTACATCACCAATCTTTTCTCCAGATATCACCCAAACCGTCCTCTCCGCTCCTCCCAAGACCTCCTACTCTCAAGCGCCCTTGTATCCTCCTCCCATGCTTGTCTCCATAGCCTCTCCCATCCTCTGAAATGCTCTACCTCAACCTGTCCGGCTATCTCCTACTCTCGCTACCTTCAGGCAATCTTTGAAAACTCATCTCTTCAGGGAAGCCTATCACGTCTGCAACTAATCTTTTACCACTTCTATCAGCTCACTCCACAGTTACAACCTTTTGTACTACCTGCCCCACCATATTAGATTGTACACTCTTCTGAGCAGGGCCCCCTTAATCCTCTTGTATTTTATTGTATTGTAACTGTATTGGCTCCCTCTTATATTGTAAAGTGATGTGTAAACTGTTGGCCCTCGGTTATGTCAATGTTATGTTATTTTATGTTCTCCTAATTCCCCCGGGACGAGTCTTCTCACATGTTAGATTA
>BLSH010085382.1:26901-38023 GCA_018402905.1 Glandirana rugosa | reverse complement strand
TTTTGAACAATAATCTGTCCCTCTAAGCAACAGCTGGAAACTCTCCCTTTAGAACTAGGAGATGATTTTTGAACAATAATGTGTCACTTACAGCAACAGCTGGCCCTATAGGAGTAGGCAATGGTTTTTGAACAATAATCTGTCCCTCTAAGCAACACCTGGAAACTCTCCCTTTAGAACTAGGAGATTATTTTTGAACAATAATGTGTCAATTACAGCAACAGCTGGCCCTATAGGAGTAGGCATTGCTTTTTGAACAATAATCTGTCCCTCTAAGCAACAGCTGGAAACTCTCCCTTTAGAACTAGGAGATGATTTTTGAACAATAATGTGTCACTTACAGCAACAGCTGGCCCTATAGGAGTAGGCAATGATTTTTGAACAATAATCTGTCCCTCTAAGCAGAAGCCTCTACCTAGTGCAGTCAGATCGCTCAAAGCAGCAGTATGTGAAATCTCAAATTACTCCCACAATCTGATCGTTGAGTACGATCGCACAATCTGATCATTGTGTACGATGGTAACGATCGTTGTGTTAGGCAGGGTTTGATCTGCAATGTGTCACTCAAAGCAGCAGTATGTGAAATCTAAAATTACTCCAACAATCTGATTGTTGTGTGCGATCGTTGTTTTATGCAGAGTTTGATCTGCAATCTGCAACTCAAAGCAGCAGTATGTGAAATCTCAAATTTCTGCTATCTGTCCCTCAGAGCAACAGCAGTAGTAATCTCAGGATGCAGGATCAGATGTTAAAATGTCTATTCTCTCCCTCACGCCGGCAGCTTCCTTTCCCTACACTAACCCACGAGCATGTGACATGCAGCACTGTGACTCCAGCTTATAAAGAGCTTGGGTCACATGATGCACTGGCCAATCACAGCCATGCCATTAGTAGGCATGGCTGTGATGGCTTACAAGGGCAAACCAGTGAAACGTTTGTTGATTGGCTGCCCTGCAGCTATTCAACATGTGTGATCAACTACCAGAACCCGAACCCGAACGTTTTTTGAAATGTCCGTGTTCGGGTCCGGGTCCCGGACAGCCGAAAGTTCGGTACGGACCCGAATGTTACAGTCCGGGTTCGCTCAACACTACTGATGAGACCAAGATAAACTTATTAGGTTCAGATGGTATCACGTGTGTGTGTGTGTGTGGCGGAAACCCGGTGAGGAGTACAAAAACAAGTGTGTCTTGTCTACAGTCAAGCATGGTGGTGGGAGTGTCATGGTCTGGGGCTACATGAGTGCTGTCGGCACTGGGGAGCTACAGTTCATTGAGGGAACCATGACTGCCTACATGTACTGTGACATACTGAAGCAGAGCATGATCCCCTCACATCAGAGACTGGGCCACAGGGCAATATTCCAACATGATAACCACCTCAAACACACCTCCAAGATGACCACTGCCTTGCTAAAGAAGCTGAGGGTAATGGTAATGGACTGGCCAAGCATGTCTCCAGACATAAACCCTATTGAAAATCTGTGGGGCATCCTCAAACGGAAGGTGGAGGAGCGCAAGGTCTCTAATATCCACCAGCTCCGTAGTCATGGAGGTGTGGAAGAGGACTCCAGTGGCAACCTGTGAAGCTCTGGTGAACTCCACGCCCAAGAGGGTTAAGGCAGTTCTGGAAAATAATGGTGTCCACACAATACATTGACACTTTGGGGCCAATTTGGACATTTTCACTTAGGGGTGTGTTCCCTTTTGTTGCCAGCAGTTTAGACATTAATGGCTGTGTGTTGAGTTATTTTGAGGGGACAGCAAATTTACACTGTTATACAAGCTGTATACTCACTACTTTACTTTGTAGCAAAGTGTAATTTCTTCAGTGTTGTCACATGAAAAGATATAATAAAATATTTACAAAAATGTGAGGGGTGTAGCAGGTACCCTGTTTTTCTCCCATGCCTGGCCAAGCTGGCCGCCACAAGTACACAGACTCTCCACTAAGGGAGAATGTGCCTCTCAGTTTCTGTGGTGAATTTCTCCGCCCTCCATTTTTTTTATCCTCACTGACACACACAGAGCTGCTCACACTGCACCCTCCCCTGTGTCCCCATTAGCAGGAGGAGGAGAGACAATTATAGAAGCCAGTACAGGAGCCAATCAGAAGGACTTTAGCAGCAGCAGCAGCAGCTGAAAAGGATCCTGGGATATGTAGCCTATCACAAACAGACCCATAGCCTTGTATGGGGGCAGGAACTACAAGAGCCAGCAAGCTCTGGGGGCAAAGGGACTAAAGACTCCATCTTGCTGATCTGAGGGAATAGCAGTCACCACGAGGCAGGAGAACAAACTGGACTTAGGGGAGAGGTGCTACCTCCCAGGTCAGTCCACCGCATTGTTTCAGGCATCCATAGCCGGTCAGGGACATCCAGCCTAAGAGAGGGGGATCCCAGGTGCATATCCAGATGCACCTGCATCGACAGCGCGAATCATTCCGGTGTGAGGTGACCAGTTGGGTCACTAGAGGAGCCTGCCTGTTCTAGGACGTTCGTTTGGGCCTTGACAGCAGGATTGGGTGAGAGGATATTTGCCCATTTGAAGGAAACAAGGACACTGCACACAGAGTTGTATGGACACTGTATACAGACACCATTGCTCTTAGTCACCTTGCTGACACTAGTGCCACAGGACACAAGGCCATTTCGATACAGAGACACTGTATACAGACATCATTGACCTTTCACCTTGCTGAGGAAGATCTTGCATTCTTGACTTGATAATCCAGGCCAGTTGTGTTCTTTGGCCCTGTTATTTGGGAGTTTAACCAGTTGCCGACCGTCCGCCGTGGATTGATGGCGGCAACCAGCGGCGGCTGGTGCATGAAGGGCGCATGGGCGCCGCCTCCCCGCCACAGAGAAGGAAAAAAAAAGTCAGCCCCCGCCCCCTGCGGGAGGCGCCGGTATATTGATTTTTTTTTTCCTCGGCTCCTTGCTGTCAGCTGACAGCAAGTAGTGAGCCAATTGGTCAGCCATTAGTCTATCTGTGTGCGCACACACATAGGCTGATTGGCTGCCCTGAGCCATCAGAGCCAATGACTCTCTGTCATTGGCTGCTGTTGGCGGGGGCGGGACTACGGTGGACGTGCTGCCTGTGTGATTACTCACACAGGCACAGCACTTCCCGGGACTTCAGAGCTTCAGTTTGTTGAGGCTTGTGACTGTATACCCTACCTGAGGCCCTGAATACTGCTATCTGGCACCCTGTATACCCTACCTGGCACCCTGTATACTGCTACCTGGCACCCTGTATACTGCTTTCTGGCTCCCTGTATACCCTACCTGGCACCCTGTATACTGCTACCTGGCACCCTGTATACTGCTATCTGGCACCCTGTATACCCTACCTGGCACCCTGTATACTGCCATCTGGCACCCTGTATACTGCTACCCAGCACCCTGTATACCCTACCTGGCACCCTGTATACCCTACCTGGCACCCTGTATACTGCTACCCAGCGCCCTGTATACCCTACCTGGCACCCTGTATATCTTACCTGGCACCCTGTATACTGCCATCTGGCACCCTGTATACCCTACCTGGCACACTGTATACTGCTATCTGGCACCTTGTATACCATACCTGGCACCCTGTATACTGCTACCCAGCACCCTGTATACCCTACCTGGCACCCTGTATACTGCTACCTGGCACCCTATATACTGCTACCTGGCACCTTGTATACTGCTACCTGGCACCCTGTATAAGCTACCTGGCACCCTGTATACTGCTACCTAGCACCCTGTATACCCTACCTGGCACCCTGTATACTGCTACCTGCCACACTGTATACCCTACCTGCCACCCTGTATACTGCCATCTGGCACCCTGTATACCCTACCTGCCACCCTGTATATCTTACCTGGAACCCTGTATACTGCTATCTGGCACCCTGTATACCCTACTTGGCACCTTGTATACCATACCTGGCACCCTGTATACTGCTATCTGGCACACTGTACACCCTACCTGGCACCCTGTATACTGCAATCTGGCACCCTGTACACCCTACCTGGAACCCTATGTACTGCTACCTGGCACCCTGTATACTGCTACCTGCCACCCTGTATACCCTACCTGGCACCCTGTATACTGCTACCCAGCACCCTGTATACCCTACCTGGCACCCTGTATACCCTAACTGGCACCCTGTATACTGCTACCCAGCGCCCTGTATACCCTACCTGTCACCCTGTATATCTTACCTGGCACCCTGTATACTGCCATCTGGCACCCTGTATACCCTACCTGGCACCCTGTATACTGCAATCTGGCACCCTGTACACCCTACCTGGAACCCTATGTACTGCTACCTGGCCCCCTTTATACTGCTACCTGCCACCCTGCATACCCTACCTGGCACCCTGTATACTGCTACCCAGCACCCTGTATACCCTACCTGGCACCTGTATACCCTACCTGGCACCTGTATACCCTACCTGGCACCCTGTATACTGCTACCTGGCACCCTGTATACTGCTACCTGGCACCCTGTATAAGCTACCTGGCACCCTGTATACTGCTACCTAGCACCCTGTATACCCTACCTGGCACCCTGTATACTGCTACCTGCCACACTGTATACCCTACCTGCCACCTTGTATACTGCCATCTGGCACCCTGTATACCCTACCTGGCACCCTGTATATCTTACCTGGAACCCTGTATACTGCCATCTGGCACCCTGTATACCCTAACTGGCACACTGTATACTGCTATCTGGCACCTTGTATACCATACCTGGCACCCTGTATACTGCTATCTGGCACCCTGTACACCCTACCTGGCACCCTGTATACTGCAATCTGGCACCCTGTACACCCTACCTGGAACCTTATGTACTGCTACCTGGCACCCTGTATACTGCTACCTGCCACCCTGTATACCCTACCTGGCACCCTGTATACTGCTACCCAGCACCCTGTATACCCTACCTGGCACCCTGTATACCCTACCTGCCACCCTGTATACTGCTACCTGCCACCCAATATACCCTACCTTGCGCCCTGTATACTGCTACCTGGCACCCTATATACTGCTACCTGGCAACTTGTATACTGGTACCCTACCTGGCACCCTATATACTGCTACCTGGCACCCTATATACTGCTACCTGGGGCTCTGTATACTGCTATCTGGGACCCCTGTATACTGCTATCTGGGACCCCTGTATACTGCTATCTGGGACCCCTGTATACTGCTATCTGGGTGCCCTGTATACTGCCGCCTGGCACCCTGTATACTGCTACCTGGCAACCTGTATACTGCTATCTGGGACCCCTGTATACTGCTATCTGGGACCCCTGTATACTGCTATCTGGGAACCTGTATACTGCTATCTGGGACCCTGTATACTGATATATGGTGATTCTGTATACTGCTATCTGGGGCTCTGCATACTGCTATCTGGGATCCTGTATACTGCTATCTGGGACTCTGTATACCCTACCTGGCAACCTGTATACTGCTACCTGGGGCTCTGTATACCCTACCTGCCACCCCGTATACTGCTACCTGGCACCCTGTATTCCCTACCTGGCACCCTATATACTGCTACCTGGAACCCTATATACTGCAATCTGGGACCCCTGTATACTGCTATCTGGGACCCCTGTATCCTGCTATCTGGGACCCCTGTGTACTGCTATCTGGGACCCTGTATACTGCTATCTGGGACCCCTGTGTACTGCTACCTGGCACCCTATATACTGCTACCTGGGGCTCTGTATACCCTATCGGGGAGCTTTGTATACGGCTACCTGGCACCCTGTATAATGCTATCTGGGGTTCTGTATACTGCTATATGGGACCCCTGTATACTGCTATCTGGGACCCCTGTATACTGCTATCTGGGAACCTGTATACTGCTATCTGGGACCCTGTATACTGATATATGGTGATTCTGTATATTGCTATCTGGGGCTCTGTATACTGCTATCTGGGATCCCTGTATACTGTTATCTGGGACCCCTGTATACTGCTATCTGGGACCCCTGTATACTGCTATCTGGGACCCCTGTATACTGTTATCTGGGACCCCTGTATACTGTTATCTGGGACCCCTATATACTGATATATGGTGATTCTGTATACTGCTATCTGGGACCCTGTATACTGATATATGGTGATTCTGTATACTGCTATCTGGGACCCCTGTATACTGCTATGAGGGACCCCTGTATACTGCAATCTGGGACCCCCGTATACTGCAATCTGGGACCCCTGCATACTGCAATCTGGGACCCCTGCATACTGCTATCTGGGACCCCTGTATACTGCTATCTGGGACCCCTGTATACTGCTATCTGGGACCCCTGTGTACTGCTATCTGGGACCCCTGTATACTGCTATCTGGGACCCTGTATACTGATATATGGTGATTCTGTATACTGCTATCTGGGACCCCTGTATACTGATATATGGTGATTCTGTATACTGCTATCTGGGACCCTGTATACTGCTATATGGTGATGCTGTATATACCACTATCTGTGATTCTGTATACCCTATCTGGTGATGCTGGGCTGTATACTCCTGACACAAGGGGGTGGAAATTATAAGGGATGGGGCTTATGAGAAGTGGGAGGGGTCAAAAAGGAAGGGCGGGGTCTGGCGCCCCCCCATCCTAAAATTTCACCAGCCGCCACTGGCGGCAACATGGCTCGATATCGCCATCACCTGACGGCGGCTGCGAGATCATGGATCGTTGGCTCGCCCACTGTGTAGAGGTGGATCCAGGGAGCGGGTAGGACGGACTCGATGTCTTCCGGCTACCCACAATCACTCCCCCGCAGTGACAGAATGGGGATCCGTGTGTGTAAACAGTGGATCTCCGTTCTGAAAGGGGAGAAGGAGTGTGATCGTATGCTCCCTGTATATGGGTGCGGCGATCACGCTCCTCCCCCACTCGGCCCAGTCCACACACAGTTAGAAACACTACCCAGGGAACACAGTTAACCCCCTAGTGTTAACCCCTTCCCTGCCAGTGACATTTACACAGTAATCAGTGCATTTTCATAGCACTGATTGCTGTATAAATGCCAATGGTCCCAAAAAAGTGTGAAAATGGTCCGACATGTCCGCTGCAATGTCACAGTACCGCAGATACAGAAATTGCAGATCGCCGCCATTATTAGTAAAAAAAAAATAAAAAACCCCATAAATTAATTCTCAACTTTTGCACAAACCAATCAATATACGCCAGTTGCAATTTTTTTAACAAAAATATGGAGGAAGAATATATATCTGCCAAAACTGATGAATACATTTTTTGTATATTTTTTTTGGATATGTATTTTAGCAACAAGTAAGAGATACTGGGTTTTTTTCAAAATTGTTGCTTTTTGTTTAGAGCGGTGATCAGAAGTGACGCAGAGGTGATCAAATACCACCAAAAGAAAGCTCTATTTGTGTGGAAAAAAGGACGTCAATTTCGTTTGGGTACAACGTTGCATGACCGCGCAATTGTCAATTAAAGCGACGTAGTGCCATATCGCTAAAAGTGCTCTGGTCCTAAAGGGGGAAATCCTTCCAGAGCTGAAGTGGTAAAGTGATTGTAAAGTCATGTTTTTTTTTGGTTAAATAACAAACATGTGCAAAACTAACTTTTGTACAGTTAGTTTTACACAGAGCAGTCCGGATCCTCCTCTTCTCGGGTCCCTCTTTGCTGCTCCAGGCCCCTCCCTCTTATCGAGTGCCCCCACAGCCCACTGCTTTCTATTGGGGCTCCTGAGCCGAGTCAGAGCTCTGTGTATCCATTCAGACAGAGCCCCGACCCAGCCCCATCCCCTCTCTCTCCTGATTGGCTGACTGAATTTGACAGCTGCGGGAGCCAATGGCACCTCTGCTGTGTTTCAGCCAAACAGGAGGAATATCCCGGATGGCTTAGACATTTGTGGACATTGCTGGAGAGAGAAGGGGCTCAGGTAAGTAATTAGGGGGTGCTGGGGAGGCTGCCACACACAAGGTTTTTTTATTTTGCATAGAATGCATTAGGATAAAAAAACCTTCTTTATAACTCCTTAAAGTGCACCAATGAAAGTGCCTAGCTGAAGATTCAAGGCCTCATCCTTCTTTAAAGGGACTGAAGTTACTAGAGCCATACAGGCGCGTACACACATGTTTAGGGCCCTGTATATGTAGTGGGTGAGTAGTATAGTTTACCTTGGAGGCTGATCTATTAAATTATGATTTGAATAGAGTGTTTGCAATTGGGCCTGTGGAGTCAGGAGATAGAAGAGAGAGGTCTGACTTAAGAGAAGGTCATTCCTTTGCTCTCCTCCTGCCTGCAAATTTATGTAGAGGTAACCAATCCAATAGGCTTGTGCAATTCATTTTGTTCCGAATTTTGTTTTTACCGAATTTTGCAAAATTTGGCAATTCAGATGAATTCCGAATTCCCAAATTTCTCAGAGTTTTCATTTTTCCGAATTACCATAATTCGGAAATTCGCGGTAATTCGACAATTGCGGTAATTCAGCAATCGGAACAGCCGAAAATCCAAAATTCGGAAATCTTAAAATTCGAAAATAACAAAAGAACATTTGAAATACTAACTAACTAATAAATAACTATTAAATTATAGGTATTGGAATTTCCTTGAAAATATGGCTGTTAGTGATAAATGTCATATTTAACTACCTCCCGCCCGCGCTATAGCCGAATGACGGCTACAGCGCGGCTCTAAAATGCCGGGAGGACGTGCACGCGCCGCCCACGCCCGCGGGAGCGTGCCCGCGGGTCGGGCGGACCCGATGTCCGCCGGAGACCCGCGATCTCCTTTCAGAGAGGAGGAACGGTGAACCGCCGAAGTAAACACGGCGGTTCCCCGTTCTGTGACAGGGGACAGGACAGATCTACTGATCCCTGTCACTGGGATCAGTTAGATCTGTTATGTCCCGACCAGCCCATCCCCCCCACAGTTAGAACACAGCCAGGGAACATTGTTAACCCCTTCACTGCCCCCTGCTGGTTAACCCCTTCACTGCCAATGACATTTATACAGTAATCAGTGGACATTTAAATTTCTGATCGCTGTATAAATGTCATTGGTCCCAAAAATGTGTCAAAAACGTACGACATGTCCGCCCCAATATCGCAGTCCCGATAAAAATCACAGATCGCCACCATTACTAGTAAAAAAAAAAAAATAATAAAAACGCCATAAATCAATGTCCATAGTTTGTAGGCGCTATAACTTATGCGCAACCCAATCAATAAACGCCGATTGCGATTTTTTTTACCAAAAATATGTAGAAGAATATATATCGGCCAAAACTGATGAATAGATTTGTTTTTTTATTTTTTATTTTTGGATATGTATTATAGCAAAAAGTAAAAAATATTGTTTTTTTTCAAAATTGTCGCTCTTTTTTTGTTTATAGCGGCGATCAGAAATGACGCAGAGGGGATTAAATACCACCAAAAGAAAGCTCTATTTGTGGGAAAAAAAGGACGCAAATTTTATTTGGGTACAACGTCGCACGACCGCGCAATTGTCATTCAAAGAGCGACAGCACTGAAAACTGAAAATTGGTTCGGGCAGGAGGGGGGTTTAAGTGCCCAGTAAGGAAGTGGTTAAGTTCACTAACAGCCAAATTTATTTATTATTATTTCAAAATTTCTTTCTTATTTTCAAATTTCCGCAAAAATAAAAAAACAAAAACAAAAAAACTAATTTTTCAGCCATGCACAAGTCTACAATCCAATATAAGGTGTCTTGTTGTGATTTATTTGCCATTTAAGTGTGCCTTTGCTCTTGGGGTTATTTTCAGGGTTGGAATCCCCAGAAAGCAGTTTGAATACAGTATTGAGCTATATTGCTCTTGATCTTCGTTATTGCTCTCCCGCTGCATTACTTGAATATATACTCTTATTGTCTGTTACCCTTTTCACAGAAGTATTGCAGTAAAGACAAGTTCTGTGTTTTATCATAACGTGTGTGTTTCTCATTGGTCATTGCACTTACACTATTGCCAGGTGTGCCAAGAGGGGCAGAGGCTGTTATTGGGGTTGAGAGGCAGCGTATGCAACAAACAGTTCAGTTCACCTTTACAGAACAAAAAGGTGAACTAACACACTACATGCTCCCACACCCTACCCTCCTGTCCTTGCTACACTTACCTCTGTGGGTGATATAGTTTCACTGTCCAAGCAACCCAGTGCAGCAATCTTGAGGTCTGAAAAGTGCTCTGTTCTACCTCTTCTTTCCCTAGGGAATCTGGGACAGATCAGAGCAGTTCTGATTGGCCAGTGTTAAAAGGAAAGAACAGTGCATTTTTCAAACGCCAGGACTGCTGCACCGGGCTGTGTGGATGGTGAAACTGTACCCAGGGCAGGCCCCACCATGGGTCCCAGTGGGTCCATTGGACCCAGGCAGCACTTTGAGAGGGGCAGCAAACTGACCCACAGCTGTCTCTCCGTCTCTTCTATTTACCCAGCTAATTGACGACCAAGATTTTTTTTTCCCAGCAGTTTTGTGTGTCATGACGGAAACTGCCCTCCGGGCCGCTCCGCCTGCCCCTATACTACCCTAGCCTATCTATATACTAGCCTAGCCCGCCCCTATACTACCCTAGCCTGTCTATATACTACCCTAGCCTGTCTATATACTGCCCTAGCCTTTCTATATACTACCCTAGCCTATCCATATACTACCCTTGCCTGTCTATATACTACCCTAGCCTGTCTATATACTACCATAGCCTGTCTATATACTACCATAGCCTGTCTATATACTGCCCTAGTCTGTCTATATACTACCCTTGCCTGTCTATATACTACCCTAGCCTGTCTATATACTACCCTAGCCCGCCCCTTGGAATTGAACATAATGATATGTTGTCAGTGGCGTAACTAGAACCCTCAGGGCCCCGATGCAAGAAACCATGAAGGGCCCCCCTGGCAGGGCCCTTTCCTCGGAGCCCGGTCGCAAGTCACTTGTGCCTCTAATCATATATCTGTCCGTTCCCATCATATATCTGTCTGATCCCGTCATATATCTGTCCGATACCATCATATATCTGTCCGATACCATCATATATCTGTCCGATCCCATCATATATCTGTCCGTTCCCATCATATACCTATCCGATCCCATCATATATCTTTCCGATCCC
>BLSH010085382.1:3789-17230 GCA_018402905.1 Glandirana rugosa | reverse complement strand
TAGTCACCAGACGACGTCTTCCCAATGAAGTACGAGATGCTCTATCTTCTCTTGCGGTAGGGAGATCTTCTGTCTGATGGAATTGATTGTGTACCCTAAAAATCGGATCTCTTGGGAGGGGAAGAGATTCGACTTTTCGGTACTTACTATCCACCCCAGGTGGGCTAACCACTTCTGTGCGTCCTTTAGGTCTTCCTGAAGCCTTTCCTTCGTTGGTGCTATGAACAGCAAATCGTCTAGATAAGGTATCACATTTATCGCTTGTAACCTTAATGGTGCGAGGGTTTCTGCCAGGATCTTGGTAAAGATCCTTGGCGAGGAAGAAAGACCGAACGGCAAGGCTCTGCTTTGGAAATGGTATATCCGTTGTCCTATCTGCAAAGCCAGTCGGAGGTACCTTTGGGAACTCTTTCTGATGGGCACATGCAAATAGGCATCTTTTAAATCTATGGTCGCCATGAAGTAACCCTTCTGCAGCAGACCACTGATTGAATAAATAGATTCCATCCTGAACCTCTTGTACTGAATTGTTTCAAGGGTTTTAGGTTTAGGATTAGCCGATATTTGCCTGAGGGTTTCTGTACTAAAAAGACGTGTGAGTAGAAACCCTCCCCCTCTTCCTGTTTTGGAACTGGGACCAGAACTCCTTGATCTACCATTTCCCCTATTAGTAGAGGTAACGCTTTGGCTTTCCCCAGATCTCTTGGGAGCTGGGTGATCAATACTCTTGAGGGGGGTCTCTTGCTGAATTCCAAGGAGTACCCCTTTTCTATCACACCCTGAATAAATTTGTTGGAGGTTATCTCCCGCCATTGTGGAAGGAATCTCTCCAACCTTCCTCCCACTTGGCCTGCGGCATCATTGTTTGTATCCCTCTGCCTTGGTATTTTGGCTAGGAGGGTTAAAGAGCACATTCCCTCTTTGTCTGCCCTTTTGACCGGTCCAGTGCTTTTTAGGTCTACCCCTGTCTTGCAGGATCTTCCACTCCTCCTTATTTTGTCCTTTGTAGGGACGAAAAAATTTCCTGGGATTGAATTTCTTTTTGGCTGGAAAAGTCTTTTTCCTGTCGGCTGTTCGTTCTAAGGCCTCGTCTAAATTATCTCCAAAAAGAAATTTCCCTGAAAATGGAACACTGCAAAGGCAGAGCTTGGATGAGGTATCTCCAGGCCAAGTTTTAAGCCAGAGGGCCCTTCTGGCTGCTACTGAAAGTGCAGCTGATCTAGCCGATAATTTGACCGACTCTGTTGATGCGTCCGCAATGAAACCCACGGCTTTATAGAGCATAGGAAATGACTTTAACAATTCCTCTCTAGGTGTCCCTTCTATTAGATGCCCTTGCAACTGCTTTAACCAGAATTCAAAGTTCCGGGCTACACAGGTTGTGGCCAAAGCTGGTCTAAGGATGGCCATTGCGGTGTCCCAAGACCGCTTGAGGATTATATCCCCCCTCTTATCCATTGGGTCCGCCAGGTGCCCCATATCATCAAACACCAAGTCTGAGTGCTTAGAGACTTTTGCCAAAGGAGCATCCAGTTTTGGCGTCTGGTTCCAGGCGGAGTCTGGTTTGTCATCAAAGGGGAACCTCCTCTTGAGACTATTTGAGAAAAAGGGTCTTTTCTCAGGCTCAGACCACTCCTTTAGAACAAAGTCTGTCATGACCTTGTGTACTGGGAAAACCCTGGGCTTTTTCTTGTCCAGTCCCTGGTACATCTTGTCATGTCTGGAGAGTGGGACTTCCTCCTCTTTGATTTCCAAAGTATCATATATAGCCCCCAGCAATTCGTCCACTTCCTCCTGTGAAAGTTTAAACCTGGAAGTGGATGTTTCATCCTGACCTTCGTCCTGTCCAGAGGACTGAGCAGAATCCGGGTCAGTGGAAAGATGTGGGATTTCCCTACTCCCTGATGGCTCTCCTAAGCCTGAAGAGGGGTGAGTAGGTGAGGTGGGTACTTGTTTGTCCAGGACCTTCCCTGGTACCTGGACCTCTGATATAAGTCTCCTGAATGATGAAAAGGTAGACTGAACCTCATCCTTGAAGGAGCATAGGAATTTGCTAAAAGGGGAATCTTCCTCTGTTTGTAGGACCCCTGTAATGCATGTCTGGCATAAGGTTTTAGCATAATTTGAGGGCAGTCTGGTGCTGCAAGCTGGGCATTTTCTTTTGTCCATCTTAGCAGCTGCCTTCCCCGCTTTAGAATGCTCCTTCTAGCGGAAAGGATGACATAAACAAAGGACAGTTAAATGCATATTATATCTGACCACCTGCCCTCCTAGCACCCACCAGAGCTACACTAAAGGTTTCACATAAATGCCTTTGCTAGCTCTTTTTACCACATCACAGAAAAATTTAGGCACAGGAAAAAGGTTCTGGCACCGCCAGCCTACCTGTGAAGAGCCGGTGCTGGCTTCACCCGAAGCGTGTGCCTCCATACTGCAGTCCTCAGCGCTGTAGCCATGCTGTGGCGCCTTTAATATGACACCGGCCCGGCCCTCCCCTTCCTCTCTGCGCCTGGAGGTAGGAACTACTTCCTCCAGCGCACGGTGATGATGCACGTCCGCCGGAAGTGACGCTCCGCGCTCCTCCGGCGTACAGCACGAATTTTCAAAAAACATGATGAGGAGAGAAAAAGGTCTCCAGCGCTGCCACCTTCATGCATCCCCACCGCCCACTCCCTCGCCGGGCTCTGGAGAGAGGTAAGGGGACGGGGAACTCCTGCACCTGCGGAGGGAACCCGTTTGGCAAAGGAGAGATTTCATCTGCAGCCATTCCTCTGATAGGGCTTTCTTATCTTGCTCTGGCTTTGCCTCCCCGGCAGCCCTTGAGCGGTGGAGCTCTCCTTACTCCCTCTTTAGAAGACGGTTTCTCTGCAACATGTCTCCTCGGCTGAGGAAACACAAAAAACTGACCAGATGCCTGAGGGACCGCCTTTTAAAGAGCTGTGCAATGTGTTTCCTGTCAGGTGTGATGAGCTCCATCTCTCAAGGGCTGTCCTGGAAGACGACTGGGGAAAACAGCTTTAAAATATAGATGTGTAAGCTTACTCTATCTATTGGAAATGAAGCCTGTCAATCATCGAGCCTCACAATCAACAGGCTTCCCATAGCTATAAGGATGCAGCCTGCGTCCAGAGCCGATCACTTACATGTCAATGGCTGTGATCAGCTGCGAGAAGCGGAAACCCACCATTGATTTTAATGGGGCTGCCTCTCACTGCTAATCCTGGGAACCCCCCCCCCCCCCCGCTGGGCTTCTTGCATCTAATCGCAGTGTGGGTGCATATTCGCAAATGTGAATGCTCCCTAAATTCTCCCCCATCCCGTTCACATCAGTTTTTTTCTTGTGTTTATTATCATGCTGCTCATCAATGCAAATCACATTCTCTATGGTGCCCGTTCAGTGCCTGGTGCAGTGCAGCTGAAAAGTTGCAGGTACTTCTTTCTTGCAGTTTTTTGCCCCATCAGGCTTCTATGGGAGCGGTGTGTAGACTGCATATATGTGTATTTTTAGGCTAGGTTCATATCCATGCGAGTTTTAGTGCCTTTGCAGATCTGAAGAAACACAATACAATCCATCAAACATTTTTTTCCTATGGGTCCCGTATTTTTGCAGTTTCCTGCAATGTGTTTTTTTGGAAAGATGCTGGAACTTTTCTTACATGCAGAATGGTGCATTTTTGGTTCTATAGATTTGAACGGAATTGCATCAAAAGCATAGATGTGCTTTTAAATCAATTTTGGTAGGGTTTTGTGTTTAACAACCAATATTCTCCTACTACCAAAAAAAACGCAGGAAGTATGAAAACGCATAAAAAATGCATAAAAAGCATCAACCTTACATGCATAGATTTGAACTTAGCCTTAGTGCATTTTTGGCAGAGTTTTGTGTATTCAACCTCCCCACCTCCAAAATAAAATGCCTCGGCAAGAAAAAATGCATCAAAAACAAGCAATGTTGTACTACAAAAAGGCGCTAAAAATGCATCATGCTTGCAGTTGCACTTAGATGAACCTAGGCTAAACAGGGAGCCTATTGCGTATGCACAGTCTGGTTGGGAGAGTTTTTGTGAAGAACCGTGTAGCACCCAGTGGCCCCAAAGATAAGATCTCCATGGATTATAAATTGGTAAGTGGAAAACTTGGGGAGCTTTCTGGGGGAGAGGGGTCTTCCATTTCTAGAATAACTGTACAGAAAGTGCAGTTCTTCCTTAAGGCTACTTTCAGACTGCAGCCACAGTCACGGTCAAACCCCGCTAGTTTTAGCGGAGCTTTACCGGCGCTGCAGCGCCACTTTTTAGTCGGGAGCACCGCGCTTTTAACCCCCCACAAGGAGTTACACCTGGGTTAAGATTGCCGGTGCTCCACGCTTCCGAGGTGGTGTGCAGCTGCTTTCGGAAGTGCTTGCCATTTATTTCAATGGCAGGGGCGGTAGAGAAGTGTATATACACCACTCCCCTTACCGCCCCAAAGATGCTGCTTGCAGGACTTTTTGTAACGTCCTGCAAGTGCACCACCCCAGTGTGAAAGCACTCAGGGCTTTCACATTGGGGTGAATTTTTGAGGCGCTTTAGAGGCACTATGTTTAGATAAATAGTGCCTGTAAAGCGCCTCAATGTGAAAGTAGCCTAAAGCCTACCACAGTGACCCATTGAGAAGGTCTTCTCTCACTACCTATCGCTATGATGTCTAGAAAGGAAATGTGGTTGTCACTTTGACAGGAAGGTAAACACATTTCTCAAAAGTTCCATATTTTCACCACTATGGATTTCCATTTTAATTGATGATAGGAAGTGAGGAAAAGAAAAACTCTAAAAAAAAAAAGCTATCAGAGTCAGCTAATTTTTCCCCAGTCTATCCAAAATGAAAAGAAAAGTTTTGGCTGGAGTTGGGCTTTAGGCTTTCTCTTGAAAAGAGTGAAACAGATTGCTGAGGGTCGCTTTTTCCAGAAAAGTAAGGAATACACATAATATGACACAGGATTTGCTAAAATGAATGAATAAATAAATCAATCGTGTGTTACCATCACTGTGTTTCCACACCAACCGGATGCTGCCTGGGCCTGGATAAAAGTCCTTTTCTGGTCATTGGTGTTGTTTGGAACTCGGAAAGTGCAGCTATCTGATGAGTTCCTCAGATGCATTGTGGAAAAGTCGAGACCGAGTTTTGCTAGTTCACAATTACTGACTGTGACTGCCATCGCATCGCTTGTACACGTGACCACAGGTTGAAAATTAGAAAGTGCTGGGAAAGTTCAACAAAAGCGTAAATATAAATGAATCAGAGGGCAAAGCATACAAAAACTGTTATTTTGTAGATTGTACATTGATCTTTATCTCAAGCCTCGTACACATGATGAGAATATCAGACGAGACGAATGATCGTCCCCTTTTTTTTTTTTTATGCATGCTAGTCTCGAAAACTCTCATGTGACAGAATAGAACTTCTGAAGTGATGTCATGTATTATATTGTATTGTATTCTGTTGTTTCCCAGCATGCTTGGTCACTTGATTTTTTTTCCCGGACGAATACTGTACTGATTAAACAAAAATCATTTGTTCTGTTATCGTACGAGAAAAAATGTTGTGCTTGTCCCTTTGGATAATTTCGCATTACTGTCATGATCGACTCTCAAAAGCTGTGTACTAACCATCTGATTATTGCATCAAAAACTGTATTTTTCTTCAGATTTTCTGATCATGTGTACTAGGCCTTACTAGTCACTACTGCTTACAGACACTTTGAGCCATATGGCCCAGTGCCCTAATAAACAACAAACAGAAGGAATTTCTTAAGCCCAAATGATCACTTGTGATTTGTTACTGTAACGCAGCTAGGCTGCGTATGTGAGGATCTCTTTCCTTTTTTTTCTAGTTCAATCATTTTTTATTAAACAAGCAATGTATTATTTGTGTATGAAAAGGTATAATAATAATTTCAATGGTACCAGAGTACACATCCTGACATATGGTGTAAATGGAAAGTACAAATACGAGTACAGCAAATAGTCATGTAGAAGTATGAGCTATATAACCCCAGCTGCCTCAAATATGGGGCTCCTTTTTTTTTTAATTGTTACAGCGAGGGGTAAATATCCTGTACTGGCCGCACCTAGGAGAGTCAGACCGCAGTTCTCTCACACAAACTACGGCTATAGTTTATGCAAAACTGTAATGGAAGTTTTTTATTCTTTTTTAATAAAAATGATGCTGGGGTTTGTATGAGTCCGTGAGACTCTTGTGGGGCAGCAATCAAAGCATATTTTTTAGGTACAAGGAAACCTGGATTTTGTTTAATTATGCCCATTGAGCCACTCCCATTGTTAAGAGTTGGGCCACATCCACTTATGCTGTGGTGCTTCCTCCCTTAGGTGTCCCTCATTCTGAAGTTCAAAAGTTGGGAGGTATGCATGCATGGAGTGTTATGTACATATGTGTCATGCATGGAGTGTTATGTACAATTATGTACTTGTGTACCATGCATGCAGTGTTATGTACATGTAGCACCCTCTACTTAAGTAGTGTACTAGAGATAGGGATTGTGAGTGAAGGTAAATTTAAGCAGGCTTACCTGTAGGCTAGGCCTGTTCGTTTTGATCTGTGTGGACTGGGAGTGGCTCAGAGTAGTGTTGGGTGACTCACAGATGGTGTCATCAGAACGTCCCACTTCTTTCCAGAAGGTGCTGGAAAGAGAGCTGGGAGGGGAGGTGGACCTATCTGGGGTGTTCTAAGGAGCCCTGACCAATCCCTAATCTGGATTGGCAGGGGGCAGGCCTCCTTAAATACCTAGGGTCAGCCCAGCTGGGGAGGAGAGTTTGGGTGGAAGAACTGGGAAATTGAGTACTAGCTGTCGTGGCCTTTGAGGGAGCCCCCCAGTCTGGAGGGGGTGACCTTGGGCCTGGAGCTTGGGAGTGGAAGGGGCCCTCGTACAAACCACAGGGGTGTCCTGACCAGGAACAGGAGAGGACAGTGGAGTATACTGCCAGGCAAGTCTCCAGGAGGGATCCACCAGGTGTCGGTGAGTGACACACAGCCTGGAATGCTGGGGAGGCACACCAGAGCGGATTGGGAAAGAGATAATCTGGAATGGGTGTAGAGCCAGTGAGGGCTGTGTGGTCATGGGCAGTGGAGTCGGGCAGCTCTGGCCAGGTGGGCTGGCAGGGTCTGAAAAGGACTGACTGGGAGAAGTAGTCCACCAAGGGCAGCTAGCATTTAATCTTTCTAACATTTTTTTGGCTACACCACAGGGGACCGCGGTCCCTGCCTGCAAAAGGCATTTCTGGGGCGTGGTCTCGACATGGAAGAGTGAAGACGCGACTTCTCGGAGCTCCAGGCCTGTGGCCCTCTTGCAGAGACTCAGTACAGCCATATCCCATATTTTCTTCTCATACAAGGACCAAGGGAGACAGGGAAGTAAACCCTTAGCAGCACATGCCTTCCAGACTTCATGGAGCGATTCTTGATTCCGCTGCAGCCGGCCGTCTCTACACGAGACCCGACCAAGATGGCGCCAACACCAGCCATGAGGACAGTGCACAGCCAGCCTGCCACTGATGTGGAGAGAGCGCAAGCGGACAGTGACAATGATCTGCCACCATTCTCCCCTCCCAGCGACCTTTCTCCCTGTCTGCCACGCTCACTCTCCCTCGTCTCCATCTGCAGCCCTGGAGAGGAAGCCTGCAGACCTCCCGACACCGGAGTGAAGTGGTGGTGGCCCCCTTGGTCACACCAACACCTCCAGCTGCCACAGTGAGTACAGCACACAACACACAGTTGTCGCAGGAGCCATCCTCTGCCCTGTTAATAGACCAGTCAGTTTGGGCTTTTTTTCAGAAACTACCCACTAGAAAGAAAGAAAGCGTGGGTCTCCTTTAGGGGACTTGGGTTCTCAATAGTCAGAACACTCTCCATGGGTCTCGACTTCGTGCGACATCATTATCCTCAATTCCTGCTCCTTCACTGCTTAAAGATGTTCCTGCCTGGAAATGTTGTTGTTGTATTAATTTTCTTATTATATTTTTCTCCCTTTGTTATTTACATGTTTGAGAAGAACAAATAGTTATATTACCCCTTTGGGGGTTGACCCTTAGTTGAGCTGTGGGAGGATCCCGTGGTCTGGGGGCCCAACCTCTGAAGTACCTTACCTCCTCCACTAGGCCCTAGCTGTCCATTCCGGCAGTAGTTCTCCCACTGGAGACATAGTTCTCATTCCCTTCTCATTCACATTTCTTTGTTTTTTCGTTTACCCTCTTTAATCTTACTACCCCCTCTTTTATCCTTTTTTCTACTTCTCTCTCATTCTTTCTCCCCCCCACCCCACCTACCACTATATCTACTTATCACTTCTTTAGTGAGGGTCTGTGAAAAGGGATTCATTCTCCGCAATGGTGCTGAAGGTTCTGTCCTGGAACGTTAAGGGACTGAACGTTCCTGAAAAGAGGTCCAGCTGTCTTGCTGACTTATGGAGACAACACCCACAAGTGGTATTCCTACAGGAGACCCACTTCCGGGCAGAAAAAATCCCTAAACTGCATAGTAAACATTTTCCAATGGTCTATCATAGCGTGTCACTCTCATCTAAATTCAAAGGTACGAGTATCCTCCTGGCCAAAACCTTACCTTGGCAATTTCTAGACCTCCGTACAGACAAGGAGGGAAGATACCTCTTTTTAAAAGGCAAAATCCAATTGCAGATGTTCACCCTGGCAAACATATGCCTCCCAAATCTATACCAGATATCGGTGTTGGAAAGTTGTCTATCCTCCCTAGCTACTTTTGCCGAAGGAACGCTGGTGATTTGAGGAGACTTAAATTTCACAGTTGACCCAAGCAAGGACACCTCAACAGGTGCCTCCGCCCTATCTCAGAGATCCAGAACACGACCGAAAGAATTGTTTCACAGCCACCAGCTAGTTGATATTTGGCGTATCCTGCACCCAATATTCTTTTTTCTCGCCTGTACACAGATCGTATTCCAGAATAGACCTTTTCCTAGTGTCCCATGCAACGATCCCAAGTGTCTCTAGGGCAGACATAGGCCACATTGCAATATCGGATCACGCTGCAATCACATTAGAATTAACATTACAACAGCCGACATCCAGAACCGCTAACTTGTCAACTGAATGAGTCGCTTCTGCAGGATCCTGAAGTCAAAGCAGACATTCTGAGGGAGCTTGACTTCTTTTTTGCGACAAATAAAGACTCAGTCTCCAACCCTCTATCCCTATGGGCCACACACACATGTTACATTAGAGGGTGCTTATTAAGCAAGGAAGAAAGAGCGAAAATATTATCGGACCTACTGTCTAAATTGCATGACTGAAAAACATCATAAGAGTCAACTCAAATCAACTCAAACACAGAAACAGATATAGCCCATCTATGGGAACAGATTAAAGAGCACTCACTATTCCAGGCAAAAACTAGACTGCTGGCAGCTCGTAGAGTTTACGAATATGGGGACAAGTGCAGTAGAGCATTTGCTAACGCTATAAGAACCCAACGTGGGTTATCTTACATTCCGGCCCTAGCTACCACTGGAGGCACCAAAATCCATACATCTCAGGAAATGGCGGAGCTATTCTGAAAATTTTATACCTCTCTTTACAACCTGCATCCATCTCCCCCCACGGTTCAGACCCCAGACAGGTTAGAAATGTTAGACGCCTACAGCAAAATGCAAACCTGCCCACGCTAAATGAGGAGAAAGTTGACCTGTTATCCCAACCCATTACTACAGAAGAACTCTCAAATGCACTAGCTGGTTCTCCAGGGGGGAAAGCGCCTGGCCCAGACGGTTTCACAGTCTCATACTTTAAAACCTTCCATGACCAGCTGGCAACGCATTTCATTGACACCTTCAATGCAGTCTTAGAGGGCCACGCTGTACCCCCTGAACTCCTGAGCGAAAGCATCTCGGTCATTCCCAAATCAGGGAAGGACCCACTCCTTTGTGCCAGTTACAGGCTCATCTCTCTACTCAACTGTGACCTCAAATTGTTCACAAAAATTCTGGCTGAGAGACTGGGCATGATAATACAGCGTGTCATTCCCCTTGACCAGGTTGGCTTTATTCGCAACAGAGAGGCACGAGATAATGCGATCCGGACCATTGATGTCATAGCCAGAATCAAACACCTTAATACTTCATTTATCCTGTTATCAACTGACGCTGAAAAAGCGTTTGACGGGGTAAACTGGTCTTTTCTTCTAGCCACACTGAGACACATAAGGATGCCTGTACAGCTCCTATCCTGGATATCAGCTCTTTACTCGACCCCTACCGCCACGGTTAGGGTAAATGGGGTGTCCTCAGAGTCCTTCACTTTAGGGAATGGAACGCGTCAGTGGTGTCCACTTTCTCCACTCCTATTTATTCTGTCACTAGAACCACTATTGCAACATGTTAGGCTCAACCCGGACATCAGAGGACTGGAGACTAGTTCTTACCACCACAAAATTGCCGCTTACGCGGACCACCTTCTCTTTTATATAGCAGACCCCATAGTCTCCCTACCTGTCCTTCTAGCCAAACTGTGTGTCTATGGAGACCTATCAGACTTTAAAGTCAACCTGCAAAAGTCAGAAGCCCTCAATTTTACTCTTGTTCCAGAAGCCCTCACTCGCCTCAGTAGTAACTTCCCATTTCGTTGGGCCTCACAGCCCATTCAATATCTGGGAACCAAGATTCCTTCCAACCTTCATCTCATCTACCAATATAACTTCCAACCTTTACTAAACATTTTTTCAGATGATCTAGACAAATGGAAAAAAAACTAGCTGTTTAATGGTTTGGCCAATGCAACTTCCTGAAGATGAACGTAATGCCGTGCCCATTATATCTTCTACAAGCCCTACCAGTTAGAATTCTGAGGAGCTTCTTTAATAGGCTCCGGACCCTCTTTATCAACCATGTTTGGCAGGGTAAACCTTCCCATCTCAAGAGAAGACGGAAGCTTAGAGGAGGAGTAGGTCTACCAGACCCGTCTCTATATTGCACGGCAGTCCATATGAACAGAGTGGTAGACTGGTGCAGACACTCGTCATACAGATTATGGGTATCCCTAGAACAAGAGTCAGTACCAGTCCCAATAGCCGTCCTTCTCTGGGCTGGAATTCGATACTCAAGGCTTTCCCTTTCACACCCTTTGATCGAACCCACTATGCTTGAAATACGCAGATATTACTGTATAACGGAGATGTCCAACTTCCCCTCCCCATTGACACCTATAGTAGGCCACCCAGATTTTGTGCCTGGATTAACCGATAAACCTTCATGCTCCAACCGGAAAAGAATTTGATAAGAGCTTCTACATTCCTTGAGACTTCTGACTGGGTAAGTCCGTCAGTTGTTTTCCCTAATTTGAATTCCTTGGCTTTGG
This sequence comes from Glandirana rugosa, assembly GCA_018402905.1. Lineage (NCBI taxonomy): Eukaryota > Metazoa > Chordata > Amphibia > Anura > Ranidae > Glandirana > Glandirana rugosa. The sequence continues at coordinate 5,852 of BLSH010085382.1, read as the reverse complement.
GAAAGTGGAAGATATTACAACTGACCCATTTTCTCCGTTCCCTCCCAGACCCAGAGCGAGTCAAGCATGCAAGCCAATATAAAGAGGTTGTTTAAAGCTCTCCATAAGCCCCTTGAGGTGGCCATTTTGAAACTCACACCACAGCAGGTACAAGAAAGGCAGAAGTGAACAGAGCCACAGCCAAGGCAGCGTAGCAAGCTCCTCTCTTACATCTTGAGCTCACATCAGATTGGCAGTGGTACAGTCAGAGTTACAGGTCTCTGATGTTTTGAGATGAGAACACCTAAGGCCCTTTTCACACTGCCGCGACTTGAAAGTCGGACATAATTTTGAAGCAATTTCATGGAATGCCTGTGCAAACTTGAGGTCTATGGACCTCAACTCGCATGAAAGTCGGACCAAAGTAGTGCAGGGACTACGTTGATGTCGGTACGACTTGAAGTCATACATATATGAATGGTTGTCATTGGAAATCATGGGGAACGATTTGTCATGCGACTTTGCAGCCTAAAGTCACAGGACAAGTCACACAAGTGTGAAAGGGGCCTTAGTCTGTCTGAAAATCCAGGCACCTGGCAAGAAAAAGGAACTGCAGATTTTTGCTGATTTTGCGCATCTTGGTTGACCCATGCTCGACACAACTCAGGAAAAAAAGGTAACTGTCCCTTTGAGACACTCCCCTAGGCCTGAGTTACCCTTTTGTGGCTCCAAATAGATTATTTTACCAGAGTGCAAATCCTATAAGTATGTTTTGGTGTGTGCTGACACATTCTGAGTTTGGTTTGACGCATTGCCTATGTCACAAGTCACAATCAAGGCCACACTTAAAAGTTATTTTTAAATAGTTGTCTCTCATTATGGTATTCTTGAAATTATTGAGTCAGATAGGCACTAACACTTTATAGGTGAAATCATGACTAACATTTTGATATATTCAAACAAGGATGAATTAACAGAGTATATGATACAGTTACAAAATCATCTCACTGAGACTTATAAAAGAGTTTATTCTTCTTTACCTACATCTAGGAGGATATCCCCCATTAAGGGTTTTATGGCAGTGAATATAAGGAAATAATACGTCTAAGCGAAATTTGTTGAAAAAATTACAAAATCTTTTTATTTTTTGACATAGAAATATATGAAATAATGTATAAAAAAGAGAGCTCTGGTTGTACATTAATGGGACATGCATTACATATAATCATTTGCAAGTAGAGAAAAGGTAAATGACAAACTGTGCAGCCATAGGCCGCATGAAGTCCCCTACGCGTTTCGACCCTTCAATATTGTCTAGGTCTTCCTCAGGGGGATCATAGACATGACCCTTTCTACAGTGTTGAAAGATAAAAATTAGAATCATACAAATTACAAGGAGAAATACTTGCTAAATGATAGAGTTTGACACTTACAATGCTGCAAATTGATCCTTAAGTACAAGTCCCAATCATCCAGAGCATTTTAAAATTAGCAGTGCAGCATAGAAGGACTGCACCAATGGGCTGTGTGGTCATCTCCATCAACTACCAAGGGATAGACGCTCCACCATAGTTTACAGGGGTTTGCAAGAGGCCACACTCAGTCCTCCCTGGTGTAGGGGGGAGGTTGCGGGTAACACTCCTATGGAGGGTAAATGGATATATGATAAACTAATGTTATATTACTTAAAACAGTCATGCCGTAATAAGTGCATGTTCATGGATATTAACAATCCTAAACGTAATAGATACATGTTAATAAGTGCTATCCAAGAAAAGTAGCCTATTGGGTTCTAATTTTAGTATCTATAATAGATTCAGGTTACTAGTGTCTCCCATGTTGATCAGGGGCAGATAGTGTAGGGAGAAAGGAAGTTTGTGTCTCCAAGAAGCTATATATAGGTGTATGTATGTATATACTTATTAGAGTCTATTAAAAGAAAGGAATACTTACTGATGACCAGAAGATTAAAGGTGCCCGGAGCATTCGCTATCTCACAGGCAATGATAGCACTGGTCACTGCAGAGGATATACAAAAATGCATTGCTCAAAGGAGGAGAGAGTCTCTATGCTGTCTCTTATAC
>BLSH010085295.1:2071090-2085367 GCA_018402905.1 Glandirana rugosa | reverse complement strand
AGTAAAAAACATTGCGGGAGGTTGGCAACACTGCCCCATAGAGCTCGTCTGCGGAAGGAAGCATGAAGTGCTCCAAAATCTCCTGGTAGATGGCTGCGTTGACCCTGGACTTAATGAAGCACAGTGGACCAACACCAGCAGATGACATGGCTCCCCAAACCAACACAGACTGTGGAAACTTCACACTGGACTTCAAGCATCTTGCAGTGTGTGCCTCTCCAATCTTCCTCCATACTCTGGGTGCTTGGTTTCCAAATGAGATGCAAAATTTGCTCTCATCAGAAAAGAGGACTTTGGACCACTGAGTTACAGACCAGGTCTGTTTTTCTTTAGCCCAGGTAAGACGCTTCTAAGGTTGTTTGTTGTTCAGGAGCAGCTTGACAAGAGGAATACAACATTTGAAGCCCATGTCCAGGATCTGTCTGTGTGTAGTGGCTCTTGATGCACTGACTCCAGCCTCAGTCCACTCCTTGTGAAAGTCCCCAACACCTTTGAATGACCTTTTCCTCACCATCCTCTCCAGGCTGCGGTCATCCCTGCTGCTTGTGCACTTTTCCCTCCACACTTTTCCCTTCCACATAACTTTCTATTATAACTTTCTAATATTGCACCGTTTCACAATATTCTAATTTTCTGAGATTGTGGATTTGGGGTTTTCATGAGCTGTAAGCCATAATCATCACAAATATGACAAATCACAGCTTGAACTATCTTGCTTTGCATGTAATGAGTCTATTTCATATATTAGTTTCACCTTTTAAGTTACATTACTGAAATAAATGAACTTTTTCACGATATTCTAATTTTTCAAGTATCACCTGTATATGGTGTTTGAACACTTACATTATTTATTATTATTTCAATGCATTTTTTATTTGAAACACATTTATTATTGCGCTACTGTGGATTGCATGGTTTTTTACAATATTGATTTTTCACTTTTATTTATATTGTTTTTTTTAAGTAGCAGAATATTACATTCATGTAGATTGTTTATAGTAACAGTGTTTATTGATGTAGCGCAGTGTTTATTATAAGCATGCACCTTTACCTAGCCTATTTTAATAACTTCCGTATTATCCATTGTTAGCACTATTACAGATGTTTTTCCCCTTTTTATTATTTTTGACCCTTCAAACTTTCCCGTATTTAGGTCATGATTCTAGATAGGTGTTAGTAAGCAGTAGATACAGGTCTGACCTTATACGTCTCAGACTTCTATCACATCCCACATCTGTTGCAGACCCTATGTTTTTGTTGGTGGGTGTGCTGAGCTTTCAAGGTTTAGCTGGAGTTTTTTTCCAGTCCCGGGAGCTGCGATGAGCTCCGGGAGTCCTCCTCCTTTCCCCTTCCGCTCTGGTGACGGAGGGCTGGAGTGGGCATCCCGTTACTCATTGACGTCACACCCCCTACGCCATGCGCAATGGCACTGACGCGCCGGCGCATTGAATTGATATCGGCGGTGTACACAAGGGATTTGGCACCAACTGGCGAGCACTCCACACTGCCCAGCCGTTGGCACCTTTCCCCCAATCAATTGCCGCGTGACGTTGGTGGTACTCCCAGTCACATTGGAGTATACATACTCCATCCTTTCCAACTAGACATTCCATGTTGGTCGACGTGCCTGTGGACACTGTGCACTATTTGGATCCACTTGTTTACACAACAGCTTTAGGTACTATTTTATTAGCTCTTTTTGTTTTTCTTTAGTTCCTTTTTTTAGTCCTGTCTGGTACACTTTACTTTGGTGGCTTGACCTTCACCTTATACGCTAGTAGCTCTTCTGGGTAGGGTACCCCACGCTGTTTGTTTTTTGTTTTCGTTTTATTATCCCTCATTTTGTTTTTTATGTCTAGTCTCTGCCATATTAATTATTTATTACTTAGTGGTCACAACATCAGCACATCCCCTATCTTTCACTTATCTATTAATGTAGCCACTATATTATACCCTTCTATGCTATATACACTATATACACATATATATTTATATTTACATATTTATTCATAGATGGGCTGTTTTGAGGTGGCTCATACCACCTTTTACTTTCCATGGGGGATTCATCCCTGGGGACTGCCCTTTCATGTTGGTCTTTCCATCGGTGTCATGGGGATTGCCGCCTCAGCCGCCGGGGCTGATGATCCTACCAGCCGGCTTCCAGCTTTCCATACCTATACCCAGACTCATAGCTGGTTTGTAAGTATGAGTGCGGGACCTATTTTTGTGTTTATTTTCTTACCCTTTTTTCCTTTATAGACTTACCTAATTTAATCCTTATAGACACCTATCTCGTATCTGCTCCTGAAGAGTGGCAGTTCAGCCACGAAATGCGTTGAGCTATTTGATACATTTTTGTTTATATCTTAAGATTGTTACCAACTCTGTTTCATTGGATTATACCAATTCAAATTATATGTGTTACTGTGGACACATGCAACAATGAGTCTGATGTTTCTATGATGCTACTATTGTGAACCATTATGCTGCTATGCCATTATTTTACTATGTATTATGTTATGGAATAAAGTTTTCCTATTTTACAATTTTGGATGTATTATGTTACTATCTATGCTATATGGTCATAATTTATAATGTGCCCACCAGACACATTTATGCTCTGATGCTTCCCAGAATGCATGGTTCATATTAAATCCCAAATCCTTTTCCTTTATATCTTCAGTCTAATTCATGGTTCCTGACAGTAGGCGAAGGCCATGAATTCAGAAGATGCAGGCAATCCACTTGCTGTTAATATTTTTTCCAGATTGGATGAACAGAATCACCACATGGATCAGTTTGCCATAGCGTTACAGATGCTCCTGATTCGCACTGCTCACCTAGATCCTCCTACTGTGGCTGTTCCAGTACAAACTGTGTCGCAGGCCATCCCTGCTGCTGCTCCACTCTCTGTGCAGGCACCCGCCTCGTATATTACCTCTATAAGAGGTATGTCTAGTTCCGCTCCGCTTCCCCAGCAATTTGGGGGCGATCCAGTGCAATGCAATGGGTTTCTCAACCAGGTTAGGATATACTTTGAAATGCTGCCCCAGGCGTTTCCCATGGACAGGAGCAAAGTAGGCTTTGTGATTTCTTTGCTTTTTGAGAGAACTTTGGCCTGGGCAAACACTCTATGGGAGACGCGAAAACCCATCATCCTGAGTTACCCAGAGGCTTCCTATAAAAGGGTATTAGATGTTCCCGCATGCTCTACTTCTGCTGCCAAGAGCCTCATGTCTATCAGTGTACGAGAACGGTTGCCAGTTATGCCATTGGATTTCATACTCAGGCAGCAGAGGTTGCTTGGAATAATGAGGCCCTTGTGGCTGCTTTTTCTCATGGTCTCCGGGATAACATCAAAGATGAGATAGCAGCCTGAGACATACCCACTGAGCGGGAGAAGTTGATCAATTTGCCATTCTCATTGACTCCAGACTCCAAGAGAGACCTTCTGTTAAGGAGCGCTTGCGGAAACCTCCTGTACATTTGGCTCCGAGATTTGCAGTCCCAACCTTGCCTCCCTCACCTCCCATGCCTCCTGGTGCTAAGTTGGTCAGTGAAGTAGAACCCATGCAGTTGGGCTTCATACGTCTCTCTGCGGATGAGAGGGCTTTTAGGAGGAGGGAGAAATTGTGCCTTTATTGTGGCCAGGCAGATCACTTTTTAAATTCTTGTCCTAACCGTCCAGGAAGTGCCCGCACCTTGAGGCCCTATAGGGGACAGACCTTGCGTGGCGATGTTTCGTCCCCAGTTATCCTGTCCATGGATTTTATTGTGGAGCTACCTAACTACCAGGGCAACAGCTATCCTTACGGTGGTTGACCGTTTCTTGAAAATGTCATATTGTATTCCACTTAATAAGTTGCCCAAGTCTAAAGAACTGGAATCCATTTTTGCTCAGGACATCTTCCTCACTGAAGCTGGTACCACAGTTTATTGGGCCTTTCCGTATTCTCCATAAGATCAACCCAGTGGTTCACACTTTGGACCTTCCTTCTAATATGCATATTTTAAATGTATTCCATCATATCCTTATTAAAACCTTTGGTATGCAACCGCTTCACCACCTCGGTACCACGTCCTCACCCAGTTCAGGTTGAGAACCAAGAGAAGTATGGAATACAATCTATCATTGACTCCCGTAGGTTCTGGGGGCGCATACAGTACCTGGTTTATTGGAACGGGTACGGTCCGGAAGAGCTTTCTTGGGTCTCATCCTCAGACGTACATGCTCCTGTCCTCCTCCGTGCTTTCCATAGGTGTTTTCCCTTCAGACCTGGTGGTCCTCCGAGGGGGAGGGGGCGTTGAGGAGGGGTACTGTCAGGGCTGGGCTCAGCCCTCCCTTCTCAGAGCTCAGGCTGCTCAGTTGTCGGTTAATTGCCAGTACTCATCATTCCACAGTGACTCACCTGATGATCATATTCTGCTCGTCAGTCAGCATTGCTGGCTATTTAAACTGTCTGGATCAGATCTCCTGTGCCTTCACCTTGGTCAACATATCTGGATAATCTCTGCTGTGTTTTCCTGTTTAAGACTTTTGCCTGGCTGACTACCCTTCTGGTTCCTGATTCCGTTTGCTGATTCTGACTACGCTGATCTCTGGATTCCTGTTTTACTGGCTTGTCCCAACTACCCACTCTGGTTACCGAACCCTGGCTATGTTTTGACCACATTTATTCTGTTTGTACTATTTTACCATTTTACCTCTACGTTTTTTATTTTTTGTGTTATAAACGAGCGACAATTTTGAAAAAGACCCAATATTTTTTTACCAGAAAAAATATTAAAAAATCAAATGTATTCATCAGTTTAGGCCAAAATGTATTCCTCTACATATTTTTGTTAAATAAAATCTCAAAAAGCATTTATTGATTGGCTTGCGCAAAAGTTATTGCGTCTACAAACTATGAGAATTGATTTATGGTGTTTTTATTTATTTAATTTTTTTACTGATAATGGCAGTGATCTGCAATTTTTATCAGGACTGTGATATTGCGGCGGACAGTTCGGACACTTTTGACACTTTTTTGGGACCATTGACATCTATACAGCGATCAGAGCTAAAAATAGCCACTGATTACTGTGTAAATGTCACTGGCAGGGAAGGGGTTAAGCTGTAGGGGGCGATCAAGGGGTTAAATGTGTTCCCTCACTGTGTTCTAACTTTGTGGGGGCTGGGCTGGCAGGGACATGACAGATTTAACTGATCCCGATTACAGAGATCAGTAGAACACTGTCATGTCCCTTGACAGAATGGGAAACCGCTTTGTTTACATTGGCTGTTCCCGGTTCTGCCTCTGCATTAGACGATCGCGGATTGCTGGCGGACATCAAGGCTGCCTGACCCAAGGCCACACTCAGCAGCATGCGGAGGGTATAAGAGCACACCGGCAACTGCGCTAATCGCCGTCTATATAGGTGATTCGCACAGAGCGTGTAAAGTGAATCAGTAAATGTGCGCAACAAGGTCAGGAAGCGGTTAACCACTTGCCGCCTGACCGCCGTGGATTGAGGGTGGCAAAGTGGCTCGATATCACGAACAGCCATCACCTGATGGCAGCTGCAAGATTGTAGATTGTGAGCATGCTCACTGTGTTCCAGGGGAGCCAGGGAGCAGGTAAGGTGGACTCGATGTATGTCGGCTACCCGCGATCACTCCCCCACAGTGACAGAACGGGGGGGCATGTATGTAAGCACAAGGATCTCCGTTCTGACAGGGGAAGGAATGTGATCGTAGGCTCCCTGTGTATGGGAGCCGCGATTACTCTCCTCCCCCACTTAGCCCAGCCCCCATACAGTTTGTAACACACACAGGGAGGACAGTTAACCCTTAGAGCACCCCCTGCAGGTTAACCCCTTCCCTGCCAGTGACATTTATACAGTAATCAATGCATTTTCATATCACTGATCGCTGTATAAATGCCAATGGTCCCAAAAAAAGTGTCAAAATGTTCCAACATATCCGCCGCAATATTGCAGTCCCACTAAAAATTGCAGATCGCTGCCATTACTAGTAAAAAATAAAAAATAACTAAAAATGCCATAAATGAATTCTCAGTAAACGCGGCAACTTTTGCGCAAACCAGTCAATATACACCATTTGCGATTTTTTTTTTTCTACCAAAAATATGAGGGAGAATATAAATTGGCCAAAACAAATGAAAATGTTTGTTTTTTTATATATTTTTTTTGGATTTGTATTTTAGCAAAAAGTAAGAAATCGTTTTTTTTTTTTTTTGCAAAATTGTCACTCTTTTTTGTTTTATAGCTGTGATCAGAAATGACATAGAGGTAATCAAATACCACCAAAAGAAAGCTATATTTGTGGGGAAAAAAGAACGCGAATTTCGTTTAAGTACAACGTCGCGCGACTGCGCAATTGTCAGTTAAAACGACGCAGTGCCAAATCGCAAAAAGTGCTCTGGTCCTAAAGTGGGAAATCCTTCTGGGGCTGAAGTGGTTAAAATGAGTAGAAAAGGATGCACTCATTAAACAAAATGGCCATATGTTTTGTGATTTGTGAAAAGTGTTGGTTATATGTGTTTTGTGCTAAGTATTTGTTTATTTCAAGGAAAGAAATTTATTGATACCTGGCTAAGACCTTTCATTTGTTTAGTTCCTAGATTGTACTAAATGGCTTCAATATATGATTGAATGAACAGAATTATTGAAGAAGATCACAGCTTTAATGGATTATTGTTTTTAATATTTTGTTTGTTTATATGAATGTAATGACAGTTTTTGTTAGAACGATTGTAAACAGAGCAGCTAATAATTTTAATGCAGCGTAATGGATATTCAAGTTTTTTTTCTCTGATTAAAGCATTTATTAACCCCCCAAAAAATGCTGCTCCTGTCTCTTTAATGTGCAATTAGCAGCATGATGCTTTTGCTTTTTAAATTATCCCTCTGTATCCCCTAAAATACCTGTCTGATAATGCCAGGTCATGACTTCCCCCCTGTGTACTGACTCCCCCCTGTATATAGCTTATCCTGAGAGCCAGGCCCAGACTGGGACAAAAAATAGGCCCGGGCATTTTACACTGGGCAGCCGGATTGGGGGGTGGTAGGTAAGGCAAGCTTACGCATAGGTGGTCGGTGACAGGATATTCTGAGAAACCTACAAGTCCAGCTAAGAGACATCCCCATATAGCAAAGGAGAGGCACCCCCAGTCCAGCAAAGAGGCAGCCTCAGACCAGCAAAGAGACAGCCCCAGACCAGCAAAGAGGCAGCCTCAGACCAGCAAAGAGACAGCCCCAGACCAGCAAAGAGACAGCCCCAGTCCAGCAAAGAGACAGCCCCAGTCCAGCAAAGAGACGGCCCCAGTACAGCAAAAAGACAGCCCCAGTCCAGCAAAGAGACAGCCCCATTACCAGCAAAGAGACAGCCTCAGACCAGAAAAGAGACAGCCCCATTATCAGCAAAGAGACAGCCCAAGTCCAGCAAAGAGACAACCCCAGTCCAGCAAAGAGACAGCCCCAGTCCAGCAAAGAGACAGCACCCAGTCAAGCAAAAAGCCCCAGACCTGCAAAGAGACAGCCCCAGACCTGCAAAGAGACAGCCCCAGACATCAGTTATTTTTTTGCTGTCCTGGTGCCCTGGTGCGACATCAGACAGAAGGGGACTCATGCATGCAGCTCCTCCTCCGGCTTCATTGTCATTTGACCCCCTTCATTCTGGCCCCCTTCCTGAACTGAATAGTCGGCCGACTCGGCTGGATGGCTGCTGAACTGACCGTGGTGAGGCCGGATGAACGGTGTCATTCCATGGATGCAGCCCAGCCCAGCTGCCTTGGGAGTGGGTGGTGGGGACCCGGCCAGAAAGACATGCCTGCGGCCCTCTCTGGGGAGTCGGCCTCGGAGAGGCCAGTGGCGGATTAGAAGGGCGGCGAATCAGGCCCCGGCCCGGCGGCGAGTCATGCCCGGCGGCCCCTATGGCCAGTCTGGGCCTGCTGAGAGCCCCATGGTCTATGCAGGCTATGTCACTCCCAGCTCTCCTATCTCCTGTGTGCCTGTCTTCAACTCCCCCCTCCTTCCCCCTCCCTCTTCCTCTCGTAGCTTCTCCTCTCATAATTAACTCTAAAAGCTCCTATGTCATCTGTATTAGAAGAATAAGTTCCCTGTGTCAGTGTTATATCAGAAATATTCTTATCTATATAGATAACACAGCTGTCTCTCTAGCTGACGTTAGCAGCAGTGCTCAGCCCCACCCTCAGGAATTCTGAGCTTGAGAGAGAAAAGCTGAAAAAAAGGAGAACTAATCATAGTAAGAAGGTGTGTTATCTATACAGAGAAACATATATATGTTATAACACAGACACAGGGTGTTATAATACAGAGCGTATGGGAACTTTTTACACCAGTGGCTTTAAACTTTAAGTTGCATTTTAAACAATAGAGAAAATACTAGTGCTTGATCAATAGTAATATTGTATTACATTTGGAGGGCATAATCATTTTTTAATTGATTTGGAGGGCATAAAAATACCCAAAGATTTATACTAAATGTGGTTATATATCTTCCTGTGCTGTTCAGGTTTCCTATGTGTATTTAGCTGGATTATAGCACCATGTACTTTGTTATATTCTGCCATAAACATTGTAGTGGCCTGTAAGGCAAAACGACTTTTGGAGTGTGCCAATGTTTGGGAAAAACAGAATCCACAGGATATGCTCAGTACAGGAAGAGAAAGGGTTACACTAAACGTTTAAGTTTTAACTTGGTTTTACATACAGCTGGTATCTGCTTTGATGTACATTTTCCACATAAATGAGAGTTTGAATTCAAGCTAATCATGACATTCATTATGGAAAAGGTAATTTTATGGCCACTCATAATTGTTGGTTTCTATTAGAGATACTCATGATTACTACAATGGTTGCAAATTTTAAAGCAAGTCCTTCAAAATAAGGTGCTGTAAATATTGATATATACATTGTTACATCTGACACTCAGTGATCCTTTGGCCACCACGTTCGATACACTTGATTGAGTTCTCTTGGTAAATTTTTATGAAATAAAATAGGTTCCCAGGTGTGGTTTTCCTTGATCCTGATTGCTTTGGCTTGGTACACATAGAGTATGGTGACGCATATATGTATGGGTAATATGTAAGCACATATTGGGGTCAGTGTGGACAAGAGCCAGTTAGCCTGTCAGAATGTCTTTAGAGTAGGAGACCAGTGTATACAGAGGAAATACACACATCAAATGTGTTCAGGTGGGAGATGGGTGGTGTTGTTCCTGTACCGATATTTCATGTTGAACGAAAAAGCTGAGGTTTTCCTTTTAATGTTAGGCCAGGTCACTAGGGATTGTGGATTTAACTGTTCTGAAATCTATGATGGGCTATATTGGGCATTATTGTTAGATATGGAATGTTGGACTGACAGTTGGACTTGACGTCAACCACAAGCATATTGGAGAAAGGAGGCAAACGCTTTTAAAAGCAGAAACGTCTATAAAGACTTTGCCAATGATCAGCAGCTGAACTATTGGTGCAAGTTCCACCTGTTTTGATGGTCGAGTACCTGAACTGTTCCATCCACTATCATGGTCAAGTACCTGAATCTAACGGTGAAGCACCTGAATTGTTTTAGCTGCTCTGATGGTCAAGTGCCTGAACTATCTGTAAAGTTCCAGCTACAATGTGATTATGTGCCTACACGTCTATGACTTGTGAGCTGCAATATTACAGAGGATATGGACTTTGTATTGTACAGTTCTTTCAGTTCTACAGTGTTGCAATTGCTGTGCTGCAGCTACGAACTGGTAACCGGATATCTAAGACTCTTCTGTCCATCACCAGATATGGAGGACTTTGACAAGTTTCTACACTCTTTAAACTCTTAGAAAGGAAAGTTTGATGTTCATACCCACTCCTCTGCTTTCAAAAGGAAAAGTTTGGTGTACTGTTAGTCCAACATATAGTTTTTTTATATCTTTGTGTAGCCATGTGCTCCCTTGAGAGTGCCTGGTAATAGTGTTTCACCTTATAGCTGCCCTCAATCACACCATATTTCACACATCCATAGACACTGACCAGGCCGGCTCTTGTTTTTGTTGTTTTATTTAGGGGAAATAACTTGGATGGGGATAAGGGATGACTGTGGGATGCCCAACGAACTATAGTACATGAACTCCATATACACTCCTGTATATGCACACTTTCACTGCAGACTATCTCTCTGCAGACTGTTACTCCTCACAACTCTCCAGCACTCAACTTGCTGACTGTTTCTCCTACAGTTCTCTCTCCAGCACTGAACTTAGTAAATCATCACTCCATTACTTCTCTCCAGCACTGAACTTAGTTTCCAGCTTGAAAGGAAATGTATCAAGCTTCTCTGTTCCTTTCTCTTCACGGTGGCTAGCACATGGCGAGGCCTACTCCCAGTAGAACCTCCAGAACGCTCATTACAGGCCAGTGCATTTATCATACTTGTGGGATCCATCTAGAAGCTAGAAACCACTGTAGTAGACACCTAGAGGAGTGGAAGTGATTTCCTGCTCTCCACATCATCCAATCGCAGAATGTCTTGCATTCATTAAGAAATTGCAACCCCATTCTCAACATGGCACCTGTGTCCAGCAGCTGACCTCCTGTGTTCAGAATGCAGCAGAGCAACTTCTCGGTTCGAGATCCAGAAACTAGTGGTGATCACTGGAGTAGGAGTGTCTACTACACCAATTTCAAGTTTCTAGAGGGATCCCACAGCTATGGTATATGCAAACTGGACCCATGTAACTATGTAAAAATATCCATAACTGTAATTCTTTAAAATAGTCAAGAAAGTTGTGTAGGATTATACAAAACCAAAGTAGAGGCCTAACTATAGAGAGAGCTCCAATCAGAATGCCTCTATAGAATGCAGATATAGGAATGGACTACTGAGTATCTTATGAGTAAGCACTTGGCTTGTGAAACCTGTGGTTTTTGGTGTCTGTATGTGAGTGCCTCTTGTAGTATAAATACATCTACTGATCTTTTTAGGCAACCTAGGAAATCTGGCAATATGATTTGATTTTGCCTCCAAGTTCCATGGTGGCCTGAATGTGTTTAGTGATTTAAAAAAGGATTTACTTTATCTGTATGGCCCAGTGTGGCCTGAGATCATTTAGACCAACTGGGGTCTAAAGATGGACACTCTTGCCACCATCTTCATGTAAACTGAAGTAGTGGTTGATGATCTAAAAAGGGATGAGGGTGCATATAACAGACCTGAAGGTTTTGTGTAAGACTTTGGGTATGAAAAGCATCAAGGCAAAGACTTCCACACCTACAAAGGCCAATTACAAGCACAGCCCATGTTTATAGAACTAAGCCAATGGCCAGTGTCACAGACAGGGGTCTATATCCACTGAAAGAGAAACAGTTCAGGAGATTACAGGAGCATACCTGAGACTATGTGGAGGAAAATGGGTCACAGAGGTGCATGGGAGTGCACTGGATACACAGGAGTACCAGTACACTTAGGGACACATGGGTGAATAAGGCACACTTGAAATCACTAGATGCCATGAAGTGCATTAGGGCACACTTGGAGTCACAGGGCACACTAGGTGCACTGGAGTCACTAGATGGCATGTGAACTGTGAGCACAGTTGGACTCAATGGGCACCCTGAAGTTACTAGAGGACATTTGATTTGGGAGTTGGCTAGAGGCACAGAATACCCTGAAGCTGGAGACAGACTTGAAGGAAACAGGAAACATAATGATACAGGCAAGTACAACAGCAGGGATAAAACCCAAACGTGCCACATGCTGTAGGGAGACTGGGCACTGAATTCCACTGAATTAACAGTGTCCACTGAATTAACAGTGAGAATTTACCTATAAACTCCCGATAATAATTGGCAAAGTCAAGAAAACGTTGTAGTGGATGTAAACCCACGGGTCGGGGCCACTGTAGGAATTGCCGATAGCTTCTCTGGGTCCATCAAAAAATCAGCAGTTGAGATGACATAACACAGGAACTTAACCTGTTCACGATAGAACTTGCACTTCTCCAATTTACAATACAGGTTATTATCTCTCAGCCTTTGAAGCACACGGCAGCCATCTGTGTGGTGGCTCTCTAGGAACTTGGAATATATGAGGATATTATCAAGATAAACCACCACACATTGCTGCAACAAATCTCGAAGGACATTGTTGATGAATTTGTGAAAAACTGCTGGAGCGTTCCAAAGACCAAACTGCATTACGAGGTATTCATAATGGCCTGTCCTGGTATTAAACTCAGTTTTCCACTCATCGCACTCCTTGATCCTCACGAGATTGTAAGCCCCTCTCATATCAAGCTTCGAGAAAACCGTTGCTCCCCTGAGACGGTCAAATAACTCCATAATCAACGGAATCGGATAAGCATTCTTAATTGTGAAGCAATTGAGACCCCTATAATCGATAAAGGTCTCAGTTCACCACTTTTCTTTTTCACAAAGAAGAAGCCAGCACCAGCAGGAGACGAGGATTTGCGGATGAACCCTCGAGAAAGTGGGTCGGCAACATTCTCCTCCATGGCTTTATCCTCTGAGACAAAGGGTAAACCCGGCCACGAGGGGGGTATGGCACCAGGTTGAAGGTCAATGCGCAATCATATGACTGGTGTGGAGGCAAACTACTGGCTTGACCTTTATCAAAGACATCGCTAAATTTGCTGTATTCTTCCGGTGGAGGAGAGTGAGGAGGTGCACAAGAACAGTCTGCTCTGAGAAGGGAGGGCTGAACCCAGCCCTGAGATACTTTATTTCATACCCTATCTGGTTGACCTAACTACTTCCTTCATGTATATGAATATTGATTATATAAACAAGCTTTCTTTTTGGTATTATGAAAGCTTTACACACTGCATCGGACATATTTTTCAGATAGTTTGATAATGCAGCACCTATGATGAGCAAAATAGTTTCCTATACCAACCAATCACAATTCATTTTATTGAGGGCAACCACAAACAGAATGATTTCCAGATCTCTTCAAACAATCACAACAGGAATAATCCACCTGCTTCCTTAAGCTGTGATCATTCGAAACAACTTTGATACAACCTGGAAGCTCAGAAGACATGGCCTGTTTGTGGACTTGAAGAATTGGAGGTGAAAATCCCTGAGTTCAGATATTATTTTCTATTGCTTGCTTCAGGTCCCAAATTTTGCACATCGTTATTGCTCCGTGCACTTCATTACTGTTCTAAAGCTCAACTTTAGCCAAACTTTGTTGATTTTAGCTTTTTGAGGGAGTGGAGAAAAGTAGGAACCTTTTCCAGGTTTAATTGTCATCTGTGTCCCTATTGGGGACTTTCTGTCCTCCTATTATTGGGACAGGAAGTGAGGGAACATTTTCCTTGCAGAGAAAAAAAAGTCACAAATACTCACCATGCTGCCAAAACGCCAGTCCATTCACGATAATTCTTCATTTGAGGTCTGCAGGGAAACTGACACTTCCAGGAAGTTCCCCTACTGTGCTCAATGATTTCTCTTGTTGACCTCCACATTATAATGTTACATTATAATGTCCTGCATTTCTTTTGGTGATTTTTCTTAAATGGGATGGCAGAATGGGGCAATATTCACAATTTACTTTTACAGGTGTGTGTCTTGGGGTGTTTTTTTAATGACGCCAGGGTCCTTTAATTGAGTACTGAAGCATTTGAAGCTCTGTCAGCGTTTTATTATTGTCTGTCCCTACAATTCCTTGGCTACCTTTTCTATCTATCTGCTATCTATCTACACTATATTACCAAAAGTATTGGGAAGCCTGCCTTTACACGCACATGAACTTTAATGGCATCCCAGTCTTAGTCCCTGGGGTTCAATATTGAGTTGGCTCACCCTTTGCAGCTATAACAGATCCAACTCTTCTGGGAACTTCTTATCAGTTTGTAAGGGTATCTGTGTGAAGATTTGGAACACCTGTCGGAAGGGTCTTCTCAACCTAGACAATATCGACGTTTCCCACTCGGTTGAGTTATAACTTGGGGTCCCTGATTCTGACCCTACGGTAATTTCAAGTACACGCACATTTCCGTCCGAAGGGTTATGAAAACCATTATATCACATCTATCTATCGTCTATCTATCTTTTCCATCGGTTCCTTAACATCCCTGTCTGTTATTATTTTGCGACTGTCTCGAAGTTTACGAAGTCATGAGTTAATTTCCTGGGACCGCAGTAATTTTTTTGTGGGGTTCTGTGTGTGGACATTTTCATTTAACACTTATAACGGGGTAAGACGGTAGGGTAAATTCTTTTTAGTGGTTTTCTTTACGTCCTG
>BLSH010085295.1:2059487-2070565 GCA_018402905.1 Glandirana rugosa | reverse complement strand
AATCTAAACACTTTCAATTTGTGCAATCAGGCAGGCCCTTGTACTACACAGTTGAAGGTAAATCTAAAGGAAATTGAATAAGAAAATTGTATGGTGTATGGCCAGCTGGGATGCCATTAAAGTTCATGTGTGTGTAAAGGCAGGTGTCCCAATACTTTTGGTAATATAGTGTATCTATCTGCCTATCTTCCTGCTTATTATATCTATCTATCAATCTATCTATCTATCTGATCTATCTATCTATCTATCTATCTATCTATCTATCTATCTATCTATCTATCTATCTATCTATCTACCTGATCTATCTATCCTTTTCTCACTTCGTTTTTAATAAGTTTCAAAGAAAAACAGGTCAGCATTTTCTGATGTCATTCTCTGGCAATTTTTAATGAAAGTCTGTTTATGTCTAGCCTCTTCTCTAGAGAAGGTGATCTCAGTGTGTACTGGGACAAATCAGTCTGTTTATTGAAACCTTGTAGCCAGACTTGTAATATCTCCTTTGGGCAATGTGCTGTTTATGGCAGAACCGTTAATGAATGATATGGGATCTAATCTGCCGCTGTGTCTCTGCAGTGGCAATCTTTAGCTGGATGCATGAAAGAAATATTAATTTGGCTTTTCAATCTTATAGATGGACTCTTAGCTGATGTAAAAAAACAAAAAGAATGTAGATATGTGTCTATTAAAACTCATTAAAGTGTATGTAAACCTTAAAGTGGAACTAAACCCTCTCAATCAACATGAATTATTTTCAATCCTTATGCTGCCAGTATTAGTAAATAGATAGGAAGGTATATTATATTTATTTATTTTTTAACTTTTTTTTTTTGCCTTCCTTCAGTTGCTTCCTGGTTTCTGGCCTAGGCCAAAATTATGTCATATATCCCAGGAGTCTTCATGGGAGGAGGAGCTTTCTCAGCTAAGCATTCCCTCATGCCCGAGCTAAGGGCAGGTGTATTCAAGGAAGTAAATGCTACATGAATCATCTGCCCTTACTCAAGATGGCCACGGCTAGAAATGCTAGTGGGGGTGTTTTTCAAAGTGATTTCTCAACAGAATAAAGCATGAAGGCATGGAAGAGGGAGTTTGCTTTGAAAATTAAAAATGAATCAAACAGCGTTTTCAGTTTGTGGAGCTAAGATACAGTTAAGTTCCACTTTAAGAATGACCTTCTTTCATTTTCTCTGTTTAATATACCATTGAAAGTGTTTTGATAAGTACAAATAACGGTTGATCCTGACAGAAATCCAGCAAACTCATAATTTCCTGGTAATTTTTCTATAATCTCTACCGTTGCCCTATAGGACGCAGATTGAAAAAAAGGGGATTTAAACCCTTCCCTACTTTATCTAAAATGAATTAAAAGGTTTGGGTTTTTAGATATACTTTAAAGAAGAAGACTTGCCACAAAGTTAAGAAAAAAAAACTTGTTGAATCCCTGATGCAGGAACTACTTTAACCACTTCAGCTCTGGAAGGTTTTAACCCCTTCATGGCCAGGCCATTTTTTGCGATACGGCACTGCATTTTTTTAACTGACGATTGCGCAGTCGTGCTATGCTGTACCCTAATAAAATTGATGTGCTTTTTTTCCCCACAAATAGAGCTTTCTTTTGGTGGTATTTGATCACCTCTGTGGTTTTTATTTTTTGTGCTTTACACAAAAAACAACCGACAAGTTTAAAAATATATATATTTTTTTAACTTTCTGCTGTAAAACACATCCAATAAAAAAATGTAAAAAAATCAAATTTCATCATCAATTTAGGCAAATTTGTATTCTGCTACATATTTTTGGTAAAGAAAATCCCAATAAGCGTATATTGATTGGTTTGAGCAAAAGTTATAGCATCTACAAACTATGGGATATTTTTATGAAATTTTTATTTATTTATTTTTTTTACTAGTAATGGTGGCGATCAGCAACTTATAGGGGGACTGCGACATTGCAGTGGTCAAAAGTGAACCAGTGACACCAATACAGTGATCAGTGCCAAAAAAAATGCAATGACGCTGGCTGGGAAGGGGTTAACATCAGGGACAATAAAAGGGTTAAATGTGTTCCTAGGGAGTGCTCACTAACTGTGGGAGATGTGCTTGTACTGTGGGAAGGCACAGATCCGTGTTCGTGCTTAGCAGAAACACAGGATCACAGCCTTCATTCTCACAGAATGGTGATCTGCATAGGCAGTCCGCCATTCTGCTTCTCTCTGGAACAATTGTTGGGTCCCGGTGAACATTGAGTCTGTTGGACCCGCTGATTGGCTCACAGCGGAAGCGGATCGCAGGCGGCGCGTGTGTGTGCCCCAGACCCGGAAGTACAGAATTATATACAGGTGTTTTATTTCTGCATAGGAGAGCCACCTTGTCACTGTAAATATACAGTATACAGTCAGCAAGCCGTTAAGGCACACAGATATGAATGGTACTCATTGAGAAACATGGGGTGCGACTTGTCATGCGACTTTGGGGTCCAAAGTCACATGACAAGTCGCACAAATGTGCATGGGGCCTTAGGGGATCAAGTGCATTTACAATGTAGCATTTGGTCCAATCCTGATTTGTCCTGTGGTTGCTGAGCTGTGTGGTTGGACAGCTCACCTCCCTCCCCCCACTACTGTTTGACGGCGCTACGTACAAGAAGATGAATGTATAATTAGGTCTGACTGACAGCGCTTGTCTGTGGCAGCAGGAGCACACTAGAGATGAGCATGGTCATTTAGCACAGCAGGGCAAGGTGCAGATCATATCACAACACAAGTGCTCACAAGAACAGTGGGTCTTTCAGTGCTGGTGGGGCTGTGTGATCTATCAACTGACTGTGTAATTGATCTGCCGACTGTTTGTTTTATCAGCCGGCAGATCAATCACGCAGCCCCACCAATTCTGACAAATCCACCACTATTATGAGTACAGTGACAAGGCACTGTGGATAAAGACCAGGCACTGTGAATAAAACATCTCTATGATCCAGCAGGCTAGTAGTAAACATCCAGGCTCTTCCAGGCAACTCTATGACTTCTGCAGCCCTAATGGAAGCTGGGGGTGCAGCAGGTGGCCTAGAGACGAGGTAATGCCCTTGAGGGAACACTCACAGCTGATCTCCAGCAAGTGCCTCTGTGATCCTCTATTGCATAAGCCAGCCTTTTTCAACCTTGAGGTTTTTTTTAGGGGTGCCTTGGCAAAATGTCTAAAAATTGCCCCATAATTGTATACAAGCCGGCTGTGATGATATCATAGGCAGGGACACACAAACCTTGCAGCCATTTTATGAGGGTCAGCCATTACAGTTTTAATGTAAGACAAAACTCCTCATTCCCCCTCCCAACAACTTAGGAATTTCTGGGTCCCTTGAATAGATGCCAAGGAGTCTGGGGGAATGTTTTGAAGGCCCAATCGTAAACCAATAAATCAGATCCCTGACAGGACAGTACAAGGGGTCTCAGATAAGGGTGAGAGCTATAATTCTCTTCAGACAGCTGCAACCTTCCAGTAAACCTAAATCAACATGAAAAGGTAGATAATATACCCACAGTTCATAACTCCAGTTAGGAACGTGACATATTAATAAAAAGTGTATATCTGTATGCGGGAAGGCATACCGATTAAAACGAACCCAAACATAGATGAATTCACTTATAAGGGAACCCACTGATAGTTTATCCTCTTCCCAGGGTCACAGAAAGTGACAAGTCTGTCATGTTTGGGCTTGTCTTGACACACTGTGGCAGCTGAATTCAAATTCCCTAATGGTGAATTTGCACGATAATTCCATCCCAAGATATGGTTTTATACTGCGATCTGCATATTAGGGAAGATTGTTATTCCACTGTCTGCCCTGGACAGCCCACAAGCCCTCCTTACCCACGTGAGTGGTCAGGGGCATATGGCCCCACCCCTTTACACCCAGAGCAAAAGGGAATGAAAGGGACATCTCTCAGTTCTCACCTTACCATCAAAGAACGAACATCTGAGAACCCATGGACTCATCATCGAATCTCTGATTGATCACAGACATTTAAAAGCAAGTAACTTTCCATTCTGCCTTATCTCTTTGCTGCTGTATATTATGTCTCTTATTGCTTTGTAACATCATTTTTCTGTAAATATCTTACTGCACCAAACTTGACCTTTTCATTATTAAACCTTATTCTGAAAAGTGTTAATCTCGTCCCTAAAGCTCTTAATGCAAGCTATAACGAATCTGTTCCTTTGAAGAGCGCTACTGTTTAAGATAACTCATCTGAATATTCCTGTCTGTGGTGACAGTGTGTGTTACAGGTGGTTATTCTAAAATCATAATTGATATTGCTAATTGTTGGAGACCTAACACTCCAGATCAAAGGTTAGTGGTGGCACTGAAAGGGTTAATTGTTTGAATTAGCCCGGCTACAATCGCTCTCAAGCGGATGGCACTTAGACGGTGGTCCCGCAAGGTGGGAAATCTTTGTGCTGTAAGCAGCTGAGAGTGGTATTGTTACGTTAGTGACAAGTGGGGTGTGGTCCTCTGTCACCGGTGAGTGAGGAGGGCAGGGATCTGATACCCGTGTTCGTCACACCGGCATGTGGATAAAGCCTGCCTTTTAGTTACACAGAGCCACAGGCTTTCATTGTACAACATTATAACCTTCTTGCTGCCAACCTCCTAACAACCAATGGCATCATCAGTTGATAATGAAGATGTCAGTTGCCTTAGATGTCAGTTGCCTTCCTTATATTTATTTTTTTAATTTTTTCAATTATTTAATTTTTTCATTTATTCTATTTTGATCAGTTTCATCTCTCATTGGGGTTTACATCGTCCTTAGGGTGGCTTATAACTCCGTTGGGAACATTGAGCCCATTTATTTGGTCATTTTGTAGTCTGTGTCCAATTACCTATTGATTGATTGCTAAGCTGCCTCACTCATTTAGTGATTTGTTTGATATATTTGATTGATTGTAACCATGCCTACTATGTATGTGTATATATACCTGTTATATGTTCCATTAAGTCAGGTTATGAGTAAGCACCAGCCCAAGGTGTGAAATGCGTTAGCTGGGACTTGTGGTTCATCTAACCTGTACCTGTACCTTTGTTTAATAAAGCTACAAGATTGGATTTTGAGTGCAGCTGTTCAGCCTTTTGTTCTTGTCCATAGTTACTCGCACTATCAGCCGACACCTGGTCTAAGACACACACAGCTGATCCGGTATAAGCTCAATGGTCCTGGAGTGGTGATTAATTTATTGTTCACTGGCTACAAATTAAAAATGATGTATTTATTTATTTTCCAAACCGCAGCACAGATCTAAATAGGACCATGTACTTGGGCCCCTGGGGGATGCAACAGGGTTGTTTACATTTTGACAATGCTTCTTCTTTTAATGGGAGCAGAAAAACTCTGATGACCAAATGGGTGTCTCTATTGAACTGAAAGTTTAAATTAAGGATTTTAATTGTCAAGCAGGAAAAGAAAAAAAAAAACCCCATAAAGTGAGCCTGCCATTCCGTCCGAAACCTAAAGCATGTTTTTATTCACTGAATCCTCTTCTATCTTCTCCCCATTATTTGCAGATGACTTGGCTCCATTTGGGATTCTACCATGGTCCTCCTCCATCCCACAATACAATAATAGAGCTGTCTTTGGCACTTTTACTGAGTTGGGACTGAGGTGTGGCAGCATGGATCTGGTGAGTGATTAAAATGACTCTCAGGTATCTTGTGAACCAACTCTTAGACTGCTATGCTACTCATATTGAGCCTATGAGGAAAGTGCATTAAAGTGGTTGCTAAGCCACTTAATTAACTTTATACCATCCTGTTGTTAAATAATCCTATGTGCCCCTGTGTTTGTGTTTATAAAAATAAGCCATTCTTTACCAGTTTTCAGAGCACCGATTGCCACTCACGTGACCCTCTGCCTCTCTCCTCCCCCCGTCTGACAGCTGCAGCGGGCGGGCCGAGGATTCCCCACTGATGTCAGTTGGGAAGGGAGGAGGAAGAGAGAGATGGTGGGTCACATGAGCGGCAATCGGCACTCTGAAAGCTGGTAAAGAACTGCTTATTTTTTATAAAACACAGACACAGGGGCACATAAGAGTATTAAACAGACAGAATGGGATAAAGTTTAAATGAAACTTCAGCAGCAAGAGGGGAGGGGGCGGGCCATGACGCAGGAACAGACAGGCAGGGAGGGAGGAGGGAGAGGTCAGGACAGGAGAAGGCTGCGGAGGGCGGAGGCACATAAATTGACCACGCTGTCAGAGGGGAGGGGAGAAACTGTCAGGATCAATCAGATTTTTAGGTGATACAGGGGGCCAAATTACACAGCACAAGCACAAACACTGTGCTGTATAACATGCTTTAAGGGAAGATGATCAATATTTTGTTTTAGGTTAACAAGCACTTTAAGTTAGGTTACCTACATATAGTGAAAAGGTAATGTCAAAATGACCAGTGCTTCCAGAGCCTCCTCTGACTCCTCTTGTATCTTCCCATTGGTCTTTTGATTTGATGGATAGACCCCCAACCAAAAACAGATCGTCAGGTATGCAAATGGAAGGGCCACAGATTACTTTTACAGTAAAAGCTGACTTTATAACTGGATCTACTTACTGTTCGTTTTGGTATGCCATTTTCATTGAAAACTCATCTCTAAAGGAAGCACATATTGCCTAAATACAAAAGTCATGTGTCTTCTTCTATGAATCTCGGTGTGCTTTGTGTATTTCTTCCAGATCTGTGCAGTAATCCAGTGTGAAACTTTGGCTGCAATAAAGACCACTCACTGCTGCCCTTTCTCCTTGCACAGGATGACTGGTCGTGTCTCTTTGAATAGGGCTAAGCATGGCTTTTTTTATCAGCAGGAGCACAGGGTCTATTTATGCTGGCAGCTGTTGTCTATTGTTGCTGGGGGGGGGAGCTATTGTTGTAGGGGTTTATTGTTGTGGGGGGGGGGGTCTTATGTTGCTGAGAAGGATCTATTGTTAAGGGAGGAGTCTATTGTTGCTGACTGTTGGAGGGTTTATTGATGTTGGCTGCTGGGAGATCTAGTGTTGCTGGGGGGTCTATTGTTGCTGGTGGATCAATTATTGCTGGTGGGGTATTTTGTTGCAGGAAATCTATTGTTGCCGGGGGTCTATTGTTGCTGAGGGTCTATTGTTGCTGGGGGGTCTATTGTTGCTGAGGGTCTATTGTTGCTGGGGGGTCTATTGTTGCTGGCTGCAGGGGATCAATTTTACTGCTTCACCTGTTATTTCCAAATTTCATACAAATCAGTTAGCACCACAGAATGATACTTGGTTCTGTATTCTATAAAGTGGGCTTTACTGGGAGGTGGGTAAGGGGAGGAACCAATGGACAGTGCTCGGAGGTGGGTAGGGTGTGCAACCAAGGGGCAGTGCTTGGAGGTGGGTAGAGGATGGAACCTAGGGACAGTGCTTGGAGGTGGGTAGGGGGTGGAACCTAGGGACAGTGCTCAGAGGTGGGTAGGGGGTGGAACCAAAGGACAGTGCTTGGAGGTGGGTAGGGGTTGGAATCAAGGAACAGTGCTCAGATCTAGGAAGGGGACAGAACCAAGGGACAGTGCTCAGAGGTGTGTAGGGGATGGAACCAAGAGGCAGTGCTCAGAGGTGGATAGAGGGTGGAACCAAGGGACAGTGCTTGGAGGTGGATAGAGGGTGGAACCAAGGAACAGTGCTCAAAGGTGGGTAAAGGGTGGAACCAAGGGACAGTGCTGGGAGGTGAGTAGGGGGTGGAACCAAGGGACAGCGCTCGGAGGGGGGTAGTGGGTGGAACCAAAGGACAGCGCTCGGAGGGGGTAGGGGGTGGAACCAAGTGGCAGTGCTCGGCGGCAGGTAAAAGGTGGAATAAAGGGACCGTGCTCAGAGGTGGTTAGGGGGTGGAACCAAGGAATGGTGCTTGGAATTGGTTGGTGGGTGGAACCAAGGGACAGCGCCCGGGGGGGTGGGGGGTGGAACCAAGGAACAGTACTCAGAGGTGGGTAAAAGGTGGAATCAAGGGGCGGTGCTTGGAGGTGGTTAGCGGGTGGAACCAAGGGATGGTGCTCAGAGGTTGTTTGGGGGTGGAACCAAGGAACGGTGCTCGGTGGTGGTTGGGGGCAGAGACAAGGAGAGACTTAGGAAAGGGAGGAGTACCTGCACCTATTCTCTGAGAAAAAAAGCCCTAAGGCTAAGTGATAGATGGCACAAAATATTGACAACTGTTTTGTAGGCAAAATTACAACTTTAATTTGATATTAGACTCTGGCAACTTGCTAACATTAATATTGTAGCAAATTATAATATTTGTATTTGATGGTGAAATCCAATCTTCCCATGAATATCTAAGAAAAGAAGAAGCTACATAAATATTAATTTTCCCTATGATATAATGGATGAGCGCTGCCAGGTTATTGGAGTTCCTGAATAAGAACTCAAAGAATAGCCAGCCATGTCTTTGAACACATCTGCACGAAAAAATGTATTTTTCTCTGTGGTCCTCCATGTTGCGATCCGTCAATGTTGATAATCTGCTCTTCTTAAATGATTCATATCTTTTCAGTGACTGGAACATTGCTCCCATCAGTAGGACATGGGCCATAGGTAGTAGTGGCACTATCCTCTGTGTAAAGTGGATAGAAAACAATTTAATTTATGCGACAAAATACTAATACTTGCACATGCTATTCACATACTAAGGGCTCATTCACACCAGTGGTTGAGAAGTGGTAAACCCAGGGTGGAGCCATGCTTTTACTGCCTCTGCCCTACCCCCAGAGCTACTCCTTTAGCTGCATAGGCAGTGGCGGGGGATGTCCACATGTTGTGGCAGGAATTATACCCCCTGTTGCTTTGGGAGGGTGGGGGGTGTGCTGTCCACCGAACACAACCCATTCACTCTGCAAGCCTCCTGCAAGCACAGTCAATATACACGGTTGTGGCATGCTAGTGATGGATTCAAAGGGGTTAAAGCAGGCAGTGCGGAGGCAATACGACACCTCCTCGCCGTCTGTCAAATGCTCTATGAAGCGCAATCCATGTTCAGATTGCTCTTCAGAGTGCGACGCTAGTGTGAATGAGTCCCTACAGATTTCCACATAGGCCTCTTTCACATGGGTGGCAGCTTCTACCACCCTCTTCGGCACCATTGATTTCAATGCATAAGTTCGACAGGTGATGCTGTCAAGCTCAGCATGCCGAGCTAAATTTGCTCCCCCCGCTGCATGTCTGCTTGAAAGGTAGGTGGTAAAAATGCTGATCAACCACCTGTTTTGCCGCACTGTGGAATGTTTCCTTCCTCTAACTGCTACGCACCTGGGCAAGTAGGAGGACGGTTCTTCCCAGCTGCTGGTGTGCAGTAGGGTGAAAGCAGTGTTGCAATGCCACCTGGTGTGAATGGGCCCTGAAAAGTGATCCTCTGATCGGCGGTAGAGCAGCAGCTGACAGGCATTCAGGAGGCATTACGGCCCCCAACTAATGTCTATTTTTTTTTTCCTTACCTTTTTTTAATTGCCAAATAATAATTTTACATTACAGGACTGTGGCGCAACTGCAAGCCAGGCATTTGGCTCACATGTGCAGTTTGGCCCAGTTGACCTCAATGAGAGTTTGACAGGTGATGCAGCCTGTCAGACTCTGCTATTCAAGTTAAAAATGCGGTGCTTTGATCAGATGCTTTGGAGGCCACAGCAGAAATATGGGTTCTAATAGAGCCCCGATCTCTCCAAAAAGAGGACCTGTTACAGCCCATTCTATCATCAGGGATGTTGTTCATCCCTTGCAATAGCAATAAAGTTGATCAAAAAAATAAAGGTACAGTTTTACAAAAATAAACTTAAATAAAATAAGAAACTAAAGCACCCTGTCCCCCCATGCTCACACGCAAATATGAACATGCGTGTAGGTCCCATGCGCATATGTAAACAAATCATTGCACCACACGTGAGATATCGCAGCAAACATCAGAGTGAGAGCAATAATTCTAGCCCCAGACCTTCCGTGTAACTCAAGACTGGTAACCTGTTAAGGCTTTTAAAGTGTCGCCTATGGATAATTTGTCATAGTTTGTCGCCATTACATGGGTGTGCACAATTTTAAAGCTTGACATGTTTGGTATCTATTTACTTGGTGTAACATCATCTTTTACATTTTACCAACAAATTGGGTATTATATTGTGTTTGTGTTCAATAAATTTATGAAAGTTGAATTGAAAAACTGCTGCAAAAATAATGCGTAACATAAAAAATTGCAACACCCTTCATTTTATTCTCTAGGGCAGGGGTAGGCAACCTGCGGCCCTCCAGCTGTTGCAGAACTACAAGTCCCATCATGCCTCTGGGAGTAATTGTAACTGCCAGGCTCGCAATGCCTCATGGGAAATATGGTTCCACAACAGCTGGAGGGCTGCAGGTTGCCTACCCCTGCTCCAGGGCCTCTACTTAAAAAATATATATATAATGTTTGGAGGTTCTTTTTTTCTAGCAAGAAATGCTGATTATTACATGTAGGAGAGAAATGTCAGAATTGGCCTGGACTGAAAGTGGTTAGGTGCCCCAGGCAGCTCTATAAATCTGCATGCTGGTCTACCTCTTACCATTTTGATAATAGTCGTATATTTTTACATTGACCGGTTTGAGGCCAAAGACCACCATATCTTGCACAATGAAGATATGGTACTCTTGTGTTGAGTGGTCCATCTGAAAAAGAGAAACCAAAGAGAATTAAGAGTTTAGGCTCAGTTCACACTATTGCATCTCCAAATTAGCACACTGAAACCTCTACGTTATCACACTTGACTCGGATTTGAGAATTAAGAGAAACCAAAGAGAAAAAGTCTACCTGGTGAGTTGTGTTCTCATGGTATAGAAGTAACACGTTCTATACCACCAGAAACCGGAGTTTGGCCAGTTACATTTTTATATGCTGATAATAGTTTTACCATTCTCCATCTGGTCGTACGTCTAAATATCTCGACGGACCCCGTGGATTGGTGAAAGTCAGGTCCGGTTAAGACTGTAAAGAGAGGATGTACATTATTAGTCGTAAAGAACGATCTTTTTTTCTTGGAGGTTTGTAATATATATATAAAAAATTCA
>BLSH010085295.1:2003146-2037176 GCA_018402905.1 Glandirana rugosa | reverse complement strand
CTGCTTCAGAGGGACGTTATTTCTAAAGACCGTCACCAGCAGGTTTATGTTGGGGTTGAATGTGAGTTTGGTGTATTTAGCAAGAGCTTGGATGGCCACAACTGTATCCTGTGAAAAGAGCATAGTAAAGGTCAAACTGACCATAATGGAGTTTGGTTAACTTTGTAATAATTTAAAGTATGGAGTTAAAATCTGTCAATACAGTTATCTTCCAAAACTGTTCCCAGATGTAAAATACACACCCATACAGATGTCCCCTCCAGTAGCCCAGGAGCCCCAAACCCTAAGAAAATAAACAAATACCATTATTTCCTTGGAGTGCCTAAATTACATAGTTAGTCAGGTTGAAAAAAGACACAAGTCCATCTAGTTCAACCAATAAAAAAAAATGTGGAAAGCTCCCTATTGCCTCTTACTCCTTCCTATTGGCCAGTAAAAAAGTACCCCATCATAGTGATAAACCAATAAAGGGAGGTTTAAGGGGGACATTAGCTATCAAAATTGAACTATTAGTATTTGCATATCAGAGAAAGTACTATAGAAGACGTCTGAAAGTAACAATCCTACTTTCAGATGTCTGCTATTACCTTCAACTCAAAAGACATAGACCCAGAGAATCTACTGTAAGTGCGGAGCATTATGGACCTCGGTCTTTTGGGTTGAATAAAGTGGCATTGCATATTTAGCTTTGGTGTGGCTCAAGTTGTGAGCTACTCCATTCTTAACAGTGAAATTAAGGTCAATGTACTACAATCTTTAGCGGCTATTTTTGTCCCTTTCGTGGCCCTATATGTAACTAACAATGGTCAAATTGCAGAAACTTGAGAAAGAATAGGCCTGGAGCTGGAAGCATAGCATAGGAGAAAGGCCGACATGTTACTGGATCTTACCTGATTGGACGAAGCAAGGGTGGGTCAGGGTGGGGCCGCAGTGGAGTGATAATGGGGAGGGGACTCATGAGCCTTGTAGTCAGTTGAAGCTGGACAGTAACAGGCGAGCTTCTCCCACCCCCCCCACCCCCACCCCCCGATCCTTTGGCCCTAGTGGCAGTTCTTTTTCTCACTTTCTTTTTCAAACTGGCATTTTCTCTCATTTTAATCTCATGTTTTGTGTGTTTACAGTGGATGAGTGGGTGCTATCTTACATTTTCACATATATTCCCTTATGAGTGTCAGTTGTCATAGCAGCTGGCAGGCATCTCAGAGCCTTTAGAGGCGGTGGATGGTTTAAATGATTTGAAGAATAATGGGTTGGGCCCAACTCAGGCATCAGTGTACCTTCCCTATTCAAGTAAGGCAGTAATGTATTGATGGTTATTTGGCTGTATCGAGCAAACAGTATATTGATTGTAAAATTGGCCCTGTGTCGGTTTAGTATTGGCTGAGGGCCATGAGATTTTGCAGATACAGCCGGTCGGTCTATATACAGGTGCCTTCAAAACCCTAGACCTATAAGATGGTCAGTCATTGATATTGTTGTTATGGTTGTTATCAGTGGTGGCCCGTCCATTAGGGATGCAGGGGCGCCGCCCCCCTAATCCATGTGCCCAGCCTCTAATCTACATGTATGGCGCCGGACGCATGGATCCAAAGTGTTTTTTTTTTTTTTGAAGCACATGTTTCGACCCGGCAGCTTTAGCAGGCATCAAAAAAGGATGGAGGCCACCCACTTGTGTGACAATAGTGAATTAATATTCACTATTGTCTTCCTGATTCTCCTCCTGGCCAATCAGGAAGCTGGTACTGATATCCAATTGGCCAGGGTGTCTCAGGACTCACTTTCTGTTTGGCTGGGAGAAGAAGCCCCAGCTCTTCCTTTGCCAAGCTCATTGTTTCATCTTGGCTCGGCTCCCACAAAGGGGGGTGTGGTATCCCGTGTGGCTCCCATGGGTGGGGGGGGGGATCGCAGACTCCCGTCCATCACCCGCGGGGGGGGGGGGTGGTGATGGTGGCAGTGTGAGTGAGGAGGGAGGTTTGTTTGCCACCCCCACCAAAAATATTGAGCACCAACCACCACTGGTTGTTATAATTATGAAAACGCAGAATTTACTTTCATGTAATAAAAGTTGTATTTTTGATATTCTTTTATTTTAATAAATGGCCACTCTGGCCTTTCAAACCCAAAAGAATGTCTATAGTTGTCTGTTTACTGGGATGACAGATATTTGGTTACAGGGTCGTGGCAAGGGGTGGGCAGGAGGGATGGCTGCCCTGGGCACTGTTATATCATGTGAGGTGGGCTTGGGTGCCGCAACGAAAGTGGGGTAGAGGGTATTTGTGTTGCAAAGGGGAATTTGAGGGGTGCAAGGGGTAAATATTTTATAGGAGGAGGAATTTGGGGAGGGGGGTGCTAAGAGTGGTGATTTAGGGAGATTTGTGTTATGAGGGGAGATGGGGGGATGGAGATTTGTACTAGGACGGGGGATTGGGGGGGATTTGTGCCAGTAGGTAAGAGATGGATGGGGGGGGGGGGACAGAAGATGTGTACTAGGAGGGGAAAGTTTAGGGGTAGAGGATTTGTGCTAGGAGGAGTGATTTTTTTTTGGGGAGAATGGGCATTTCAGCAGGGGGTGGATTTGCACTGGGAGGAGGAGGAAATTATGCTTAGTGGGAAAAGATGCAGATTAGTGCTCAGGTTTTTTTTGGGGGGGAGGGGGTGAATTTTTGCTGACACACAATGCTCATACATCTTGGGGGGGGCACAGTTTGCCCTTGTCCCGGCACTGGGTTAGGCATATTTGAGGTCATGACAGCCGTAGGACATTGCAATACCCTGGTCAAGTGTACAGGACAAGAAGAGCAAATGAAAAATTATGGAAAGCGTAAAGATAAGCAATTCAATCAAATTGAGAACATTTCTACAAATCAGTAGTTTCCTCACCTGTGTGGATGTGAATCCTCCATAAGGATTTTGTTGTTTGGAGAGCCAGCTGACAATGCGGGAAGAAGTCGTTAGCTCTTCCGTGCTTATCTGAGGGCCAGAGACCAATGCCAGCAAGACATAAGCTGTCAGTTCTACACTGGCTGATACAAGGTCAGAATCCCCTGAAGAGCTTAAAGTGTATGGCCAATGCAAGTCAGTTCCTGGAGAACAGAAGGTTTGAGTATAAATAGGTATAAAAAACAGAGTCAAGAGTCAGCCTACCCAAAAGGGATGGTGGTGAAATGTCTTGGTTGCTCAATCAGTGAGATCTCTTTGCCATAATTCCCAAAAATGCAATGTGACTTAGGCATGCATTTATTTGTGAATACCATTCCGGTTTCTGGGCAATTTCAGGACAGGTGCGATTTTGCTATCTCTCTCTCTTGCTCTACACAATTGACTCCCATTGACTTTAATGCAAAACCACCTCACATTGACTTCAATGTAAATACGCCTCCCTTTGACTTCAATACAAAAACTCCTTCAATTCACGCCTGTCAATAGCAATCCAATGTGAACACTTATCTCCGCATGCCACTATACTCTACCACTTGAGTCTCCAAACCCCGCTCCAAACTCACACCCTTTTCGTAGTTGCATGTGAAGCTTGTTGCCCAAAAGAAGCTCCTGCTCTGCCACAATTCCAACATGCCCAGGTGTCAATGGAGCCTAAGCCCTGGTTCACACACATGTGAATCTGGACGCGTTTTCAATCGTGGCAACACGGCATCACATTTTAGGTGACACTGAAAATTGTAGTGTGTTGCGCATTGTAGTGCTTTTGAGATCACAGGCAGAATTGCAGCGATACTACCATGATCCCAAAACGCCCAGATGTGAACGAGGCCTTATTGGAGGGGCCCTGGAGCTTGATTTGGCTGCTCAGCATGCACTTATACTGAGCACCCAAGTGCTTCCATGTGCAAAGGTAACCTGAAGGAAATTTATGGTGCTGGGGACAGGCAGGGGAGGTGAGTAGGAGAGAAACAGCGCAATGTTAAAAACATTAAGGCCCCTTTCACACTAAGGCGTTTAAAAAACGCGTGCAAAACATCAAGCGTTATTACCGCATTTTTGTTGCGTTTTTCCTGCATTAGCGCTATAATTAGCGCTAACGCCCAGGCGTTTTTCAAGCGCTTTTGAAGCGCTAGCATTAAATAAATAGCACACCCCCCTACATTACATCCTGTTTACTCCCTGGTATTTTGACCTTTCCACAACCTCTGGGCATTTTGCTGGCGCTTTTAAAGCACTTTACATTCATTTCAATGTATATGGGTGTTTTTAATGCGCTATTTTTAGCGCTCAGAATAAGGACAAAAAATCAAGCTTGCAGGACTTTTTTAAACGCGGGGCCAGCGCAACGCCCCAGTGTGAATAGGTACATTGGAATTAATGGGCAGCATTTTAGAAGCGTTTTGGAAGCAATATTTTTAGCACCAAAACGCTAGGAAAGCGTCTAGTGTGAAAGTAGCCTAAAGCCCCGTACTCACGGGACGACGATCGCACGTACGATCGTGTCAAATCGTATGTTGGCTGTTGTATGCAGCATACTGACTGCACTACACGATCGTACGTCCGCAGAAGAACGTTCAGGTGCATGTAATTAGCATCCAGCCATTCCTGACTTCGGAGCATGCGTGTTTTGCACAATACAACTTGTTGTACCAACTGCTCTGTACACACGATACAACGGTCGTATGCGAGCTTGTTGGTACAACCAAGTTTTCTAGTCTGCTCATACAACTCCCTTGTACGACCGTCGTATGTTCGACTGTTCAAATCGCGTAAACGAACGATCGATTTCGCATACAACGGTCGTTAGTATGACCTGTTGTATGCGATCCTCGTGCCGTGTGTACGGAGCTTAAAAGTTTAAGTCACCATAAAGCCCCTTTTCATTTTTAAAAGCCCCAGATATTCCTAAAAGCACTTCTGCCTAATAAAAAAACATCAACCCTTCATATTTTTTTTATCAGGACAAATAGATTGTCGCGAGGAACAAGTAGATTGGGACCCCAATATAGTCCCTTGAACAAGTAGTTTTTTAAAAAATTGTCCACGCCCCTGTTTAGCCTTTAATTATTCATCTTTGTATTTTTACAAATCTCCTAGGCTCCTTATTGCTGGACCATGACAGGCTTTGATGGCCAGTGAGTCCCACACAGATTGCCGCCATGACCTGTCACAGCTGTTGAGTTCAGGGTCTGCTTTCAAATAGAACCTGGGACTCAAGTGGTTAAAATCTCAATCATAAAAATATGATTCATGGCAAATAATATTTAATATAATGTATGTGATACATGGCCATATTTCAAGATCCCATTGACCTAGGCACAGTTAAAGAATGAGGCCTTCCTCTATATTGGAAGCCGCATGGGGTCTGTTTAATCAGAACTACTTTTCAACTGTACAGACCACCAGACAAGGGGAAGGAGAGACAGGTCCATGTTTCCTGAGCTATAAAGAAGCTTCTGAATACTCTAAAGCCTAAGTCGAAAATCAGAAATTGTGTGCGTTTTGTGATCCAAGGGTGCCACCATTGATTTTGAAATTTGACCAACCAAGCCTTCAATTCCACCTCATGTTTCTACAGAAAATGATTTTCATGGCTGAAAAAGTATTCATGGCTGAAAAAGTATTCATACCCCTTGAAATGTTCCACATTTTGTCATGTTACAACCAAAAGCATAAATGTATTTTATTGGGATTTTATGTGATAGACCAGCGCAGAGTGGCACATAATTGTGAAGTGGAAGGAAAATGATAAATGGTTTTCCAAATGTTTTACAAATAAATATCTGAAAAGTCTGATGTGCATTTATATTCAGCCCCCTTTACTCTGATAACCCTAACTAAAAACTAGTAGAACCAATTGCCTTTTAGAAGTTAGTTAATAAATAGAGTCCACCTGTGTATAATTTAATCTGAGTATGCATACAGCTGTCCTATGAAGCCCTCAGAGGTATGTTAGAGAAGCTTAGTGAACAAACAGCATCATGAAGGCCAAGGAACACACCAGACAGGGCAGGGATAAAGTTGTGGTGAAGTTTAAAGCAGGGTTAAGTTATACAATAATATCTCAAGCTTTGAACATCTCACAGAGCACTGTTCAATCCATTGTCCGAAAATGGAAAGAGTATGGCACAACTACAAACCTACCAAGACATGGCCGTGCATCTAAATTGAAAGGCCGGGCAAGGAGAACATTTATCAGAGAAGCAGCCAAGAGGTCCATGGTAACTCTGGAGGAGCCGCAGAAATCCACAGCTCAGAAGGCAGAATCTGTCCAAAGGACAACTATTAGTCATGCACTCCACAAATCTGGCGTTTATGGAAGAGTGACAAGAAGAAAGCCATTGTTGAAAGAAAGCCATAAGAAGTCCAGTTTGCGAGAGGCTATGCAGGGGAGACAACAAACACATGGAAGAAGGTGCTCTGGTCAGATGAGACCAAAGTTGGACTTTTTGGCCTAAAAGCAAAACGCTACGTGTGGCAGAAAACTCATACTGCACATCACCCTCAACACACCATCCCCACTGTGAAACAGGGTGGTGGCAGCATCATATTGTGGGGATGCTTTTCTTCAGCAGGGACAGGGAAGCTGGTCAGCGTTGATGGGAAGATGGATGGAGCCAAATACAGGGCAATCTTAGAAGAAAACCTGTTAGAGTCTGCAAAAGACTTGAGACTGGGATGGAGGTTCACCTTCGAGCAGGACAACGGCCCTAAACATACAGCCAGAGCTACAATGGAATAGTTAGATCAAAGCATATTCATGTGTTAGAATGGCCCAATCCAGACCTAAATCCATTAATAAATAATGTGCAGCGTTACCTTACTCCCACAATAACGTGCTAGTGCTCAAATGCAAAAAGAAAATTAATAAATTCATAAATATATAGTGCAATAAATCATCAAAAAAAGTGCTTAATGTGAAATCAATCCTTAAACAATAATAAATTAATAAATCCGGGTTTATTTCCTCTTTAATGGCAGCGAAAGGGGGTTCTACAAAGTATTGGGCTGAATATAAATGCACGCCACACTTTTCACATATTTATTTGTAAAAAAATTTAAAACCATTTATCATTTTACTTCCACTTCACAATTATGTGTCACTTTGTGATAGTCTATCACATAAAATCCCAACAAAACACATTAACATTTTTGGTTGTAACATGACAAAATGTGGAATATTTCAAGGGGTATGAATACTTTTTTAAGGCACTGTATAATTCTCGCATGATTCTCCCATCATTGATTAGAAAATTGTTAGTTTTTCCAAAAGTTTCCAGCATGCCTGATCATTCAAATTCAATGGCCGCATGGAAATCTGTTGCAACCCACTAATGGTGTGAAGTTCAAAAGTAAATTCTTAGCTACGATTTTTGTAAGAAAATTCTTTTGGAATTCGACCCATGTATGGCCTACATTAACATTTGTACATATCAAGGCTTGGATCTGCCCCTAGGCACTAACCCCCGAGTGCCATACAGCCCTGGCGTGCTAAATGACAAACATACATGAGATATTATCTTACTCCTTCTAGCACATTACCTGTAGACTGACCAAGCAGGTAGAGCCTGTTCAGAAGCGTCTGCCGTGTTTCCGTGTCATTGGCCAGGGTGAACGTGTACGCCAACAGAGCAAGCGTGTACGGGTTGGAAGTGCTGCTGACATTGTTTTTGAGGCAGGCGAGAGCAGGGCCCAACTTGGTGTCCTGGTTTTCAAACACAAGAATCAACATCCAGTTATCTGTTAAAGTATTTTCTTTTAAAGACCTCCAGCCCAAACAGTTTTAAACAGTATAAGGTTGGATATATACATAAAAATGGTACTTATTGATGCACATAGAGAAAGTGGTTGATATGTACTGTATATTTACCTTGTTAATTGATGCAAATTGCTACTTACATAGTGAACTTTGTCTGTCTCTTTGTGCATCCTGAGGAAGCTGGCAAGTGAAACTTGTTGACTCATGACGACTTACTTGTACACTAGCCAATTTTACCAATGAGCTGTGCTATGTACTTTTGCATACAGCTTATGCAGTTGGTATATTTACCATGAATGATTTTCTTCATGTATGATTTCACATGCTTTTTTTACTGTTTGCTTATAAATAAAATATATTGATTTTATATTTGTATTGTCTCATGGTGCCTCTAAAGTCCAACCATTTTTTAGGTATACGAATGTGGCACTACAGCAGTGGTTCTCAACTCCTGTCCTCGGGACCCACTAACAGGCAAGGTTTGCAGGATAACTGAAATACATCACAGGTGATATCATTTGCTGCTCAGTGATTGCAGTATTTTAGCCTGCATCTCCCCAAGGTAATACTTAAAATCTGGCCTTTTGGTGGGTCCTGAGCACTGGAGTTGAGAACCACTACACTAGAGTAACCCAATTACTATTCAGTATAAGGTTGTAAAGGGTTAGAACAGCCTCTCTCAACCACTTTACCTCCGAGGAACCGTTAAAATAAGTCTTGGGTTGTAGAGAATATATATATATATAGTTTTGTTTAGCAAATTGTAAATATGTTTAATAAAGATTTAAAGCAGAGTTCCCCCCTATTAAAAGTCAGCAGCTACAAAAAGTGTAGCTGCTGACTTTTAATAATTGGACACTCATCTGTCCCAGGCTCCAGCGATGCAGCAGCCCACAGCGTCACTCTTCTCCCACTCCTCCGTGCGGCACCGACATCACAAGTGTGGGTGCCCGGCTTTGGCTTCAAAACCGGGCGTGCACTGCACTGCGAATGCGTGGATCGCGCTGCACGCCGAGAATGCCCAGTGTATCTTCTGGGACCTGTAACGTGTCCCAGAAGATCGACGGGTGGAGGGGGAGGTGAACTTTCTTTCTGGCTCTGAGGCACCAGGAGAGGAAGTGGACCTAGGAACCTAGGAAAACAGGGTCCCTGCCCCCCCCCCCCAAAAAAAATGACATGCCAATTGTGGCATGTCAGGGGGTTAGCTCAAGTGGCAGTCACCTTCCATGGGAAATAGGTAGCCTAGACAGTAGGTCTTTCCTAAAAGCTGACTTGTAGACAGTTTTATTCATTTTAAAAGGTTGCACGGAAAATTAAGCAAACAAAACAGAAAATAAATAAATCCTTGCCATCCAGGCTCTTACTAAACATTTCCAGGTTCCTAACTCAGAGGTGAAGGGCTTCTCCCAGTCACCCACAAAACAAAGATAATGCAAACCTTTTATTTCAGTCACAAAGCAAAGCTTCAGTTCAATAGCTCTCTCAAGGTTTTGGCTCCTGAGTCCCAGGCCAGAGCAAACCTTTGCTCTACTCCTGCTTATTTATACCACCTGTTGGTGGACACAAGTGGACCACAAAATCTGGTCCGGAACCAACCCTGCTAAGGTGGCTGATAACACCTGGACCAGATTTTCCCTTAGATTACTGCAGATCAGAGTCACCACTTTGTGATCCAGGGCTGGTGTTGAGTGACGCCCAGCTTCATTCAACCCACTTGCTGTCAGTGCAGGGTGTTATGGACTCATTCCCCTTATCACGGTGACCTGTGATCACAGTTTAATGATGATGAGAATGACGCTGATGTCATCATAACAGCAGTGCTCTCTGAATCATTGACTGCCCAGTGCTGGAGAAGAGGGATAGGGGGTTTCTTATGTCACACGACTGGTTATAAAACATCTGAAAAAAGAAAAAAAAAACACAACAATGTGGGGGCATCTGAGTGGGATGGGGGAAGAATCAACCCTGTGTAAGCTCTGCCAAGATCATTTTAGAGCCAACAAAGGGTATGTTCTATTAACTTTGGCAGGCAAACATGGAAGGTGAGTACACTATATGGCTAAAATAATGTGGATCCCACATTTGAAGGTTTGAATTCAGGTGTTTCCAGTAAAGGGTATTGTTAATACTACAGCATACAAAGACATTGTAGACAATTGTGCACTTCCAACCTTGTGCCAACAATTTGGGTAAGGTCCTTTTCTGTTCCAGCATGACTGTACCCCTGTACACAAAGGCAGCTAGATAAAGACATGGTCTGACCAGTTTGGTGTGGCGGAGGTTGAGTGTCCTGCACAGAGCCCTGACCTCAGCCCTACTGAACAACTTTGGGATGAGTTGGAAGTCCAAATGTGAGCCAGGTGTTCTCACAAACCCAGAGGAGTAGAGGTATTCTACTGTACCTGCAAAGTGGGGGAAGGGGGGACACAATATCAATAGCCATGGTTTTGGAATAGAGTGTCCCAGAAGCACAAATAAGTGTGATGGGAGGGTGTCCATGACCTTTTAGGCATATAGTGTATGTGAAGCAGGGCAGGGCGGCAGGTAATTGAGAATGTTACTTAGTCCTGTATGAGTACAGCACAGGTTCACTTTATGCATTTGCTCCAAAAACTGGAATGAAGTCATATACCAAGTGTACCGTAGACCTCATCAAACAGCTGATACCAACTCTGTTGAATGAAAATGGATGGCACTTAAGCAAGAAAAGGTTCCTCTTGGTCAGTTTTTGAAAAGATTAAATCAAAGAAATTAGCTTTCATATCTTTTCTACTATATGTTCTAAATTACTTACATCTTTGGGTTCTCCACGTTCTAGTAGCGCAGATGTGATGAAAGCACAGAGTGACAGGTCATCATTCACTCCACCCTGAGAACATAGCATTGCCAGAGTTAAACATACAGGTTGCATTCCTAAATGTACAAAATATAACTGGATATTAACTTTTATAGGTAATAACACCAGGGATTGTTGATCCATGGAATATCTGATTGCCTTCTGGGGAATAAGAATTCAATTATTTTTCCCTCAATGGAGCAAATTGGATCAGGCGTCATAGGGGGTAGTTGCCTTCCTTTGGATCAACTGTGGTTATAGGATTCTGTTTATGGAGGTCTTGAAATTTTTTTTCTATTGGTTGAAATACATGAAGTTGTGCCTTTATTCAACACGAACTATAGTAGCTATTCAGTGCAGGCCCAGATCTAGGCCTGCGCCCCTCCTCGACTTTAGCTGCACCCCCAAAGTCTCTGAGAATACGTATACTGATCCAGGAGCCAGTCTGATGGAGACATGTGATGCAAGGGGGCACTCTGATGGGAACAGATGATGTAAGGGGGCACTTTGAGGGGGGCAATTGATGTAAGGGGGCACTCTTAAGGAGTCAGTTGATTTAAGAGAGAAATTCGATGGGGACACTCATATGGGGACAGTTGATGTAATTGAACAACATATTACAGCGCACACATACAAAAATGACATTTAACTCCTGCAAGGCTATTTAAAAGCACCTAAACATATAAAGCAAATATGCAAAAATATGGAGATTTGGTCACGCTATATGGCCATAGAATGCTTAAGCCCACCACTGCGTCAAAGTACCCCATTTTCAGAGGGTCCTACACTAACCACAGAATGGAAGATCCCGCCTCATAACCATGGGAGAAATACACTCCTCTTTATGGGAGAACCAAAGGGCTCCTCCTATAGCTCAGGTGGACACTGATTACAGGTAATGATGGTGGGAGTATGGGGTGCTCCAGCCCAAGTTGATGTAATGGAGCACTCCTATGGGGGCACTCAGATGGGGACAGTTGATGTGATGGAGCACTCCTATGGGGGCACTCAGATGGGGACAGTAGATGTAAGGGGGCATTCTGATGGGGACAACTGGTTTAAAAGGGGACCCTGGTGAGGACTCCTGATGTAAAGAGGGACTATGATAGGGACTCCTGATATAAGGGGGCACAGGTTCTGTTTAATCATCCTAACCTAATGACAGCCAATACATACTGGCATTCCAGCATTGCCTCTGCGTCACCAGTCAGACATTACTTCTGGGTCGTAAATGTGTTAAAGAAACGTGTCAAGTAAACAAGGAATACTGGTTCCCTGCATCTCTGTCACACTATGTTACGCTGTCATATGATGTCATGCCCCCTACCTCTTTTTTAATGCACCATCAGCTCAGGTAGGCTCTGATTCAGAGAGCCTTATCTGATGCCACCAATAGAGCAGAGCAGAATCTGGTGCTACACAGAATGCATAATATTTTATCTAGAGCCATTTGCAGATGTATGTGGTTCCAAGCCTGCTAAGGGGAGTGGTGGGGGAGCTGGGATGGATCAGATCGGTTCACGTGCCAGGTTTGACCAATAAGAACTGCTCTGGTCCGTCCTGGTGTTCCTATGTCCCTAGGAAATACATGTTTTCAAACCCCTGGACCACTGCACCAGACTGTGTGGATGGTGATACTGGCGAGGGGGGGAATGTATGAAAGTGAGGATGAAGGCCGTTAGTTCACCTTTTCTGAAAAAGTGGACTAACACTTTCAAGGCACATTACAAGTGAATTAAAAATTGTTTATGGAAAGAAAAAAAAATGCTGTAAGTAAGCATTTCAAATATTCAATACTTTTGAGCATTTTTTAATGTTGGAACAGGGACACTCCAGAAGCCAGCATTACACAGAGGCAGCTGAAGTCATCCAGTATACAATCCAACAAGCACATAAAAATGACACTCATTCAGATCAATGTATTACTAGAAAAAGCATGGTGCACATGGGCAGGGCAATTCACAGAATACAATAGCACATAAAAATTACACTCATTCAGATCAATGTATTACTAGAAAAAGCATGGTGCACATGGGCAGGGCAATTCACAGAATACAATACAAAAAAAAATATCCAATTCACTTACTAATTAGTCAGAAAAAAAATCAAAATCTAAACTCTGTCAACCACAGCCAATGAGTTTTCCTGAATTACCTTCATGAGAGTGTGGAACAGCATACCCCTGTTATGAAAACATCCATCTGGCCTCTGCTCATTATTCAGCCACGACACAGCCTGACTGAGAATCTGGTCATCAATGAATATGTACTTTTTAGCCTGATAAAAGCACTTAATCACAAACGCGGTAAGCCTGAAGAAACACAAGTTCCAGCTGTCATATGGGGAGCTTATTACACAATATGTACAGTACAAGCTGAATATGGGTCAGTCCATTCCAAACCACTGGGTTGAATCATCTCTGGTGTGTTCCTCAGGGACTCCAATGGTGTCTTATGTTCCTCAGAGACTCACAGGGACTCACTAGTACCACTATCTCCCCTGCTGACTTATTGTGTTCTGACAGGGGGATGCCCCCCCCCCCCCCGCCAGACCTTTTTCAATCATGCCCCTGCTACAGAAGCTGGCCGAACTGTCGGACCGGCTTCTGTCAGACCAGCTGCCGTACACACGGCCTGAATGTCGGCCAGTTTCTATTGAACCATCCAATGCCATCCGATATTTAGCCCATGTGTACTAGGCTTAATAGTGTCTTTTTTCCTTATGGACTTTTGTTCCTTATGTTTCGAACCCTTGTAGACCTAGTCCCGCTGCTCAAAGGTGAGCCGGCATAGCCGTAGGGTGGCACGCACAGTCACAGTTGTAGTAATCCAA
This sequence comes from Glandirana rugosa, assembly GCA_018402905.1. NCBI lineage: Eukaryota > Metazoa > Chordata > Amphibia > Anura > Ranidae > Glandirana > Glandirana rugosa. The sequence goes on along the minus strand of BLSH010085295.1, from coordinate 2,023,809 downwards.
ACAAACAAAAAATTTTGGATGGCTGCACTCCCAACGAAAGATCCAAAAAATGCCTTTATTGAAAATCTATAAGAGCAACACAATATACAGATGTATAGACAGGAGAGGGAAGAGGTTAATGTGTTTCACACTAAAAACCTGCTTTCTGTCCGGTTCTCCCCCTCCACTTGAAAGGAGGATGGTTTGAGTCTCAGCGTGGGTGATGCACTTATCCACCTATAGTATTGCCTTACCGTGGTGAGATATGCTGTGAACTAATCGGGAACTCTGCAAATGATTTTGTGATGTTAGTGGATAAGGTTGTGAATAAAATAATTTTGTTATAATAGACTATCAGAGTTAGCCTCTGGAACAGTAGACTTCTGTGTCCCAGAGATTATAGATAACGGTCATGGAGAGGACTGCAGTTTGTCCTTCGCAAAATCTGTATGTGATCACTTGGTTTATTCTACTTTTATACATGATGTGATTTGCATTTTGGATGTCAGAATATGCTTTAAAGCAATGCTTCAATCTCTATTTTTGTTCACCAAAAATCTTTAATAAAAGTACTATTGAAACATAAAAACAGTCTTTCTTCCCTCCCCTGTGTGTATGTCTGTATATTGTGGTGATCTTAAGGATTTTTAATAAAGGCAGCCATTCAAACTTTTTTGTTTGTTTGAATTTCTTACATTCCTCAGGGATTTCAATTGTGTCTTATGTACCTTGGTGACTCCAATTGTGTCTTATGTTCCTCGGGGAACCCAGTGATAATATTCCTCCAAAATACAAACCAACTCTATCCCTTCCTGCCGAAAAATCTCAAAGTAGATCTAAAAACTATCACTAAAATCTCATAAAATGATTATCATGTTTAACATACCTAATGTACCTAATGTACAATGTGTTGCCTACCTCGTTCCTTCCAAAGTGGCCCAATAGAACCCAATATGCTCACTACTCTGCTTTCGCAACTGTGGACAGACAGGCACATTTTTACACATATGGTGGACATGTCCTGTAGTAACCCTTTGCTGCTCAGCATGTCCCTTTGAACCTTAAAATGCCTCTAAATTGTTGCTACATGTCTTCACAGCTGCAAAAACATAGCAGACCCCTGCATAATCTCTACCAGAAACCAAGTCCAGGATCAACAATGTCCTTCTACATAAAAAAATCCAGGCTAAACTCCCCAACAGAGTACATTTGTTCTGGATCATTTGGATTTGCACCACCTCCCTGTCCTGACCTGGTCCTCTTGACTTCCTAACAGAGTCAACGGATCTATCCATAAAACACTCCCCTTCCCCACTTCCCTTTCTGTTTATCTAGACCAGGGGTGTCAGGGGCCACACCAGCATTATGGTTGCCTTCAAAGGGCCAGTTGCATCTGTAAGACTAGACCATAGCACACAATCCCCCCTTACATCAGATATCAAGAGTGCCCCACCATCAGAAGTCAAGAGTTTCCCACCCTCTCTAACATCACAGTGCTCTTCCACCTTACCTTGTGCTGCTGCCGGGAAAAAGCTGGAGTGTGGGAGGAAACCAGAGGAGCCGGAGGAAACCCATGTATGGAGAACATGCAAACTCTGTGCAGGTAGTGCTATGGTTGAATCAAGTTTATTATTAAAAACCTTGGATTTTTTTTTACATTTGTTTGGTGAGCTCATGGGATTGTATGTACCTGCTTCCTTTATGTCAGTTTGCAGCTACTATAGACATGCAGTGAATATTCTTCATCCAATTGCTGTCCAAATCTTGCCAGCTTAACCTCCGTAACATCTCCAATATGTGCAGCTTCTTAGCCAATGAACCCACCAAGCTACTCATTCACACCCTTGTTATCTCTCACCTCGACTATTGCAACTCCCTTCTCATAGGTCTACCTCTATAGGCTAACCCCTCTTCAGTCCATCAGGAATGCTTGTGCCAGAGCTATTCACCCTACCAAAACTGTTCAGTGTTCCCTACTCTTTTCTTTCAATCCCTCCATCATCCGCTCACTCAACAAATAGAATTAAAAATACTAACAAAAACATACAAAGCCATCCATACCTCTGCTCCGAGCTACATCACTAAACTTATCTCAAAATATTACCCAAACCATCTTCTCCACTCCTCCCAAGACTTCTTTCTCTCTATCTCCCTTGTCGCCTCCTCCCATGCTCACCTCCAGGGCATCCCCAGAGCATCTCCCATCCTCTGGAACTCCTTACCCCAATCTGTCCGACAATCTCCTACTCTGTCCACCTTTAGGAAATCCCTGAAAACCCATCTCTTCAGATAGATGCCTATCCTGCCTAACTAATAAACTGTACTTTTACTTTGTCCATCATGTCATCCCTATTACCTTTTGTATCACTTGACCCTTCGTTTTACATTGTAAGCTCTAACAAGTAGGGCCAACTGATCCCTCTTGCATTGAATTGTATTGTTAGTGTACATTCTCGCTTAATTTTGTAAAGCACTGTGCAAATGGTTGCTACAAGGATCCTGTATAAAAATAATGATAATATCGATATACAGAGTGGATCTTAAATTAGTATTAACCTCACCATGTGCTGCCTTCACCATCTTGTTCTCCAAAGGCGCTGTATGATCCGTCCAAATGTTTATAGTTGAGCTGTCTCTGATATCCTGGTGATAAAGAAGACATGTCAGGTTTAATAAAAAACATTATAATGTAGAACTGCCATGTAGAGCAAACTGCCATGTAGAACAGACCTGCCGGGTCTTCCAGGATTTTCAGGGCTCCTAGGACCTCCAGTGGTCACAGGATCCCTGCCAGGTCTTCTGGGATTTCCAGAATTCTTAGGACCTTCAGTGCTCAAAGAATCCCTGCCAGGTCTTCCAAGATTTCCAGAATTCCTTGGACCTCCAGTGCTCACAGGATCACTGCTAGGCCTTTAAAGATTTCCAGGATTCCTAGGGCCCTCACTACCTCTAGGACTTACCAATTTCTCAGAAACTACGCTGATCAGAAGGGTATTAGGCATCAAGCTTTGAAGTAGCTGGTCCTCTGTCCTTTTATTAGCTACCTAAGAGCTAGAGCACTACAATACGTACCTGCCATTTGCCTGTTTGTTGCTGCATTGACATGACTACTCTCTTGCTTGCCACCCACCAAGACTGCCTCTCCTGCCTGGGACCTGACTACTATCTTGCCTGCCATTTGCCAATAACTCTGCCCAGCCACTCTCTTGTCTGAAGCCCTGTGAACAATCTCCGCACAATAGCTTTTCCGTTCTAGTCCCCCTTGGTGGGGCGATCCTGAGGGCCATGACTTGGTGCAAGTTTGCAGCAAAATGAGCCAGGACCACTAGGGTTCGCAGCCCATCTCCACCATAAGGAGCTCTGGTGAAAACCAACTGTCACTTAGACTCCGCACCTTGGGTGATCCCCGCATCACCTCCAGGGGGCACCATAACAGAATGGGCTCCCTGATACTTAATACTGTTCTCGTCTAATCATTCCTTTCATCCCTTTCTATCCCTTACTAGAAAAACAATGGCTAGTCTGACTTTGTAGACAATGTTTCCTTCCAGTTTTCATACCTTTCATCCCTTTCTATCCCTTACTAGAAAAACAATGGCTAGTCTGACTTTGTAGACAATGTTTCCTTCCAGTTTTCATACCTACTGTGTACATTTAGAGCCTACTGTTGCAATGTGGGGATTAATAGGCTCATAACATCACATTTGAAGGAGGGAGTCGCTGCAGAAAAAGTGAGGGTTCAAAGATTGACTTGGAAGAAACTCACTATTTTGATATACTGTACATAAAGGCATGGATGGACACATCTTTGTGCAAACTGTGCAGCTGCACCAAGACCCTCTAAAATGTAGATCCTCATTTGCAAGAAATGTGATTGGAGCCAGCGCAGTGTTGTCAACCTACCAGATTGAAATTTAGTGACACGACACCCAAAATTTACTGGCACAGCCAAGTTTTTACTGACATTTGACAAAAGTTACAAAATTACAGTTTTAAGTTTAAATGTCAGTATTTAGGCTACAAGCAAGTACACTGTGCAAATAACAATGTGATTTAAGGTAGATAGCAAGGTAAAAAAAACATATTTCTGTTATTTTCAATATAATAAGAGCAGATTATTTAGTCTATCAGTTTTGTCACCTATGTCAAATTGTAGAGATTTCCTCTTAATTTCTGTTCTGTAACCACCACAGAAAGTGAGGTGAAATCCCTGGTAGCCACTAGGATCACCGGAATTTATGTCCCCACTTCTAAAGACCTCCTGTCTCCATCACCTCCTGTTTTTATCCCTCCAGTCTCCATCCCTCCATCACCCCTCTTCTCCATCACACCATCCCCCCATCTCCATCCCTCCATCACCTCTTGTCTCCATCACACAATGCCCCCCCCCATCACTTCCTGTCACCATCCCTCCATCTCCATCACACCATCCCCATCACCTCCTGTTTCCATTACACCATCCTTCCATTACCTCCTGACACTTATCCAGTGCACACTGCACTCATAGTGCACACTCACACGAAGAAAGAGAGACTCCTGCAGCCTGGCTCGCGGCTGTCTATCAGAGTGAGCAGAGACAGTGTGGGTGTCAAGCAGTCACACACTCACTGTCCCAACTCTTTTGGCTGGCTTGAAGAGGAAGCGTATTGCACTCACCACTGTCACCAGGAGGGCTGCAGGGTCAGCCAGAACAGGTAGGCAGGCAGGAATCAGGAGGATCCATCCATCCAGAGTGTCTCAGGTGGTCAGGTGCTGGCTGGCGGTGGTGTGGCAGGAAAATACAGTAACCTCATTTGAGGGCGGATGGGCTGGGCAGAGGCACTAGCTGGCAGCAGGAGGGAGTGGTAGTCCAACTCGTCTCAGGGTCAGGATCGGATCTTCTCACTCGCCGCTCAGGAATTTCCGTATTTGCACATGCACAACTCTGACCGGAGCCGATGGCCGCCGTTTTTACTGGCACTTTTCGGCTGCTACGGACTTTTACGGACACCCAAAAAAACTGCCCTGTTTTTACTGACTGTCCGTAAATTTACGGACGGTTGGCAACACTGAACCAGCGTTACAACCTCCCCTGCTGTCATGTAGACCTGGGCAGGGATTATATCTAAGACAGATGAGTATTGGGGGTATGCTTCATAATTCTCTAACTCTTGAACTGGTCTGTGATATACAAGTGGTGTCAAACACAGAGAACTTCCTTTATGTACTGCCTCATTAGCACTAACCTATGCATTAGGCCTTTCAAATGTCTTCTTGTCTTTTGGGCAGGAAAAAAATAGGACATTCTCTGTCTGATCCCAGTTTCATAATATGGCCTGTTAAAGAGTTCAAAGAATCCTAAAGGCTATTCTTCAGATTCAACTATTAACACTATGCAGTGTACTCGGGAAGGCAATTGAATGGGGGACCCAAACATGGTTCTTGCAGTGGAGCACATTGCAGACCCTATCCATATCTCCATTGGAACCTACAATGCCAATCACCATATTAGTTGTTTGTACCGGGCTTGTTTACTTTAGGTAGTCATTCAAGAACTTCAAACAAAGTCCAAGGAAAGTGCCAGATCGATAAACTGAGAGTCCAAAAATGTTTAATACTATCTATCGTTCAGCAACACAATACAATACAGCCAGCGTGTTTTGGGGCTCCAGATGCCTGGAAGGACTAAAAATGGCAGAATGACCACATTTAAGTTGTTTGAAAAATGAAACAAATTGATAAAGTTCCCAGGAGCAAAATAGCAACATCAAGTGTTCATGTTCATTCTATATGGTGACTTTTCAGTGGGGAAGAACTTCATGCTGTTATGTGAATAGGACAGTGTTTGTATTGCAATCCACCTCCCTGAATGAGACTGTTTTTGAGGCACTGAGCCCTTGGTCTGCCCGTTCAGCGGCATATGTCCTGGGCGTGGAGCAACACCCTATGTATGTGTCTGCCTCTATGGGAGACCATGGACCTGGGGTATTATTGACTATGGTCCTCTCCTCTTACGTTTGAGCAACACCACCTACGCATATTTCTATACCAGTTCACGAGAATAGATCTGAAGAAGCATCACTAGCGGAATGCATAGAGATCCATAAGCTTCTCAAGTCCCACTTTTTCATAATATTGATATCTTTTGTGTATGCCTAGACAATGCCATGTTGTGTTTACTGTGTTTGGCTGTTTATAGTGGGCCTAATGCTGAAGGTGTCTGGTAAAATAATAACTAACTGTATTATTGATGTTTTAACGTTTTTAACTTTCTGAATGGAATAAAATATGATGTTTCAATATTGCAAGTTGTGTGTGTCCATCCCTGAGATGTGGGGCGCCTTAAAAGTCCCATTTTTTGCTTCTTATATTTTTTGTTCTGATATATAGGTATGTGGTCCTTACCATACCCTTTCGTGTCATACAATGTAGCCAATGTGTTTTGGGACTCAGATGCCTGGAAGGACTCAAAATGGCAGAATCACCACAATTAATTTGTTTGAAAAAATTAAGCAAAATGAAAAAAGAGTTCATTTAATATCTGAGCCCCGAAGAAGAGGGATTCTTCTGAGCCCCTGAAAACTGTGGGCTGTTTTGTGCTACGTATAGGGTGCAGGGTTCAGGAGTGCCTTACGTACAGAGTTCAGCATTATGCTACATACAGAGCGTAGGGTTCAGGAATGCATTATGTACAGAGTGCAGGATTCAGGGGTGCGCTATGTACAGAGTGCAGGGTTCAGGAGTGAGTTACGTACAGAGTGCAGGGTTCAGGAGTGTGTTATGTACAGAGTGCAGAGTTCAGGATTACACTGTGTATAGAGCACAGAGTTCAGGGGTACACTATGTGCAAAGTGCAGTTCCAGGGTTGCCCTATGCACATAGTTCAGAATTCAGGGGTGTGCTATGTACAGTGGGGCAAAAAAGTATTTAGTCAAATACTAAAAAAAAGCAAGATTTCTGTCTCTCACAGACCTGTAACTTCTTCTTTTAGAGGCTCCTCTGTCCTCCACTATTTACCTGTATTAATGGCACCTGTTTGAACTCGTTATCAGTATAAAAGACACAACCTGTCCACAACCTCAAACAGTCAGACTCCAAACTCCACTATGGCCAAGAACAAAGAGCTGTCAAAGGACGCCAGCAACACAATTGTAGACCTGCACCAGGCTGGGAAGACTGAATCTGCAATAGGTAAGCAGCTTGGTGTGAAGAAATCAACTGTGGGAGCAATTATTAGAAAATGGAAGACATACAAGACCACTGATAATCTCCCTCGATCTGGGGCTCCACGCAAGATCTCACCCCGTGGGCTCAAAATAATTACAAGAACGGTGAGCAAAAATCCCAGAACCACACGGGGGGGACCTAGTGAATGACCTGCAGAGAGCTGGGACCAAAGTAACAAAGGCTACCATCAGTAACACACTACGCCACCAGGGACTCAAATCCTGCAGTGCCAGACGTGTCCCCCTGCTTCAGCCAGTACATGTCCAGGCCCGTCTGAAGTTTGCTAGAGAGCATTTGGATGATTCAGAAGAGGATTGGGAGAATGTCATATGGTCAAATTAAACCAAAATAGAACTTTTTGGTAAAAACTCAACTTGTTGTGTTTGGAGGAGAAAGAATGCTGAGTTGCATCCAAAGAACACCATACCTACTGTGAAGCATGGGGGTGGAAACATCATGCTTTGGGGCTGTTTTTCTGCAAAGGGACCAGGACGACTGATCCGTGTAAAGAAAAGAATGAATGGGTCCATGCATGGTGAGATTTCGTGTAAAAACCTCCTTCCGTCAGCAAGGGCATTGAAGATGAAACGTGGCTGGGTCTTTCAGCATGACAATGATCCCAAACACACCGCCCGGGCAACGAAGGAGTGGCTTCGTAAGAAGCATTTCAAGGTCCTGGAGTGGCCTAGCCAGTCTCCAGATCTCAACCCCATAGAAAATCTTTGGAGGGAGTTGAAAATTTGTGTTGCCCAGCGACAGCCCAAAAACATCACTGCTCTAGAGGAGATCTGCATGGAGGAATGGGCCAAACTACCAGCAACAGTGTGTAAAAACCTTGTGGAGACTTACAGAAAATGTTTGACTTCTGTTATTGCCAACAAAGGGTATATAACAAAGTATTGAGATGAACTTTTGTTATTGACCAAATACTTATTTTCCACCATAATTTGCAAAGAAATTCTTTAAAAATCAGACAATGTGATTTTCTCATTTTATTTTTCTCATTCTGTTTCTCATAGTTGAAGTGTACCTATGGTGAAAATTACAGGCCTCTCTCATCTTTTTAAGTGGCAGAACTTGCACCCCTCAAAACTTCCTCTCTTTCTGACCTGGCCCGGCTCTGGTACCTCCCTGTAAAGGAGGCTCTGCTTTGCCTTGCAGGGAGATTGTTTTCTCACTCAAATCCCTAGATCTATCCCCGCCGAGCCCTGCCGTGAGTGTGTGAAGGGATCTGTTCCAGGAGCTGCTGAGAGCAATGCCGTCCCTTGTAAGCACAGAAGGTTTGTGAGTTTACAAGTGACAGCAGGGTGCAGGAGGGGAGGGCGAGACCCGGAGGTGGCGGGATGGCGTTCTACCACATTTTGACTGCAAAACTGGGTGCTAGGGCCACATGACAAGGCCTAGCAGGCCAGATTCTCACACACGGGCCTTGTGTTCGACATATGTGTACTAAACAAACATCCAGCTGAGCTGTGCTTTTGAGCAAAATCTGAGCTGTGACAAAGCTGGATACCTCCATGCTACCTGAAAGGCATTGGCTGTGTTTTATTGTCCTGCTAAATAAACACCAATATTAAACGTTTCTGGACTCTCAGGTCATTGGTCAGGAGCTCTCTTTGGACTTTGCATGTGTGGTTTCCAAACTATAGCAACAGTCACTAAACAAGCCATTTGAAATGTAATCTTATTAAAAATTACCTTTGCATTTCACTCTGCAGCTGCTGTTTTTTCTGTAAATGTCAATGCAATATGGCAACCTGGAGGCGTTCGGCACACCGTTGGTGTCAGCAACGCCCCCAGAAATGTAATTTCCTGCTTATGTGATTGGCTTACTGATTTTTCCGGATACGCATCAAATTTTAGGAACCACCTGCAATAGGAATTTCAGTTTTTGTGAGATATTCCCCAAGGGTTAAAGTAGAACTATAGGCAAAACATTTGTTTTTTTCATTTTGGATAGAGCAAGGAAGGATTATAACCCTTGTTATATTTTTTTTCGCCATCTGTGTCCCATTGCCAAACAGGAAGTGAAAGGAAATCCCTGTGAATCAAGGGAATTCCTTGGGGACCCCCAGGTCATCAGAACTAGTGTACCCATTGGAAGATTTCCCCTATTACTTTTCTGGGGGCAACTCAAAATTTGGGTAATTTCTCTTACTTCACTTTCAACGATAATGATAAACAGGACCAATAGAGGGGGTGAATCTCCTTAACAGGGGCACAGAACACAATAAAAACTGGCAGGTGTTCTAATCTTTCTCCACACTATCCAAAACTAAAAAAAAAATGTACCTTTAGTTATTCTTTAAATACTTCTAAAATGATGCAGACACTGCAGCTTTACTCATTATCACACTGAGAGTGCACCAGGTGATTATAATGAGCCAGACCTTCCTATTCAGAATCGGGGCACGGCGAAACAAACAGCTAATTTCTTCAGAGCAACAAAAGCTCACAATCTGCTACAAAGTTTGTTAAAATCACTGCAATGTACATTGATCACCTAAAGGGGATTGTTTTTTTCCTCCTTAAAGTGGATGTAAACCCGATTCATGAAATTTGAGCTGGGCATATCTATCTGCAGTGTTTTCTTATCTCTCTTTAAAGCATAGCTGTCTCCTGTTCAGTTCCTCTGTTATCAGCCTGACAAGTTCTCCATCACATATGATAAAAACAGCCAGAGTTTTGTGTTGGGGAGGATGCTATAAATAGATTAGCAGAGCCTGAAACTGTACAACGAACAGAGCTGAGAGTCTCTACCTATGAGGAGAGGGGGTTGTGCCCTTCCTCCAATCAATATGCCCAGGCTTCACTGCAATGGTAACCAGGAAGAGAAAATATCCTAACACTGTGTGCACTTTCTAAAGGATATATACAGCTGAAGACAGCAGATATACATGTAAGAGCTCTTTCACACTAGCGGAGCTGAAAAACTGGCGGACCCGAACGGACGCTCTATTGTCCTCTATGGAGCGACGGATGTCAGCGGTGACATGTCCACTGACATCCAATACACTCCGATCCGCCAAAAACAGACGGATGGAAACCCCATTTTCCATCCACCTGGTGGATCGGATCGGATGAACAGGGACAGACGGTCCGTGTTCATCCGATCCTCCATAGAGGAGAATGGAGCTGTGACAGGTCAGTCTCTGCATGAAGTGCAAAGACTGTCCTGTCATCCGCCGGCTCAGCGGGGATAAACGGATGGATCCCCGCTGAGCAGCGGAGCCCATCAAAGCGGGCTACACTTATGTGAAAGGGGCCTAATACTAGTAATAATATAGGGAGATTTGTTTCATCTCTGTGTATCATCTGAGGCTGAGCACTTCACTGGGTATATGTGAGGTTTTACATCCACCTTAAAGCGGAGCTCCACCCAAAAATGGAACTTCCGCTTTAAGCACTCCTCGCCCCCTTAGATGCCACATTTGGCATGTCATTTTTTTTTGCGGGGGAGTGTTTCCCCAGGTTTCAAAGGGACTTCCTGTCCCTCTTCCACCTCTGGGCCGCCTAGGCGACTCCTCCTCTTCTCCTAGGCAGCCCCTCCCTCCTGGCAATCTTCTGGGACACGTTACAGATCCCAGAACATTGCCTGGCCACTAGGAATGCACAGCGCGACTCGCACATGCGCAGTGCGTGCCCGGCCAAGGAGCCGGGCCGGGCACCCACAATAGGAATGGTGGGGCCATCGGGAGGAGGGTGAAACGAGCGAGGCTTCAGGCACAGCCATCGCTGGACCGGGAGACAGGTACGTTTCTGTTTATTAAAAGTCAGCAGCTACACTTTTTGCAGCTGCTGACTTTTAATAAACCCCAAAACGAGTGGAACTCCGATTTAAGGGAACAGGCAACACAAATTCTTTCAGCGTTTTAATGCAGAATAATCAGAAACAATTCAGTATTTTTCCTCCAAAGTTTAGTTCTATACAACAAGGCACTTACGTATGTAAGTCTTAAGGCAGAAGAGTAGTTTAGGGCTTAAATACAGGAGGTTGCTCAAGACATGCTTCCTTAAGTCTGTACCCATGAGGCTTCTTGAAGGTGACCTTCCAAAAAGGGATGCTGTCCCAACACTGTGGTGCACCGAAATGCACCACTCCAATTAGCTGGAACATTAGTATGTTTTCCCTGGATGCTTCCCAATTAGCTGGAACATCAATTTCTCTGGAAGCCAAGTAGTTTCCAAGAGTAAACGGGAGGGTCCCTAAACTGTCCCTCCCCATCAGGAACCTGCAAACCTCACAAATGGTCTCTGTCCCTACCTGTAACTTCCAACACTAAAGGCACACCAAAGACGGTACAGCAGGGATTATATGTAACCCCTCTGTCTCAAATATGTCACCCAAATCTCAAAAGAACTGCCTAGAGTCTATGGCAGAGGACACTGGTGCCATGCCTGCCCCCTACCAAGAGAGAACAAAAAAAAAGAGGAACTTCCCCTGCAAAAAAATTCCAATAAAGGAACTAAAGACAGGTTGGGGCATCTAGTGGCAAAAAGTTAGAACTATATGCCTAACACCCTGTTATATTTTGACTCCTATGGCCTGTGGGCCACATCCGACTCGATACAAGATTCTCTTTGGCCCGCAGCTAGGGTCAGTGGAGTATCCTCAGTGTGCAAAGATTGAGGATTAAGGTCAGCATAGGTTGACTATGGTCTCTGCTCCTTCAACTAGGACCTTAGCAACCAATAATTTACTTGCCCCAGCAAGGAAGACTCAAATGGAAGGCCAAACTCTAATGGGGATCCTGATGTAGGTAGGGATTCTGATGGGGCCCTGGTGTAAGTGGGGACTCTGATGGAAGCCCTGATATAAGTTGGGGAGTCTGATAGGGACCCTGATATAAAGGGGCCCTCTGATGGGAACTCTGATGTAAGTGGGTTAGACTGATGGGGACCCTGATATAAAGGGGCACTCTGATGGGAACTCTGATGTGAGTGGGGACCATTATGTAAGCCCTGGTTCACATATATGTGATTTGAATGTCTTTTGAACGGCATCCAATTCATCTGACATGTGAACCAAACCGGCTTTTTATGAAGCGGGCTCAGTGCCCATACATAAGAGTACAAAAGTTTGTACCATTTAGTTGAGAAGGGGAAGGATATAGGTGTTCTAAATAAAAAAGAATCCCTGTATTTCTAACAATTAGCATGTCGTACCCCCATTATATATTTTCTCCCCAAGGTCCACAAAAATAGTGAATGACCTCCCGGGAGTCCGATAATTAATGGGATCGACTCGGTGTCAGCTCGTTTGGGCCAATATATAGATTTCTTTTTGAAACCATTGGTGACTAAGACTCAAGCCTATCTACGAGACACCAAACATATGATTCAGGTTATTGAGGGCATTAAGTGTACCCCTGAGAGTTTTCTGATCTCTGCAGATGTGGGGTCACTGTATACAATTATTAGCCATCATGAGGCCCTCTCTTCTGTTAAATGGGCGCTTGAGTCATCTGAGTTGAGTTTAAAACATCAAAAGTTTTTAGGTGAATGTTTGGATTTTTGCTTACGCAGTAACTATTTCTGGTATAGGCATTGGTTTTATTTACAGACCAGGGGTGTGGCATGGGCGCTCGTTTTGCTTCCTGTGTTGCTAATCTCTTTATGGCACACTGGGAGCGGGACAGTGTGTTCCAGGAGCGCCCTGAGCAACTCCTGGTCTATAAAAGTTATATTGATGACCTATTTATGATCTGGGAGGGGGGTGAAACCAGCCTTTCAGAGTTTATCATGAAACTTAATAATAATTCCAGGAATATAGTTCTTACATGGAATATTAGTAAAGTCGGTAATATTTTTTTGGATTTGGAGATTTTTAAGGAGGGGACACTTTAAGAACCCGTAATTATTTTAAGCCAATGGATCGTAACAGATATATTCCGATAGATAGTTGTCATCACAGTACATGGCTATGTAATATCCCTAAAGGCCAATTCATCAGGTTAAAAAGAAATTGTGCTTTTGATACAGACTTCTTAACACAATCACAGGTCCTGCTGGATAGGTTCTTTGCCAAAGGGTACAGCGAAGATTCTCTGAAACGGGAACTTGAAAGGGTGAGGGCCATAGACAGATCTACTCTTATCTCAGATCAGACTAAAGACAAGGAACAAGTCCAACAATTTAAAATGATTTTGGATTATAATGCTCAGTATAAGAGATTTGAACGGATTGTGGGCAAACATTGGGCAATCTTGTTGAAAGATAGGATTCTTGGCCCTATCCTCCCAAAAAAACCTGGATTTATTTATCGACAGGCCCCTACCCTCAGAGATGTCATTGCTCTGGGAGTGGTAGTCCCTCCGTGTAACAAAGATAACCCACTGTTCTCCTTCCTGTCAGGCTTCTATCCATGTGGCAGATGTAAGGCATGTAGACATGTTAGAGGAAATAAAAAACGTAAGGAATTTGATGCTTTGGCTACAAGTAAAAGCTATGAGATTAGAGATCTCATTACATGTCACACCAAAGAAGTAGTGTACATGCTGGAGTGCAGCTGTGGCCTCCAGTATGTAGGATGGATCTCGAGACCATTATCGGTTAGGATAGGGAAACATATCACCAACATTAAGAAAAGGGAAAAAAATCAGTGTTTCCCGTCACTTTAGAGATTGCCATAACCGTAATCCTAAAGATTTAAAATTTTGGGGGATTGAAAAGGTCTCTAAACACTGGAGGGGAGGTAATTATATCAGGAAACTGAGCCAAAGGAAGTCCTTTTGGATCTTCGAAACGCAGGTGATGAGGCCACTGGGGTTAAACGTGGAGTTTTACCTCAATTGCTTCATATCGGATAGGTAGTCTTTGAGGTTATGGGCACTGTGCAATAGTTTCTTTCCTCAAGCCATCAGGCTCCTCAACAAAGAGCTGAACTGAACTCTGTGTGACTGATCTGCACAAACTGGACTCAACATCATCATTCAGTACCACTCACACTAATTCACTAACACAAAAAATGTTACATGCTGTTTTTTTGCACATCTTCCAGGATCACTGCCATTTGCTATTTCACATAAATATTCTGTCCACAATTTTTCCTGTCACTGTTCACTTTACCTTTGTTGCTGATGTAGGTTTTAATCTGAAATAGTATTGTTTACATTTTCTTCTACTGTGCAATCTGAAATAGTATTGTTTACATTTTCTTCTACTGTGCAATCTGAAATAGTATTGTTTACATTTTCTGCTACTGTGCAATCTGAAATAGTATTGTTTACATTTTCTGCTACTGTGCACCTTATCTGGTTAGGACAGGTTTACTGGCGGAGCTATTTTGTGCTTTGTGTATTGTGTATTGTTCCACACTGTCCTGTGCTGTCCTGCACTGTCTTGTGTGTCTCTCTGCACTGTTTGCACCAGTTGCACACATGCACTTTATGTGGTGAGGAGGACCTTTCTACTGGTTCTGTGTTTCTGTCTGTCTCTGACTGTTGTTTAGGATGTTGTTTGTAGCACCTGGGTTCTGGAGGAACGTTGTTTCATTTACACTATGTACTGCATCAGCTATATATGGTTGAAATGACAATAAAAAGCTTCTTGACTTGACTTGCTAGTTATCCTTTGGGTGCTGTTTATAAGTACATTATAATTTTTCTATTTTTAGCTATGTGGTTTATTTGATAGGCCCTCTGAAATATGATGGTACTTTCTGGGTTTGTTTGATCTGAATTTTATTATTTCTCATATATTATGTTTTATATATTGTTTATTATATAATATATTATTTAGCATTCATGTGTTTACAATATGAATGTGTATATTTGCATAATATATGGCTTTGCTGTGGAGGAGAGTGGGAGACGTCATTTGATGTTTTTAAACATATTTTATTATCTAATTTTATTTGATACATTGTTTGCCATCTATTAGCCTTCAGTTTTTACAATGTAATCCTTTGCCTCCTTTGTAAACTGTAGCTAGTTGGTATCGGCGGTTTCTATTTTTTTGCCGTCTGTGAGTGATACGAGGAGCGTCCGTGTCTCCCTGGTAACTCAGCTATAAAAGGACTACTGGTGACGTGCCAGGCTCCGCCCTGCTGAAGAAGGCACGTGACTGCCGCAACGCGTACGGGAGGAAAGCCTGTCTGACGTAACCCACTGTCCTCCACTCATGCTGCCTGGCTGATCTACCACACGGTCAGTGCGGCTATATCGTTCTAGTGCGGTTTTTATTTTGCTTTTATGCGATCCTCAAGACATCTGCATGTAAGTGCATTTGAATAAATACTACTTTCTTTAATTGAAACGGTGTGCACTTAGATTTCCTCCTCTCTTTTTGGCTATGCACTCTCGGCATTGATGTGGATGAGAACGCCCTACCTGGTCTCGCCTACGGTTACTCAGTCTCCATCATCATAGGACTTCCAGTCCTGCTTAACCCCTTGTGGGTATGCGTGTTTGACCCTCTAGTGGAACTGAGGTCAAACATTAAGGTGAGGGAGTGTGCCAGCTGGTGAAGGGAGAGCACCTTTTTAATGTGATGCATGCATACACAGAGGACTGTCTTCTTTACTAAACCACTATCTGCAAACAGCATATGATTTTGAACTTCCTTCTATACCTTATTTGCATGTTAAATGGACTATGACTGTTGTATTATCATGATTTTGCGCTGCATCCTATTTTTTTCATAAGTTTGATTGTGGTTTGGTGATTCCCTTGATGCAAGGCTGCAATCGTTCTCTATATTTTTATTGATTAGGCAGCGCTGATTTTGTGTATACAGTTCAACATTCCTGCTGAACTACACAATGTTGATAATCAGCCTGCAAAATCTCTGACTAGGCCGCTGAGAAAACAGCAAATTCCGCCTACAGTGACGTGTTTGGGGGCCCAATAGTCTGTGTTCTAGGAGAGATTCATTTTGAACTTGATCCTACCATTCAACCTGTGCAATGTGCCTATCTCTATTAAATATGAAGCTGAAGGACATCTAACTTCAGTATCAGAGCCTACAGATTGGATCAGCAACATGGTTGTTATCAGAAAGCCTGAGAAGATCAGAATATGCATTGATCCCAAGTTTCTGAATATGGCCCTGAAATCGTCATACTATTTAATGCCAAAACGCGATGATATTTTGCACAAACTATCCAAAGCACGTGTCTTCACACTTGTTGATGCTAGAGATGCCTTTTTACACTACAAACTGGATGACAAGATGACAAGCCCATGACCACTTTCTGGACTCCTTGGGGCAGAAAGAGACGGCTCAAACTACCATTTGGAGTTTCTGTAGCACCTGAGGTATACCAGAGAAAGCAACATGAACTATTAGGTGGGGTTCACGGAATTAAGCCAATAGCTGATGACATTCTTATAGTTGGCTATGGTAATACACATGAGGAGGCTGAGCATGACCGTGATGAAAAGTTAATAGTACTACTGGATTGTTGTAGGCAAGTGATGCTGAGGCTTATTGTAAAGAGATTGCAGTTCAAGGTGAAAGAAGTCAGTTTCCATGGACATACCCTGTCTTCACAAGGCTTGAAAGCTGAGATAAGATACGATTAAAGCCATTGTGGACATGCCATAGCCTGCTGATGCCAAAGCGGTACAGAGATTTATTGGCTTTGTTACATACATAGCGAAATTCCTGCCACACATCTGAGCCATTAAGGCGACTTATGGACAAAGATGCAGTTCGGCACTGGCTTCCCAAGCATGACCAGGCAGTAGAGGATATAAAACACTTGGTCACCTCTGCACCAGTGTTGAAATACTATGATGTTGCAAAGCCTGTTATGATACAAAGTGACTCCATTAAAATGTCCTAGGTTGTTGCCTTTTGCAGGAAGGTCAATCGATTGCATATGCGTCCAGAGCTCTTTCATCAGCTGAGCAAAATTATGTTCAAATCGAGAAGGAATGTTTAAGGCCTCATACACACGGACATTTTTTACCCCTGCTTTTTGTAGCGGTTTTTTTTTCAGCTCTCCATGTTATTCAATGGCCCCATAAAAACGCTGACGTTTTTGAGCTGTAGATAGCATCGGCGTTCTTAAGCTGTAAATTGAACACATGACCCGTGCGTTCCGAGGCTGTAGCGGTTTGGCGTTTTTGATGCTGAGCCGGCAAAACGCTCACTAACGCGCATTGACGCCGTAGCTACGTTAACCAGCATTTTTAGCGCAGGCTTTTAGCAGAGGAATGTTTTTTTTTAAACAAAACGCCTATTGACACCGACGCTCACTAACGCCGATGCAAAACGCAGATGAAATCGCGTTTTTGACGCCGATTTTTGCCTAACGTCTGTCCCGAAGTTTTGCTATTACACCCGTGTGTATGAGGCCTTAGTATTGTATTTGCTTGCCAGCGTTTACATCATTATCTTTATGGATGGGATTCAATTACAGGTGAAACTGATCACAAGCCACTGATAGCCATATTCAAGAAGCTCCTTTTTTGTGCTCCCAAGAGTTTGCAGAGCATGATGCTTACACTGCAGCATTACAACCTCAATGTTGTCTACAAGTCAGGATGTGAAAGGTATATCAGTGATATCCTGAGCAGAGTTACGTCGGATAATATGGCACCTGGATGTGAACATGAGCATCATACAATTTGTCTGCTGCAACAGGAACAAAATTTCTGCAAACTTTAAAAGCTTTGAAGTCTATTGTTTTGAGTGGGTGGCCAGATGAAAGAGGCAGTACCTGCAATTGTAAGGGAATACTGATCCTTTAGAGAAGAGATCAGCATACAAAACGGTATCTTGTACAAAGGTCCATGATATTATTACGCATATACTCCAGCCATATTTGAAGTGAAGCATGCTACAGACAAGCTTTTTATACTCCTTACTGGCCCAACATGCATGGTGAAATCAAAGACTTTGTCAGTAATTGTTCCATCTTCAATGAATATGCCCATTTACAACAAAAAGAAACCATGATGTTACATGAGATACCTACACATCCGTGGCAGATTATCAGTATGGACTTATTCAACTACGCAGGCAAAGAATACCTGCTATTAGTCGCTCATTATGCAGACTTCCGAGAAATAGACCTTCTTCCTGACTCTGCTAGCGGGCTCCGTTGTGCTCAGCGGGGATCGCTCCACTGATCCCAGCTGAGACGAGGAATGATGACGGATCCATCTCCGCTCACTGTGCAGAGACAGATCTGTCAGAGCTTCACTCTCCCCTATGGCAACGGACCGTCAGTCCGTTGTCATCCGATCCGCAGACGGATGGAAAAATAGGGTTTTCCTCTGTCAGATTTTACGGGTCTGGAGCAGATTGGAGAACAATGGGTATCAGCGGACATGTCCCCGCTGACATCCGTCGCTATATAAGGCTGCATGGAGTGTCCATTTAGGTCCGCCTAAAAAAACTGACAGGCAGACCTGAATGGAACGTCCGTGTGAAAGAGGCCTTATCCAGTGAAGCTACAATTGAGAGCTGCAAGGCTCAGTTTGCACGTCATGGCCAACCAGATACAGAGATCTCCGATAATGGCCCTCAGTTTGCAAGCCTATAATTCAGAAAACTTGCCACTGAATATGAGTTTGAACATGTTACTTTCTCACCAAGTCATCTACAAGCTAGTGGCAAAGCTGAATCAGCTATGTAAAGATCATGTAAAAATTGTTAAAGATGTATGCAAGAGAGCACAAAGTGATGGTAAAGACCCATGGAAGGCCATTTTACATTGGAGAAACACTCTGAAGGCATGGATAGAAGTCCGGCACAAAAACTGATGTCAAGAAAATTAAAGACCTCCTTACCAGTAGCAAATAGGCTTCTTGAACCCTCTGTCATACAAGGTGTTACAGAGAAGTTAAGGCCTAGTGTCAAGTGTCAAAGGCATGATATGACACATCGGCCAGAGATTTGCCAGAATTGAATATTGGGGAACATATCCATATGAAACCATTGCCTGGAGATCAAACAGGCTGTTGGAGAATAGGTACTTGTCTGCAAAAGGTTGTACCATGCTCCTATCTTGTAGACATTGAAGGAAATCTCTATCGCCGCAATCTAATGGATTTGACAGTGGCAGAGAAGCCTGAATCACAAGATCCTATTGATAAATCAGACTCACCCAGTGTCACAAGGACATACTCACCCACTGACAATTAGGAATGTACAGAGGCAATGCCTCATACCAAAGGTAATGACAGTTCTGAGCAAACAAGTCAAGACAGCTGTCAAGCACAGAGCATGCCAGTACGTGATGAGAGGACCCCAGTAACTTCAGAGAGGACTAAAGGAATCCTTGTACAAGGGCCAGTCTTCACCCGTAGTGATAGATGTTCAAAACTACCTATGAGACTTAACCTATAGAATGTGCTATTGCTGTGACTTATCCGAATTCAACAATGTTCATTTATGGGAGATGTCATGTTTGTTTATATGCAACTCTATGTTCCTTGCATCTCTGTTGTACTTGCTTCCTGTGTTGTGTTTCCTGTTCCTGCTGAGTATTATTCAATAAACATGGTTTCTGTGCAGTAATGGCTTGCGCTGTCTTTACTTAAATCACATGAAACATTTTTCTCTGGTTTTGTCTTTCATGCGTTTGCCCTTCCATGTGCTCCATGCTGTGAAGGCCAGTTATAGGTGGGGGCAGGGGCCATCTCTTTGTTACTGGTGGTCAGGGGACATACGGGGGCACCTTTACTGCCATTGTCCTATGTGTTGGGTGTCCAATGTGCCCCTGTGCCTTTAAGACCCCTTTCACACTGAGGCAGTTTTCAGTCATTTTAACGCTAAGAATATCGCCTGAAAACTGCCTCCCATTCATTTGAATGTGTGAGTTCACACTGGGACGGTGCGCTGGCAGGACCTTAGAAAAAGTCATGCAAGCAGCATCTTTGGGGCGTGTTTGGAGCGCTATAAATAGCACTCCAAAAAGCCTTTGCCCATTGAAATGAATGGGCAGCGCTTACAAAGCACCTTAAAAGCGATTTGAAAGTGCCACAAAATGGGTCTTTTTTCCTGTTTTTCAAGGTCATTTGACCTTAAAAAAAACGCCCGCAAGTGCCCAAAAAGCACAGCTAAAACACCAGAAAAATGACCGGCGCTTTAGCAGCGCTTCAGTGTGAAAGGGAGATTGGGCTACCTCCAGGCCACCTGCCTCTTATCTAATTATTAGAATGCATGTGCTCCCACTGTGGAGACCTTCATAAATTTAGAAAGGTTAGGACTGCAAGCGATACACAGGGTGCAGTGAAGAGGCCTCGAAGCTTACGCATACGTTTGCAAATGTGTGCTAACTGAACGCCTGTTTTTAACGCATACTGTTGGACAGGTTAATTTGGTTGGTAAGCAAACTGGTTGGTGAGTTGAGCTTAGAATTTTTCTCTGGTTTTGATGTGAGTGGGGTCCCTGATGTAAGGGGTGCTCTGATGGGGACCCTGATATAAAGGGGCACTCTGATGTGAGTGGGGACCCTGATCCCAGGGGTGAGTGTAGTCTCACGGGGAAATATAGTCCCAGGGGTAGTCTCGTGGGGAATGTAG
>BLSH010085295.1:1951249-1988787 GCA_018402905.1 Glandirana rugosa | reverse complement strand
GTGTATAAGAGACAGGGATGTGTATATAGATGGTCCGATTCAAGTTGGAATCAATCCTCCATAACTATCCCAATCCCTACCCTAGTTCAATCCCCTAATAAAAAAACAAAACAAAGTACCTGTTTCATGACTCTGGATTAAAGGAAAAGTGTGACTGTGAGGGCAGGGTGAAGGGTGGAACCACTACATTCAGGGGGCAATGGCTACACCACTCTTCTATTAAGGTCAGATTTGTGGAGTGCACGACTAATAGTTGTCCTGTGGACAGATTCTCCCACCTGAGCTGTGGATCTCAGCAGCTCCTCCAGAGAAGGGTGACCAGATGTCCCCGGTTTCAGGGGACAGTCCCCGGATTAAGGGCACTGTCCCCAGACCAAATCTGTCCCTGGTTTTGTCCCCTGATTGGATTTGAACAGGGGCCCAAGCCATTTCAGAGACAGTCAGTGCAGAATTTAAAAAAATTCAGAATTACTCACCCCGCACTCTGTTGCTCCTAATAGCTTAGGGGGGTGTAATTCCCGCTTGCATGTTCTTCTGCCTTGGCTCAAGGCCCAGCCAGCAGCCTGCCTGCCTGTCTCCTTGCCTTCCCCAGTGGAGTAATCTTCCTCTGCTCAGTTTCGCTCCCCACCCAGTAGTAGCCGAGGCCCAAAGAGAGGCTGTGAGGCGGGCAGTGGTGGTGACAGGCAGAGAAAGGCAGCTGAGCTCAGCTGATAGTGTCCAGCAGCAGGAACAGAGGGGAAGCGGATCCAATTGTGGGGCTGCCCATGCCTTCAAGGCTTCAACACCGGTGTGCTTTGGGGGTGTCTGTGAATAGACTACATTGCACTGTGTCTGTCTCTCTGGCATAATGGATAAGATCATAACTCACAGGCAGCAGGCACTCTATCATGGCTCTGGCTAGCATTGCACCGCCACAGTGTGTCACATAACATGGCTGCTGGGACAGGGATCTGTGCCTTCCCTTAGTAAAAGCTCCTCCCCCACAGTGAGAAAACACTTGTTAGGCACACATTTAACATTTGATTGCCCTAGATGTTAACCCCTTCCCAGCCAGTGTAATTCGTACAGTGACAGTATATATTTTTAGCACTGATCACTTTATTGGTGTCACTGGTTCCCACAAAGTGTCACTTAGTGTGTGATTGGTACGCTGCAATATCGCAGTCCCGCTATAAGTCGATGATTGCCGCCATTACTAGTACAAATAAAATATGTCCCCAGATTTCCTTTTAAAAATCTGGTCACCTTACTCCAGAGTTACCATGGGCCTCTTGGCTGCTTCTCTCATTAATGTTCTCCTTGCCCGGCCTGTCTGTTTAGGTGGACGGCCATGTCTTGGTAAGTTTGCAATTGTGCCATACTCTTTCCATTTTCGGATGATGGATTGAACAGAGCTCTGTGAGATGTTCAAAGCTTGGGATATTTTTCATAGAACAGCTGTATTTACACTGAGATTAAATTACACACAAGTGGACTCTATTTATGAATAAGGTGACTTCTGAAGGCAATTGGTTCCACTAGATTTTAGTTAGGGGTATCAGAGTAAAGGGGGCTGAATACAAATGCACGCCACACTTTTCAGATTCTTTTTTGTAAAAAATTTTGAAAACCATTTTCATTTTCCTTCCACTTCACAATTATGAGCCACTTTGTGTTGGTCTATCACATAGAATTCCAATAAAACACATTTACGTTTTTGGTTGTAACATGACAAAATATGGGAGATTTCAAGGGGTATGAATACTTTTTCAAGGCACTGTATATACCATTTTCCCATCTTTTTATAAACACTACTTTTCTTGTTCAGCGCTCATTTTGTTGATCTCCGATGATTTAGACATGGCAGGGAGAAGAAGTATCAGCCGCACTCCACTCTCAGCTCCTCTTGTCGTATTTATTAGTCATCAACAGAATGATTTCATACAGCAACGTCTACACCTGGGAACCAACCTTCCTTGGCATGTTTCACCACGGGTGAAAAGCATTGAAAAAGGTTGGTTCCCAGGTGGAAACATTGCTTGTATGCAGTCATATCTTTGATGACTAATAAATACGACAAAAGGAGCTGAGAGTGGAGTGCGGCTGATAGGAGACAGACTACACCAGGGATATGCAATTAGGGGACCTCCAGATGTTGCAGAACTACAAGTCCCATGAGGCATAGCAAGACTCTGACAGCCACAAGCATGACACCCAGAGAAAGAGGCATGATGGGACTTGTAGTTTTGCAACAGCTGGAGGTCCGCTAATTGCATATCCCTGGACTACACTGTCCGGCACCTGAATTGCCCATGTGTAGGCAGGGCAAGGCTTGAGTGGATCTGTGTATCTGGATGTGTTTCTTTGGCTGGGAGGAAATTTTTGGGCTCTGAGAATCGAGGAAGAAAAAGACTAAAGCAAAACATCTCCAACCCTCCATAATAGACAGTATATATATCTGTGGCCAATGAAAGAATTAGCTCTGAAAATGGTTATTAATAGCAAAGAATGTCTATTGGAAAATGTTAAATATTGTACAGCTGGTTCAAAAGAAAATGTCAATTAAATTTGAAAAGAAGGAGAGTCATGCTTAAAAGGGTGCTCAGCATACACACAAAGCAAAGACTTGCCTTGACAAGCAGTTGTTTCTGCACTGTGTCCACACTTCCACTAGAGGGCACATGTACTGGATTGCCTCTGCAGGGTTCGGGGCTTCTGATGGCTTCGGCTCTCACAGTGATAGGCACAAAACCTGGACAAACAGACAACACACAGACCAACCGGTTATACCAGTTTATAGTTTACAACATATAATGGAAGTTTCCTAAAATTATTTTATCCTGTTTTTAAACTGCATATCTACCCAATTTTTTTTTTTTTTCGTTTTTGATATGGTATGGAAGGGTTATAACCCCTTTTCCTACTGTCTATCCATGGCAGCATATTCAAGCGTATGCTTCCATGGATAGGCACTAGGAAAGGAAAATGACAGAAAGGTAAGTATTCAATTTTCCATTTTCCTGGTGCCTTCATGGCAGCATACGCATATGCAATAATATTCTGCCATGGATAGGCACCAGGAAAGGAAAATGACAGAAAGGTAAGTATTCAATTTTCTATTTTAGTGTCACATTGGGCTGATTTCCCATCACTTCCTGCTCCCGAGATGCAGCAGGAAGTGATAGGAAATGTTTTATTCCTTTATTATTTTTTTGTTTTGCTGAAACCAGTGTCCCCATTAAACGATTTCCCCTCACCTCTTGTCCTGGTGACAACGCTAAAATGTTGGATTCCCTATCACTTTTTGTCTCTGTGACAATGGTCATCAGGACAAATAGAGGGGTGATGGGAACACAGACACCAATGAAAACCTGGCAGGTTTCTTTGCTGTAGGGTTCTTTGCTGTAAAAGCTGTAAAAATGTGTCTGGTTCTCACAGAGTGAGCAGGTTGTTAAAAAAAAAGGTGTTTGTTGTGTTTTGAATATCTCCAGAAATGCACATGTATAAAATAGTAGCGTTGCTGTATCCTGTGACTTGTCAGGAATGTTTACATACAGACTTCTGATACGTCCACCTTATGGATTACCTATTGCGTTCGCAGTAATATTCCACTGGAAGGTGTCGGATTCATCTGCGCAGATGCATTTGGTATAGACACAGTTATTGCAGGCTTCTATGGTGAAATTCAAATAATTGACCAACGTAACCTGGACCTGGGAGACAAAATCAGAGGTAAAACCCAAATCCAGACTTCATGCTGTCCCCTCCAAAGCCTTCCTGCCCCGCTTGGAATCCCTCCCAATGGCCTGTTATGTTTTGTTTTTTTTATTTATTTTTTTGTAATCATATTCTGAAGTCTTCTGACCGGTCGTGTGATGCACCGTGCCCACTTCATCTTCCAGTGTTGGGCAGTCAGTTTTTCCTTAGTCTTCCAGGTTGAGTGTCATTCAACCTGGAACTCTGAGGACATCTTGTGGCTGAAAAGAGGTACTGTGAGGAAGAGCTTTAAAATTAACCACTTCAGCTCCAGAAGGTTTTACCCCCTTCCTGACCAGCTTATTTTTTGCAATACGGCACTGTGTTAGTTAAACTGGCAATTGTGCAGTCATGAAACGCTGTACCCAAATAAAATGTATGTCCTTTTTTCCCACAAATAGAACTTTTGTTTGGTGTTATATGATCCCCTCTGCGGTTTTTAATTTTTGCGCTATAAACAAAAAAAGAATGAAGGAAATACAATATTTTTCTGTGATAAAACATATCCAATACATTTTTTTTTTTTAAAAATCACATTTCTTCATTAATTTAGGCCAATGTGTATTCTGCTACATGTTTTTGGTAAAAAAAATCCCAATAAGTGTATAATGATTGGTTTGCGCAAAAGTTGTAGTGTCTACAAACTATGGGATATATTTAGGAGCTATTTTTAAAATATATTTTTACCAGTGATTTTTAGCAGGACTGCGACATTGCTGCGGAGAAATCGGACACTAAGTGACACTTTTTGGGAATCAGTGACACTAATACAGTGATCAGTGCTAAAAAATGCACTGTCACTGTAAAAATGATACTGGCAGGGAAGTGGTTAACATCAGGGGCAATTCTAACTGTCGGAGGGGGGGGGGGTGCTTTGACTAAAGGAAAACAGAGATTCATGTTTCTGCTTAGCAGAAACACAAGATCTTAATTTTTCCCAGTGGCAGAACGGCGGTCTGCCTTCTTTACATAGGTAGACTGCAGTTCTGCCTCTCTCAAAACGATCGCTGGGCTCCCTTCACCACACATCCCCCCCCCCCCACACACACACACACACACACACACCCAGTATTGCCAACATACCAGATTGAAATTTACTAATACAACACCCAAAAATTTACTGGCATAGCCAAGTTTTTACTGGCATTTCCAAAAGTTGCAAAATTACAGTTTTAAGTGTAAATTTCAATATTTAGGTTACAAACAAGTACAATATGCAATCAGTAATGTGATTTAAGGTAGCTATTAAAGCGGAGTTCCAGTCTCCTAGCCAAAATTATCCTAAAAACATAATTGAGATCATTGTAATTCACCATAACTGCAATGGATATTGCTGGCCATGTGCACATTATAATGACTTATTACTGTAGGTGATGATTTCTCCTTTTTCTATCAATTGCAGTTGTGGTCATGGAGGATGTGGGCAGCTGAAGCCGGCCTGGCTTCATTTCCTGGATTTCGTGCAGCTGGCTACCCAGTGTGCACCTGCAGAGTAATGACACTGTGGGTGCGCTTTGTTACAGACAGGAAATCTCACGACTTCTGGGATCAATGACATAGATATCAGAGGCGGAACTAGAACCTTCAGGGCCCTGGTGCAAGAAACCATGATGGGCCCTCCTTCCATCCGAGCCCGGGGCTTCCAATTTTGGGAGGGTGTCCATGGACATCCTCCCAGAACCCTGCCTCATGCGTGCTTCCTAGGACATGCACCCAGCGCAATCACAGCAGCCCTTTACCATGTGATTAGCTGATCACGTGTAAACAGACTTGCCGGTTATCCGCAGCCCTTTCTTCCCACACTGTGTTTGTGTGAGGAAAGGACTGCCGGTAACCGTCAAGAATGTCAGTAAATTGTTTACACTGATAATCAGTGCCCCAATCATCAGTGCCACCTATTAGTGCTCATCAATGCCACCTATTTGTGCCCATCAATGCTGCCTACCAGCACCTGTCAGTGCTGATTCAGTGCTGCCTATAAGTGCCCATCAGCACCACCTATCAATGGTCATCAATGCCACCTAACAGCGTCCATCAGTGCCACCTATCAGTTCTCTTCAATGCTGCCTATCAGTGCCCATCAGTGTCATCTATCAGTGCTCATCAATGCTGCCTATCAGTGCCACCTACCAGTGCTCATCAATGTAGCCTATCAGTATCTATCAGTGCCACCTATCAGTGCTCAGTGCCCATCAGTGTTGCCTATCAGTGCTCATTAAGGCCACCTATCAGTGCTCATCAATGCTGCCTATGAGTTCTGCCTATCAGTGCCCATCAGTGCCACCTAGCAGTGCCCATCAATGCTGCCTAAGAGTTTTGCCTATCAGTGCTCATCAATGCCCATTAGTGCCACCTATCAATGCCCATCAGTGCCACCTATCAGTGCTCATCAATGCCACCTATCAGTGCTTATCAATGCAGCCTATCAGTGCCCATTAGTGCCTCCTAACAGTGCTCATTAGTGCCTCCTATCAGCGCTCAATAGTGCCTCCTCCCAGTGCTCATTAGTGCCTAGTTCCCCCTACCAGTGCCCATTATTACCTCCTACCAGTGCTCATTAGTGCTTCCTACCAGTGCTCATTAGTGCCTCCTACCAGTGCCCATTAGGGACTCCCAACAGTGAAGCCTATCGGTGCTCATCAATGCCATCTGCCTTCTCTGCACGGCAATGAGCTGAGAGTGTCTCTTTCTTACAGCTCAGAGCCGGCATTGACAGTTCTCTCTCCCCCTCCATCCTCTCTCGTGTGGGATGGGAGAGGAGACACCGGTGCACACACAGGAGAGGGGAGGGGGAGAAGGGGGAGCAGATCAGCTGTCTCTGTGTCTCCTCTCCCATCCTGTGCAAGAGAGGACAGAGGGGGAGAGAGGACAGAGGGGGAGAGAGGACTGAGGGGGAGAAAAAACTGTCAATGCCGGCTCAATGAGAGAGACACTCTCAGCTCATTGTCGTGCGACTAGAACCCAGCGCTGAAGCCCCCCGATAGTGGCGGATTGCCAGGGCCCATTCGCAAGTGCGACTGTTGCAACCCTGGTAGTTCTGCCACTGATAGATATTCCAGGAGTCAATGGACCAGGCTGATAAAGTAGTCGCCTAGGCGGACGCAACCAGAAGTTGTGGGGAAGATTAATAGGAAAGTGGTACTTACTTAAGAAATGTCACCATATAGGCAGCCAAACATTACATCACTATGGGTGCATATTATAATGTGGCTAATTTTAAAAAATGAGTGCAACGTTTCAAGGCAAAAAAACATATTTCTTATTTTATTTTCAATATAGTAAGTAGCTCAGGGACAGGACTCTGGAGGGCAAGAAATTAGAATGGGCGGCAGCAGCAGCACAGATGATGATGGCATCTCACCGACATGACACGTCCCCTCCTGAGTCACAGTGACAGTCTCTCTCTCCATGCCAGGTTGTCCCTTCAGTCCACTTGCCTTGCTCCCATCCCGCAGACCCGCACACGAGGCTGCGGCTCCCTTGCGCAATTACATCACACAACATACTCAGGCACTGCCTCTGCCAGACCCACCCCACAGTGGAACCATCCAAACACACTGTAGCAGGCACTCGGATGGTCTTAGCTGGCTCAGAACCAGATTTGCGCATGTACAGTTCTTACCTGAGCCTCAAAGCCATATTTTTTAACTGGCAACCTTTTCCTGTCACTGACCTTTACTGGCAGGAGAAAAGTACCCAGTTTTTTACTGGCTGCCTGATGGTTGGCAACACTGACACTACCCCCACCCCCCAGATCATTTAAAGGGTTTGGAAGTGCAGTCATGTAAATATGAAGGGAGGATATGAAATGAGGGGAAGCTCTGCTGATTTGTATCATCCAATCATGTGCAAGCAAAAATGCTGTTTTTTATTGTCCTTGCATGTCCCCCTCAGACCTACGACTGCACTTCCAATTGCATTTGTAGTGCACAGTGGATTTGCCTTTAGTAAATAACCCCCAAAGTGTCACTAAATCCACATCACAAAAAAACTATCACTAAATGGTGTATTCCATGCTGTAAGGGTCTTGTAAATACCCACCCTTAATTATGTACTGTGCTATAACCTAATTTAGAGTGCTTCTTAAATATTGTTTTTTTAGCTGACACGTTTTAATATGTGACAACATTGTAATTATTATTATTATAGGAAAGATGATAAAGAACATGAGAAAGATAACTTTAGGTGTTTTTTGGCTAGAAGATGTTTACCAGAATATAATCATAAATACTGATAAATATGTCTAGGACATAATTGGAACTAACTAGGATTGTACAATAATACACACATATATACTTTATCAAGATTTGTAGTAATTACTAACAGGGGTTATTAAGAGTGACCAACATGTGTATAGACAATTCTATAAAAGTGGCTTTGTCTTTAATAATGACAAGCAATGGTTGGACATTTCCTTTATTGGTTGCTATTGGTGTAATGTTGTAAATATCGCTTGGTTATATCTTGATAATATATTGTATTTAAGATACTGAACCAGGAAATAAAGAACGAGTGATGTATTATTCTGTGTCCATGTGTTGACTTTGGTCTGCATTGCTCCCGCAGAGCTGTGTGTGTGTGTGAGTCTGGGAGTGAGAAAGAGAAGGTGCTGGCACATGTTAGTATAGGAGTAATATATAGGGAATAATTCTTAATGATATAAAGATATTATTAACTTGTTAAAAGTTAGGTTGTGTAACCTTTCACGTGCTGTTCATACACACTCCTCATTATGAGATTTGTTTTCTGTATTCTGCAAAAAACCTGGTTGATCCTGCTGCTCTCTATCTCCCCCTTCTGTCCATGTTCCCACTGCAGATGGACATTTTGCAGAGCAGTGTTGGCAGCTCTGCACATGCTCAGTTTTTAGTGCATTTTTCTGCTGAGCATTTCCTCTCTATCACATCTGAACAGCCCATGTGGCCATAGAGTCATATATGTGGTCGTATACCCAGTGGTAAATGACAGCCCACTCCCTCCTCCTACATGTCCACTAACCAGCTAAACACAATGGGGCCGGATATTCTAAGACACAGGCTGGAGAAACGTGACTGGCAGAAATCTGCCAACACCATGATATTGCCAAAAAATAATGAAGATGTAAATTCAAATATATAATTGTATGTCAATTTAAAACAGTTTCTTGATATTAATTATTTATCTTTACTCCGTATTCCAAAAGCTTTTTTTTTTTAACATGTGACCAGCAGCAGAGGACTAGAAGCTCCTCCTACTTATGTTTCCCTGCAGACAGGCTGGGAGAGAGCGGGGTCATGTGACAGCTGGATATCAATTAGGAAGAAGGTACTTTTTAATTAAAATAATTACAGTTGCCATCATCTACCTACAGAAATAGAAGGGACAATGTAAATTAAACACTGTGTGCTTATTATCACTTTAAGGTCCTTTACATGGCTTCCAGCCTCCGCTATATGAATTGCCATTTGTTTGGCTCTTTATTTATTTTCACATTGTAAGAAGCTCACAGTGTGCACCGGAATCAGAACAAGCAAGACTGAAGAAATAGGTTGGAATTGGGCTTTCATTTTCTAATCATTTAGTTACCTTCAAGCATTGTTTGAGATAATTGAAGACCAGGGATTTCAATGTCACCATCTCCCCCTGGATAATGGAATAGGGTAAGGTGAGGTCCACGAAGAACGGCATAAAGATGGTCAGGGATACTTGTGCTGAGAGACCAAAGCCATTCTTCCCTAGACAGAAGGTCTTGGCGTTAAACGTGGTGATGGTGTCGGGGACGGTCACCGAGATGGTTGTGTAGCCAAATTCACTATGAAAGACAAACAGAATAACATGGGATAAGTGCGGATCAGGTCAAAATATGGGGTATGGTACATATGGTGGGAATGCCCTAGAATCCAACAAAGTTGGAATAAAGGGCTGTCTTATTTTCAAGGTTCCTGGTATTTGGGTTCCCAAGCTCCCCCACCTCATTCTATTTACTGATTTTATTCAGGGTGCCGCTAACCACGTTAAGACTTTCATTTTTTTATATATTACTTGCTACTAAAATTCTGATTGCAAGAGCTTTTCGATCAGTGAAATATAAAATATCCTGAATTATGTCCTACAAGAAATTAGCAGGTATATTGCAAGATAAACAACAGTGTTTTCAAAAATTGTGAAACCTCCGGATTGAATTTATTACCAATTCATGACTCTTTCTATATAAAATGACTGCTAGTTGGAATCTACAATACACTATATTACCAAAAGTATTGGGACTCCTGGCTGTAAACACAGATTGACCTTTAATGGCATCCCAGCCTTAGTCAATAGGGTTCAATATTGAATTGGAATTAGTGCGCTGCAATATAATAAATGTTTGCTTTTGGGCTTAATATTGCTTTAAAGATAGAAAAGGTAAGATAACAGGAAAGAGGGAAAGAAATGACAAAACAGCGAGGACTAGAGGATATGCAGTGTCTCACCCTCACCCAGAAATATGCTATATTACCAAAAGTATTGGGACGCCTGCCTGTACATGCACATGAACTTTAATGGCATCCCAGTCTTAGTCTGTAGGGTTCAATATTGAGTTGGCCCACCCTTTGTAGCTATAACAGCTTCAACTCTTCTGGGAAGGGTATCCACAAGGTTTAGGAGTGTCTATGGGAATGTTTGACCATTCTTCCAGAAGCGCATTTGTGAGGTCAGGCACTGATGTTGGAAGGCCTGGCTCGCAGTATCCACTCTAATTCCTAAGGCTTACCTGTAGGTTCCCTGCATATCTCCTAAACCTGCATGGTTTAGGAGATATGCAGTGGCGGCTGGTGAAGTTTTAGGATGAGGGGCGCCAGGCCCCGCTCTTCCTTTTTGACCCCTCCTACTTCTCATAAGCCCCACCCCTTATAGAATCCACCCACTCCGCCCCCTGTATTTCACATATTGTGTCAGGAGTACACAGCTCAGCATCACACGACACAGTATACAGCTCAGCATCACAGGACACAGTATGCAGCTCAGCATCACAGGTGGGGTATATAGCAGCCAGTATCACAGGACACAGTATACAGCCCAAACATCACAGGTGGGGTATATAGCAGACAGTATCACAGGCGGGGGTAAATTGCAGCCAATAACACAGGTGGGGGTAAATTGCAGCCAATAACACAGGTGGGGGTAAATTGCAGCCAATATCACAGGTGGGGGTAAATTGCAGCCAATATCACAGGTGGGGGTACATTGCAACCAGTATAACAGGTGAAGGTGAATTTCAGCCAATATCACAGGTGTGGGTACATTGCAGCCAGTATCACAGGTGGGGTACATTACAGCCAGTATCACAGGTAGGGGTCAATTGCAGACAATATCACAGCTGGGGTAAATTGCAGCCAATAACACAGGTGGGGTAAATTGCAGCCAATATCACAGGTGGGGTACATTACAGCCAGTATCACAGGTAGGGGTAAATTGCAGCCAATATTACAGGTGGAGTATATAGCAGCCAATATCACAGGTGGGGTAAATTGCAGCCAATATCGCAGGTGGGGTAAATTGCAGCCAATAAAACAGGTGGGGGTACATTGCACCCAATGTCACAGATGGGGGTAAATTGCAGCCAGTATCACAGGTAGAGGTAAATTGCAGCCAATACCAAAGGTGGGGTAAATTGCAGCCAATACCACAGGTGGGGTAAATTGCAGCCAATAGCATAGGTTGGGTAAATTGCAGCCAATATCACAGGTGGGGGTAAATTGCAGCCAGTATCACAGGTGGGGTACATTGCAGCCAATATCACAGGTGGGGTAAATTGCAGCCAATACCACAGGTGGGATAAATTGCAGCCAATATCACAGGTTGGGTAAATTGCAGCCAATATCACAGGTGGGGGTAAATTGCAGCCAGTATAACAGGTGGGGTACATTGCAGCAAGTATCACAGGTGGGGTACATTGCATCCAATATCACAGGTGTGGTACAATGCAGCCAATATCACGAGTGGGGTACATTGCAGCCAGTATCACAGGTGGGGTACATTGCAGCCAGTATCACAGGTGGGGTACATTGCAGCCAGTATCACAGGTGGGGTAAATTGCAGCCAGTATCATAGGTGGGGTACAATGCAGCCAGTATCTCAGGTGGGGTACAATGCAGCCAGTATCACAGGTGGGGTACATTGCAGCCAATATTACAGGTGGGGTACATTGCAGCCAGTATCACAGGTGGGGTACATTGCAGCCAATATAACAGGTGGGGTACATTGCAGACAACCCCCCCAAAGTCCCGCACTTACCCCATCTAGTAGCAGGCTGGCAGTGTGCAGAGTCCACGAGCGGAGAACATGCTGGCAATGTGCAGAGCCCACTAGCGGAGAGTGTGCTCTCCATGCTCCGACGGCATCCTCCTTCTCCTCTGAGATAGGCGTCCAATAGGAAACCTTAGGAAACCGGTAGCATAACGGTGCTGAATGCGGTTCCCAGTTATGCATGAATCTATCCATGACATAGAGGGGTGACAGGAGAGAGGGGGCGGTGCCCATGCGCTCTGATGGACGGGCCGCCACTGGAGATATGCAGTGTACTGTGATGTGCCTCCATGCCATTCCTTCACTGACATTGTGCCGCGATTGGCAAATCATAGAGCCGAAGTCTGTGGCCCCGGAAGGAAGAGGGGCGAAGATGGATGCTTCCTACTGTGGGGACAGCGCGGGCTTCCAATGCAGGTAAATGTCGCATAATAGACTACAGTAGTATGCGATGCATACTAGCCTATTATGCTTTTACATTTCAGGGTAATTCAGTGCAACAAAGAGGAAGTAAAACCCATCAGGGTTTACTTGCTCTTTAATGCCTCTGACTACATTCAGTCTTTGATTATTATTTTTTTTACTTGCAGCTAAAATTATTGATTGCAAGGGCATAGAAATCCCAATGGTCCCTTTTTAATCAGTAAAACATAAAATGTCCAGGACAAAATCTCCCACAAAAAGGGTAAAACTCCTGGATTGAATATATTACTTATTCATGACCAGTGGCGGCTGGTGTTCCATTTTTTTTGGGGGGAGGGGCAGCAAACAAACCCCATGCCATACCCCCCCCTCCCCCCGGCCAGGTCTACACTTACCCCATCCAGTTCGTGGGTGGCTTGGCGGCTTCTCCTCCTGGCCAATATGGTCTTAAGACCCGCTTCCCGTCCCTATTGGCCGGGATGAGAAGCAGGAAGACAGCAAATGTTGATTTGCTAATGTCACAAGTGGGTGGGCGCGGGGCACAGAGCCCAAGCCAATTAGAGCCAATGAATCATGTGCTTCCAAACAAGCAATGTAGAAATCTATGCGTTTGGCACCGCGCATGGAGATTAGGGGCTGGCGCATGGAGATTAGGGTCGCAGCACCTGTAGATTAGGGGCTGGCGTCTGGATATTAGGGGTGCGTCGTATGGAGATTAGGGGCTGTCATCTGGAGATTAGGGGTGCGGTGCATGGAGATTAGGGGCGTCATGCCCCTGCGCCCCTTATGGACCGGCTGCTGCTGTTCATGACTTCTAGTTAGCATCTATTTCTAGGTAAGGATGGGACACTGCCTATTCTCTGGTTCTCACTCGTGTGGTTTCTTTCCTTTTCTTTGGTTTCACTTCTATGCATATGCAGTTGATGCGTTTTTGAGACTTGTTTTAAGACACATTTTATGTTTTCACATGCATGTTTTTTATGTGTTTTTAAAGTGGATTTAAACCCCATTCATGAAATTTGATCTAAGCACATACTGTATATCTGGAGTGTTTACATGTCTCTCTCCAAAGCTCTAAGTGCCGTTTCTCTGTGGTGCTCCGTTCCTCTGTTATCAGTACAAGTCACTTCGGACAAGTTTTCCGACACATGAGATCACGAGTTAAAAGTTTGTGTCGGCGAGGGAGATAAGCAGGGAGCTTGTCTATTCAAAATACGTACAGGCCTTAACACACTATTAGATTTCTGTAGATTTTTGTCTTTAGATTTACCAAAACCATGAAGTGCAAAGGCCTGCCTGATTGCATACCAATTAAAACTCCTAAGGTTTGACCTCAAATTTATTATATGGTTTTGGTACATCTGAAGACAAAAATCTGCAGAATATCTAATAGTGTGTATGGGGTCTAAGTCTTGGATGGTGGATAATAGAATCTGAAATGTAGAAAAAATAAAAGGCAATTATCAGTTGTTAACCACTTCAGCTCTGGAAGGTTTACCCCCCTTTACCAGGCCATTTTTTGCTATATGGAGCTGCGTTATTATAATTATATAAATATATAAATATCATTTGACGTCCTTTTTTCCCCACAAATAGAGCTTTCTTTTGGTGGTATTTGATCACCTCAAATTTTTGGAAGACAATTTGTTTAAAATTAGACCCATGTATGGCCGGCTTTAGAGTATTCAGAAGCCTCTTTATAGCTCAGGAAATATGGAACCGTTTCAAATTTCTTTTGTCCGGTGGTCTGTACAGTTGAAAAGTAGTTCTGATTAAGCAGACCCCATGCGGCCTCCAAAGAACAGAAAGGCATCATTCTTTAAATCCAGGTG
The DNA here is from genome assembly GCA_018402905.1 of Glandirana rugosa. Taxonomy (NCBI): domain Eukaryota; kingdom Metazoa; phylum Chordata; class Amphibia; order Anura; family Ranidae; genus Glandirana; species Glandirana rugosa. Next base: position 1,974,529 of record BLSH010085295.1, on the reverse strand, counting down.
CTTGTACTAGCAGAAGGCATGGATATGTGCCCCTGCTTAGCAGAGACACATGATTCATGTCTTCTGTAGTGACAGAATGGTGATCTTCCTTGTTTACATAGGCAGACCTCTGTTTTGCCAGTGTACCGAAGCATCGGCGGGTGCTGACAGACATCGAGTCCGCCGTACCCACCAATCAGTTCCTGCTGTGTTTAATCAGAGCGGGAGCGGTCTACCGGTGGCGCGCGCTCCAAACCCGGAAGTGCAGGATTACGTACTAGGTATGTGATCCTGGGCAGGAGAGCCACCTTGCCGCTGTATATCTACAGTATACGGTCGGAAAGCGGTTAAATAGCGAGGCCACCGCGTCCTTAACTAATGACTTATTCAGCTGTCAGTGGGGTTCCCCTGAAGTGCTAAAAAAGTCCAGCAATAGGAGCTGTCAAAAAAACAAAAAACAGCGGGCAATGTTTATCAACACCATTGCTCAGCCACTGAAACACTAAGATAAAAAGAATCATTGTTTCTTTTTGTACATTTCTGTTTCTTATCTACAGATCAAAGTAATGAACTTCGATCAAGTAAAAAAAGTTTTTTTGTGTTTTTTATTAAATGTTCCTTTGTTTAACCCCTTTTTAACCCTTAATTTACTCTAATAATCCCTAAGTAACTCCTTATTCTCCTCCATTTAATTGTTATTTTCCTGCTGTTTTATTAATATTTTTACACCTTTAACCTCCCTGGCGGTATTCCCGAGTGTGGCTCGGGGTGGAATTTCAGTACCAAGAGCGGTAACCCCGAGCCACACTCGGGATTGCATCGCTGGATCCAGGCAATGTTACTTACCTTGTCCCCTGGATCCAGCGATGTCCTCCCGCGGTGTCAGCTTGTCTCCCCGCGGCCAGATGACTCCTGTGTGCCGGGCTCCGTTCCCTGCGAGCGTCGTGTCGCACGGGGACGGAGACCGGCGGGAAATTCAAAAAGTTAAACACACACAGTACATACAGTACACTGTAATCTTATAGATTACATTACTGTATGAAATCATTACACTTCCCCTTTGTCCCTAGTGGTTTGCCCAGAGCCCTGCATGCACTTTTATATAATAAATGTCATTCTTTCTGCCTGGAAACATGAGAATGTCCATAGCAACCAAAAAGTGTCCCTTTGCGTCAAAAGTGGTTTTTGATCAGCTAGAAAACAGCGATCGTAAATAAGAATCATTTGCAGAATTGAGTGATACTGATTTTTGGGGAAATTTATCATCAGCAACTGAAAGTGACGATAGCGACAATTCTGCAACTGAGCAAATTTCGGCGTTTTTGGTTTGATTACATTATTGCATACATTTTATTACTATTATATTATTATTTTTGATAATTATTTTTAGTTATTTATTATATTATAATTTATGATTTCATTTTTCAAACTTTTTCATACCCGGGATGTCTACTAGACTCTTGTTTGCACAGATTTAAGTGAGTTATTCCTAAGAATTACAGGCCTACAATATAAAACGCCAAATTTTCATGCAAAATAATTGTACCGCTTTTGGAACAAAATTCCAGACAGAATCATACCGCCAGGGAGGTTAACATATATTTACACGTTTTACATTGAAAAAAAGCACAAAATGAAAAAACAAATGTATTTCATTTGTAAATAACATTGAAATGTGTTGTACCATTGCTGACAGCTGATGTGTAAACAAAACACTTGTGGTAGGTATCGGTAATTGGTATCGGTGAGTACTAAAAAAAAGTATCGCTACTCATACTCATTGTAAAAAAAGTGGTATCGGTGCATCCTTAATGTAAGTAAACCATTACTCACCCTGAAATGCAGTATTATGATTTACTCTGCATATTTGTACATTGCCATTGCAAAATGACCTCACTAAAACTCTGAGGTTGACAAGAAGAGAGCTGGCTCTCTCTTCTATTGGTCGTTGATGGTGTCAATTTAGCAGTGCGCTCAACAAAGATGGGTTTTGCCAGCCACCGTGGCAGAGCTGATTTCGGCCCGGACTTTCTGGTCCACTCAAACCCCTCTCCACCTGCATTTAATGATCAGGAAGAGATCTCACTTGAGCTTGATCCTGGATCTCAGCGGGAGAAAGCTGAGAGAACTCTGTGTGCTAATTTGGACTCTAAAAACAAGGTTTGCAATGTGCTTATGCTTTGTGGGTGTCAGGGACAGCCCCACACTGTATAGAGAGAAATCTCTTTGTTTAGTGTAGCGCCAGATAGCGAGGTTTTGTTTTCTGTTTCTGTTTATGTTTTGATCTTGCAAACCTGTAAAAATAAACATGGCAAGCTGCCAGACTTTAAAAAAAACTGACATCCATGCTGAATCTTTTCCCTTGAAAAGCGATCATCACAAGCTAATCTCCCACACGTGGTGGAGGATGCGGGCAGCTTTCAAAGATGGAGAAAATGTTGAAGGCCCTGCTGCAACCCAATGCAGTCCAATGGGAAACCAACCAACAAGTCGTAGAAGCCACTGCAGCACAACAGGCGGCTCTACAAGACAATTGCAGTTCAGCGAGAGGTAGCGGAGGCCCTGCTGGAGTTAAAAAAGGGACCCACACCTCCTGTGACAGTGGAACCAAAGTTAGTACACGCCTCGTACCACATACAGAAGATGACACCTGCGGATGGCTTGGAGGCGTACCTCACGACCTTTGAAAGAGTCGCTCTTTGCGAAGGATGGCTAAAAGAATAGTGGGCGGGACTGCAAGCACCATTCTTGATCGGTGAACGCCAAAAAGCCTATTTCGATCTGGAAGTAGATAAGGCCCAGGACTATGAGACTCTAAAGGCAGAGATACTTGCATGCCTGGGGTCACCATGGCAGTCCTGGCCCAACGTGTACATCAGTGGACCTATCGCACCGACAAGCTACCCCGTTCTCAGATGTTCGACCTAGTTCACCTTACCAGGAAATGGCTACAGCCAAAGACTTTGCCAGGTCCCCAGATTGTGGAGCGCGTGGTCATGGACTGCTATCTGCGGGTGCTCCCTGCTGTTTTGAGGAAATGGGTCAGCCATGGGGACCCCAAAACTGCAAGACAACTGGTGGACCTCATTGAGAGATACACGGCTGCTGAGGAATCGTTGCGCCCATCTGCGCCCCACTCCAATGTCTCTAGAGGTGAAAGATCGGCCGGTGGACCTGGTAAGACTGTTCCAGGGTTCAGGGGAGAGGGGAAATTTGATAAAACTGATACGGTTAAAGAGACTGGGGGCTCTAGACCTGGAGACTGGCCAAAGAAGCCAGGAAGGTCTTGGGGACAATTGAGAGGACTGGGTATAGAACACATACAGTGCTACCAATGCCATGCAGTGGGACATATTGGGTATGTATAAACCATAAAATGTATACAGGCTAAGATGTATATATAAGAGACATGTGTATATATCAAAATTATAGTAAAATATAAATTATCAACTTTTGTGCTGCTAATGTTTCAATCGTGGTTGTTATCAAATTAAAATATATTCATAAATTGCAATAAATCATGTGCAAAAAATATATGCATATAAAGGTGATATGACAAACAAAATTCCAGCAATTGTCTGTATATAATAGCAAAATGTGATATAGGAATTCCTATTCCAGTGGCATGCTATATTAAATCTGAAAATCCATGCTGAAAGATTCTTTAGCTGAAACAATTGTGATTCCTGCTGTTAGTGCATAAATCCTTAAAGTGATCCGGTGACTTCTATTCGACAGACTCGTGACTCCAAAATCCATGCTCCCCACATGTGTCCCCACTCACCAGAAAGAGGTAGGCTTGTGCTGTATCTTTACCCTGGTCAGCTCGGGTCTTGAACAGCCTGGGCGTCCCGGTTGCTCCTATCCACGGCTCTGGTATACCAATCCTCCGGTGTTCAGGGGTGTGAGTGAAAAAATAAAAATCCCAAATAGTGTAATACCGTAAAAGTGAATATTTATTAAACTCATTCAATTTAAAAACAGAGGGAAAAAGATTTTAATCCGGGAGGTACAATAGTTGCACTCCTGAACTATAAATTACAAAGGCTAAAACAGTATTGGCAGCGCGGCTGCCGTGTTGAGGAAGGGACGTCTCCCTTCCTCTTCCTGTGGCTTGCGTTCCAACGAAAAAACCGCTAGCCAGAGAATCTCGGAAAAGACGTCAGAGCGCATGTGCGTAGTGTTGGCCCCGTCTAACGCGTTTCGTCATTGGACGTCATCGGAAGCGGTGGCCATCTTGGTACTCCGGTTGGTATTTATGTGCACCCAAGTGGGCGGGCCGGCGGCTAATTGTTGCGTCATTTAGGTCTACGAGTCCGGGCGGCTATTTTTTTGGTGGAAGTGTATGTGTTGCAATATGCAACTTAAGTTTACTTAACGAGATGGACTTATACCAAACGGAACATATTATCAGAGGATATTAGGGCTGATGTTGTAGAGCAAGGGAAAAATGGTATTTGAGTAAAAAAGGAAGGAACAGAGCAGGATATGCCGTTTGTAGTGACAGAATGTCGGAGGAGTTTCTGTCATTAAAAAATCAGAGAATCAAACACTAAATAAGCTGGAATAAGTATAAAAAAATTTTAAAAAATGTTTTTCTTTTAAAAATTAGAAAAAATATAGAAAAACTAGAAAAAATAGAAAAAAATATAGAAAAAAAGGAGGACAAAGCCAATAGATAAGATCCGACCCTCCAGGTAGGAAAAATTATAAGAAATTATGAAAATTATAAAAAATATATATAATGTAAATGAATTATACATAAATTATACATGATATAAGAAAGATATAAAAAATATTTAAAATGTATAAAAAATTATAAAGAATTGTAAGAATGAAAATATAATCTTATGCATCCCATTAAAAGGTAAATCTGTATATAGATGTGTGGGATGCTATGAAGGACCCAATAGATTGTAATAAACATATTATGAAAATGTCTATTATAAATACATATTGTAAGAATTGTAAAAAAAAAATTTTAAAAAAATAGTTAAACCAAAGGTAAAAATCATGTATATAGATCTGAAAAAATAAAAATAAAAACAAATAGTATATGAATAAAAATTATTATGTTGGTTATAAATATTATATTGATTGTAAATATTGTATTGGTAAAAAGGCAGAACTGATAAAACAGGAACTGATAAAACTAATCTGAGAAGGGGGTGCCCCATAGTGATAAGGGTATGTGTGTAGTCTGAAAAAAGTGCGATCATATGTCACCTACATGGTCTCTATCATCATGTGTGCCAACCCCTTTATATCACGGGCAGGGTTCCACAGGAAGAGGAAAGCAGGTCATCCCTGAGTGCAACTATTGTACCTCCCGGATTAAAATCTTTTTCCCTCTGTTTTTAAATTGAATGAGTTTAATAAATATTCACTTTTACGGTATTACACTATTTGGGATTTTTATTTTTTCACTCACACCCCTGAACACCGGAGGATTGGTATACCAGAGCCGTGGATAGGAGCAACCGGGACGCCCAGGCTGTTCAAGACCCGAGCTGACCGGGGTAAAGATACAGCACAAGCGGGCCACCCCTGCAGGGGTACCTCTTTCTGGTGAGTGGGGACACATGTGGGGAGCACGGATTTTGGAGTCACGAGTCTGTCGAATAGAAGTCACCGGATCACTTTAAGGATTTATGCACTAACAGCAGGAATCACAATTGTTTCAGCTAAAGAATCTTTCAGCATGGATTTTCAGATTTAACCCCTTCCTTACTGGGCACTTAAACCCCCCTCCTGCCCGTACCAATTTTCGGCTTTCAGCGCTGTCGCTCTTTGAATGACAATTGCGCGGTCATGCAGCGTTGTACCCAAACAAAATTTGCGTCCTTTTTTTCCCACAAATAGAGCTTTCTTTTGGTGGTATTTGATCCCCTCTGCGTCATTTCCGAGCGCCGCTATAAACAAAAAAAGAGCGACAACTTTGAAAAAAAAACAATATTTTTAACTTTTTGCTATAATAAATATCCAAAAATAAAAAAACTAATTTATTCATCAGTTTTGGCCGATATATATTCTTCTACATATTTTTGGTAAAAAAAATCGCAATCGCCGTTTATTGATTGGGTTGCGCAAAAGTTATAGCGCCTACAAACTATGGACATTGATTTATGGCGTTTTTATTCTTTTTTTAATGGTAATGGCGGCGAACTGCGATTTTTATCGGTACTGCGATATCGGGGTGGACATGTCGTACGTTTTTGACACTTTTGTGGGACCAATGACATTTATACAGCTATCAGAAATTTAAATGTCCACTGATTACTGTATAAATGTCATTGGCAGTGAAGGGGTTAACCTGCAGGGGGCAGTGAAGGGGTTAACTATGTTCCCTGGGTGTGTTCTAACTGTGGGGGGGGGGGGCGGGATTGACAGGGGCATGACAGATCTAACTGATCCCAGTGACAGGGATCAGTAGATTTGGCATGCCCCCCCTCACAGAACGGGGAACCGCTGTGTTTACTTCAGCACAAAAGTTGATAATTTATATTTTACTATAATTTTGATATATACACATGTCTCTTATATATACATCTTAGCCTGTATACATTTTATGGTTTCTACATACCCATCATGGGTTTCTGATCTTTATTTATTCACTACACATTAATAGCATAGCTGAGTGTATACCAACACTCTAGGAAATAGCGCCATCGTCCTGTCATTATAAGATACACCTACAATTTTTCTTCATTGAAAACCCAGGAGGGCAGCTTTTTCCTATAACATATTTACTACCCTTATATCTTTAGCGCGGGAATCTTTTGTTTTATAGTGGGACATATTGCTGCCAATTTTGCCCTGAATGATGAACCCATGCAATTTGATAATGCTTATATGAAAAGACGCATTTCTCTATTTTCACAGGTCGCATGTATAGCATCATGCTCAAGTCGCATGGAGAAGCAAATGTGCGTGATTGCTATTGACGGGAAACCCGTCACTGCGCTGCTTGACTCTGGTAGTGTGATAACGCTGGTCAAAAGCAGCTGTGCAAATCTGGCCAGGATGCACCCTAGCACTGTCGGGGTCATTTGCATCCATGGGGACACTCTTGACTACCAGACGGCGCTGGTTGAGATTGACACCCCTTGCGGCAGAGTGACCCATTCAGTGGGAATGGTACCGTCACTGCTCCATGAAGCCCTAGTGGGGAGGGATTGCCCCCATTTTTGGAGGTTGTGGGAAGGCACAGAGAGCCTGGGGGAAAGAGCTCTCCATGCTGAGGAACTCTCACCAGACCCTTTTTGTCAACCGGAAGGAGAGATTGGTTGCAGGACCAAGGAAGAAGGCGATCCTCTTCCTTTTCCAGTAATGGCTGGGGAGCAGGAGGAGTCTGAAGTTGACTCCCAGCAGATGGCTAATGTCCCAGACCATGTCTCTGTCCCTGAACATGAGAGTGAACCGAATGTAGTCCCCGACTTAGAGGTCCGGAGAGAGGACTTCTGTACAAAACAAATATGGGATGTCACTCTCCTCAGGGCCAGAGAAAACGTGAAGGTGATGGATGGGGAACCGGTGGACCCTAATTGGGGGGGGTGTCTTTTCCCTACATGGTGCTTACAAATGATTTGTTGTATCAGGTGGTGAAACACGGAGAGGACGAACTGGAAGGTGGACTGGAAAGTGGTTCCCAGACCCTTCTGCCGGATAGTGCTAGATCTGGCCCATGGTCATGTAATGGGGGGGACATATGGGTATGGAGAAAACCAGGGAGAGGCTAACCCATAGATTCTTGTGGCCTGGGTTGTATACAGACGTCAAAGAATACTGTGAGTCATGCCCTGAGTGTCAAATGACAGCCCCGTCACCCCATTTTCATAGTCCCCTTGTCCCACTTCCCATAATTGAAGTTCCATTTGAGCGAATTGGCATGGATCTCGTGGGACCAGTAGTAAAATCTGCCCGGGGACACCAGCACATCCTGGTGATACTGGACTATGCGACCCGCTATCCTGAAGCCATACCCTTGCGGAATACCTCCGCTAAGACTATCGCCAAGGAACTGGTCCAGGTGTTTAGTTGGGTGGGGATCTCTAAAAAAATCTTGACGGATCATGGTACCCCGTTGATGTCCAGAGTGACCAGGGAATTGTGTAAATTGTACAAAATCTCCCATCTCCGTACCTTTGTTTACCACCCCCAAACTGACGGTCTGGTGGAAAGGTTTAACAAGACCCTCAAGAGTATGCTAAAAAGGTGGTGGATAAAGATGGGCGAAATTGGGATTTTTTTGCTGCCGTACTTCATGTTTGCCATACGAGAAGTTCCGCAGGAGTCTATGGAGTATTCCCCCTTTGAACTCTTGTATGGTAGACATCCCAGGGGGCTGCTAGATGTCGCAAAGGAGACGTGGGAGGGAGAGGCCATCCCATATAGAAGTGTCATAGAGCTCGTCTCCTTGATGCAGGATTGAATCGCAGCTGTCCTGCCCCTTGTACGAGAGCGTATGGAGCAAGCCCAGGAGGCCCAGAGAAGGGTTTACAAACGGGTGCCAAAACCCAAACTTTCAACCTCGGGGACAGAGTGCTGGTGCTAGTCTCCACGGTCTAAAGTAAATTCCTGGCAAAGTGACAGGGTCCCTTTGAGAATTGGGAACGAGTAGGGTAAGTAAACTACAAAGTTTACCAGCCTTGGAAAAGAACCGGAGCAGATTTACCATGTTAATCTCCTAAAACCGTGGAAGGACAGGGAGACTTTATTGGCAGTGCCTATGCCCCAAAAGGACAGGTTACCCCTAGCCTCGGATGTCCCCATAACCGGGTTCTTGTCACTGATGCAACAAAATAACGTTAAGGAATTTGTCAGTAAAAATAGAGACTTTTTCTCTTTCCTACCCGGACTGACCACTGTGCTACAACATGACATAATCACGGAACCCGGGGTCCATGTAAATGTAAAACCCTACTGAATACCTGAGGCTAGATGAGAGGCGGTGGCAAGAGAAATAAAAACCATGTTGGAGTTAGACGTGATCAAGGAGTCCCACAGCGCCTTGTTGAGCCCTATAGTACCAGTCCCAAAGCCCGATGGCACTATCCAGTTCTGTAAAGATTTTAGGAAGCTGAATGAAGTGTCTAAGTTTAACGCATACCCAATTCCGCAGGTTGATGAACTTGTGGATAGGTTGGGAGGTGCCTGGTACATAACAACCCTAGACCTAACTAAGGGATACAGGCAGATCCCCCTAACGGAGTCAGCCAAGGAAAAAACGGCCTTCTCTACCCCCGAGGCGTCCTTCCAATACAAACGAATGCTGTTTGGTCTGCATGGGGCCCCTACATCCTTTCAGAGGATGATGGACAAGACTTTGAGGCCGCATCGGCCCTATGCAGCGGCCTATCTGGATGATATCGTCATTCACAGCCCAGATTGGGAATCACATTTGCCCCGGGTGCAGGCAGTATTAGATTCACTGAGGGTCACAGGTTTAACAGCCAACCCAAAGAAGTGTGCCATAGGTCTCGAGGAGGCCAAATACCTTGGGTATGTGATTGGTTGAGGTCTGATTAAGGCCCAAACCAATAAGATCAAGGCCATTCAAAAGTGGCCCCAACCGGTGAACAAGAAACAGGTTCGGGCCTTACTGGGCATTACAGGGTATTACCGACGCTTCATCCTCAACTTTGCCACCATTGCCGTGCCTCTGACCGATCTGACAGAGGGTAGAGCGTCAGGACTGGTTAAGTGGAATTCCAAAGCTGAAAAGGCCTTTCAGAAATTGAAGCCTTTGTGTCCAGCTGGTGCTCGTGACCCCGGACTTCACAAAGGAGTTTGTGGTTCAAACTGACGCCTCTGAGGTGGGACTAGGTGCTGTTCTGTCCCAGAACAGAGACAGTGAGGAGCACCCAGTCGTCTACTTAAGCAGGAAGCTTAATAGACATGAAAAGAATTATGCCATTGTGGAGAAGGAGTGCCTGGCCATCAAGTGGGCCTTAGAGGCCCTAAAATACTACCTGTTGGGAAGGTCATTTAGGCTAGTCATCGACCATGCGCCCCCTTAAGTGAATGTGTAACAACTGGGAGAAAAATAGCCGGGTGACTAGGTGGTTCCTGGCCTTACAGCCGTTTAAGTTCTCAGTGGAACACTGGGCTGGAAGGCTCCAAAATAATGCAGATGGTCTTTCCCGGGCTCACTGCATGGTCAGGACAGTTGCTCCGCCCCAGGGGCTTGAGCAGAGGGCGGTATATGTGACGTTATGCGAGGCGCCGCAATGGACAGGCGATACTTGTCGCCTTGCATGCAATCATTTTGAGGCGAATAGCAGGTTTTGACCTGACCCGGGTTTTGACGGCCACCGTGGCAGAGCTGGTTCCGGCCTGGACTTTCTGGTCCACTCAAACCCCTCTCCACCTGCATTTAATGATCAGAAATAGATCTAACTTGAGCTTGATCCTGGATCTCAGAGGGAGAAAGCTGAGAGAGCTCTGTGTGCTAATTTGGACTCAACAATATTGCAAAAACAAGGTTTGCAATATGCTTATATTTTGTGGGTGTCGGGGACAGCCCCACACAGTATAGAGTGGAATCTTTGTTTAGTGTAGCGCCAGGCGGCAAGGTTTTATTTTCTGTTTCTGTTAATGTTTTGATCTTGCAAACCTGTAAAAATAAACCTGGCAAGCCTCCGGACTTTAAAGAAACTGACATCTATGCTGAATCTTTTCCCCTGAAAAGTGATCCCCCGAGCTAATTTCCCACAGTGTGTTGCTGGATTAATTTGTTACAAGGCAATAAAAACCTGTCTGGGGTTTTAACTCCTCACTACTCTATCCAAACTATAAAGAACAGTTTTGATCTTAAATTATTAGTTTTAGGAATGTTGCGAGTGAAAATCCAATGTTTGAGTCTGTTAAAGGGTCTTCTCATGCCAACCTGCTTTTGAGCTTGTGTAACTCCAAAAATCTTTTCCTGTCCACTTACTTGATCTCCACCAGACTCCAGAGCCAAGTTTCAGGAAAATATTTGCGAATCTCATCCTTGCCGGCAGGTGCAGATGTTACTTGGTTTTCTGGGAGACAAGAACAATATCGTAAAATGAACTTGCCAGGATGGAAATAAAATTAATCTGGCTTACCTGTAAATGTCACATCTTGGAGTACAGTACAGGACAGAGGCTGAATATTCATAGACCCTAGGTCAGTGTTTCTTAAACTTTTTTCAGTCAAGGCACCCTTTAAAATTATGGACAATCTCGAGGCACCCTTTAACCACTTCCTTACTGGGCACTTAAACCCCCCTCCTGCCCAGACCAATTTTTGGCTTTCAGCGCTGTTGCATTTTGAATGAGAATTGCGCGTTCATGCGACGTTGTACCCAAACTAAATTTATATCATTTTTTTCCCCACAAATAGAGGTTTTTTTTGGTGGTATTTGATCCCCTCTGTGTCAATTCTGATCGCCGCTATAAACAAACAAAGAGAGATGATTTTGAAAAAAACCCAATATGTTTTCCTTTTTGCTATAATAAATATCCAAAAAAAAATTTAAAAATAAAAATGATTCAACAGTTTTGGCCGATATATATCCTTCTACATATTTTTGGTAAAAAAAAAAAAAATCGCAATTGGCGTATATTGATTGGTTTGCGCAAAAGTTATCGCGTCTACAAACTATGGGAATTGATTTATGGCGTTTTTATTATTTTTTTTTTTTTTTACTAGTAATGGCGGCGATCTGCAATTTTTATCGGGACTGCGATATTGGGGCGGTTATGTCGGACTTTTTTGACACTTTTTTGGGACCAATGACATTTATACAGCGATCAGAAATTTAAATGTCCACTGATTACTGTATAAAAGTAATTGGCAGTGAAGGGGTTAACCAGCAGGGGGCAGTGAAGGGGTTAACAATGTTCCCTGGCTGTGTTCTAACTGTGGGGGGGCGGGGCTGGTTGGGACATAACAGATCTAACTGATCCCAGTGACAGGGATCAGTAGATCTGGTATGTCCCCTTCAACAGAACGGAGAACCGCCGTGTTTACAACGGCAGTTCCCCGTTCTGCAGGTCTGACAGGGGATCGCGGGTCTCGGGCGGACATCGAGTCCGCCCGACCCGCGGGCACGGCCACGCAGTGTGTGGGGAGCGTGTGCGCGCGCCGCCGCCTGTGAGTGCGCGCCAGGAGCGCGCACATGGCCAGGACATCCATGGACGTCCACCCGGCATTTCAGATCCACGCTGGAGCCGTACTTTGGCTATAGCGCGGATCTGGACGGGTTAAAATTATGGACAATCTCGAGGCATCCTCCAAAATTATGGACAGTCTTGAGGTGTCCCATTCTAAAATGTAAAAACTATTCTAATAGTTTTACATAATGCAGCAACATCAATACACAATCCAGAGAGAGAGAGATGGTGCAAAGAAGTCAAGGGGAAGAGAAGAAGGAGATTAGTCTAGGCCTGGTCCATCCTATCAGGCTCACCTGATACAGTTACTGGAGTCTGGATGGCCAGTATCATGCCAAAGTCGGAGCTAGATTAGGGTGGCCACTCTTCCAGGATTTACCCGGATAGTCCAGGTTTTGAATTGTGTGTCCGGGTTTCAGACCACCTGAAACCCAGACACAATATTCAGAATGGACTGTGGCTCCCCAAATAACACAACCACTGAGTGCACAGGTGTGCACATGGGCCCCATCCCCATACATGCACAGGACAGAAGAGAGGGCTTGATCTGCTTCTACTCCTCCTGCTCCTACCCCTCTGTCTGCCCACCCACACTCCAAGCCCTGGCATTCTGTGCCTCAGGAAAGGGCTGGAAAGTTTGAAACTCATCAACCCGCAGATACATTGTGGATGAAAGGTGTTGATGCCTGAGCCTCCATCCTCAGGTGAGGTTACCATCCAATGTCTGTAACTCCCTCCCTTCTCTTTCTTGCCTCCAAGCGAGTGAGTACACCAAGTTAAGGGGTGCCCTGTGGACTCTGATGTAAGGGGACTTTGGAAATGCTGGGAATTCTGATGTAAGTGGGAGGTTTAGTGAGCAGAAACCCCCTTACATCAGAGTTCCCTTTACTCCAGAGTCCCCTTAAAATTAAATGTTTCTGTGCGTGGCTAAAGTGTTCGGTTTGGCTTGAAGAAAAGGTGACAACCTTAAGCTAGAATCCAGACATGGACTCAACAACTTTTCGACTTTTGCTTGAACAGGTATGCTGGGGCATCTACAAACCTGAAGTTAGGGACTGGGGATGTTGGGAAATGTTTGAACCTTATTTTGGACTTTTGATTGTCTCTGTCATCATGTTAACTTATTAGTAAAATGTTTGAAACGTTGCCTTTTCCTGGTCTGAAATTACTAAACAGTGAAAGTAACTGGCACACATAGTCTACAGCTCAGGTCATTAAACACACTGGGATATGAAGACATAAGTGCAAGACTGAATACATTGGGAATATACAGTGGTTACCAAGGGTAACAAAAGTTTTGTTAAGCATGTACATGTGGCAGGTGGGACAGCCCCTTGCAGTGAGGGAGATGTTGTCAGCAGTCCTTCAACTGTGATCCACCTCCCATAGCAATAGGAACAGATCTGCACAGAGCCCTCATTCTGTACACAGGCAGAGAGGAAGAGAAAGAGTTAAGTGAAGTTCACGCAGAGACGTAGCGGTGATACGCTGGACAGGTGCAGAGGAGAAGGGCTCTACGAGTCCCTCCTAAATGCACAAGTGATTGTGTTGGTTTATGGGATATCAAGAGTTTGTTAGAGTTCTTTCATGTTTGACCAACTATCCGGGTCTCAAGCGTGGCTCAAACAAAGGTACCCCATGTGTAGGAGAGTGACCTGTATTAAGTGCCTAGCGTAGACCAGAAGAACCCACCCCGGGGTAGACCTCTCATGTGACCCTTGCTTGGCACCCAACGAGGAGGGAAACATGGAGGATGTGATGACCACCATGTCACCCTGACCTGCCCACACACATCATGCAAGTCAGTGGACACCCTGAAAGAAGGACCCCAGTAGGAAGTAAACAGAGACAGGATGATCATGTGAGCTTAAAAATTTTGAAAGTTTTTTTTTATCCCAGTGATCAGTGAGAAAGGAGTGGGATGGAGGGGTAGGAAGGGGATTCATATATCCCAGAATTGGAAAAAAAATGCTCAAGTTGAAAGCGCCTCACCTTTTCTTATTTTTATGGAAACAGAGAGTAAGCCTATACCCGAAGAACAGAGATTTGAGGCCATTTCTGGTGATGGCCTAATAAGATCAGCCTGCTGGTTCTGGTAAGAAGGGTCACATTGTAGTGCCACATACCTGGTAACCTAGAACCTCATGTCACATAGGCCTGAGTGTTCAGTCAACCCCCTGCATATTGGACCTGTAGCTACCATTGGGGCCCCTGTTGTGTTTTTGAACAAATTTTTCCAAACGTGGCATGAAAGCCTAGGAATTGCAAAGTGGACTGGTGGTTTCATTACGGGGTCTAAACCTTCCATCATGAAAATGTGCTGTGGCAGGAGCTGTATAAACAACTCACCATAAGAGGGCTCTACAAGCTGGCACAGAAACTTTGCAGCAATGCAGTGTGAAAAGTGACTTACGGCACAAGCAGCTGTTTTAAAATCTTCATAGTCTGTGTTGTCCATCTCTGTTGGATACAACTGACCTATTCTTGGCACTGCTGCAAAACATTGCCTTTTAAAACAATAACAAACAAAATCTTTACGACACACCTGGTATTTCTTGTTTTAAAAGCAGTCCTTTATCGTCAACTATAATGGGTCCTGGAGGGCACTTTGCCGTGGTCAGAGGCCTGCTGATTTGCAAATTTGTCAGGACCTTCAAACCAACGTCCTGTTGAGGATACAAAGACAAGCATGTGAGAAGGAACTACAGAATTATCACAATTAATTAAAAAGTTCACAAAAAGTTCATAGATATAAAAAAGAATCAAAAGTATTTGGTGAAGATTTTTTTAGTGTGCTGTAATTAGATGCAAACATTTTTTACCCGGTAGCAGTGTTAGTGAGAGTGTGATAGCACATTGTATGAAGATTAGGTTCAGAATTTGAGTTGGGGGGTGACATTTAGGGTTGGCCTCAAGGGCAGGTTAACTTTAACCACATGAGCTCTAGAATCTATAGTGTTTTGAAAAAGTATTCATACCCCTTGAAATTTTCCACATTTTGTTATGTTGCAACTAAAAACGTGAATTTATTTTATTGGGATTTTATGTGGTAGACCAACAGAAAGTGGCACGTAATTGTGAAGTGGAAGGAAAATGAAAAATGTTTTTTAAATGTTTACAAATAAATATGTGAAAAGGGTGGCATGCATTGTATTCAGCCCCCTTTACTCTGATACCCCTAACTAAAATCTAGTGGAACCAATTGCCTTCAGAAGTCACCTAATTAGTAAATAGAGTCCACCTGTCTGTAATTTAATCTCAGCTGTTCTGTGAAGCCCTCAGTGGTTTGTTTAGAGAACCTTAGTGAATAAACAGCATCATGAAGGCCAAAGAACACACCAGACAGGTCAGGGATAAAGTTGTGAAGACGTTTAAAGCAGGGTTAGGTTATTAAAAAAATAACCCAACCTTTGAACATCTCACGGAGCACTGTTCAATCCACCATCTGAAAATGGAAAGAGTATGGCACAACTGCAAACCTACCAAGGCATGGCTGTCTACCTAAAGTGACAGACTGGGCAAGGAGAGCATTAATCAGAGAAGCAGCCAAGAGACCCATGGTTACTCTGGAGGAGCTGCAGAGATCCACAGCTCAGACGGGAGAATCTGTCCAGAGGACAATGATTAGTCATGCACTCCACAAATCTGGCCTTTATGAAAGAATGGCTAGGGGAAAGCCATTGGCCTAAAAGTCAAGTGCTATGTGAGGCGGAAACCTAACACTGGACATCACCGTGAACACACACCATGCTTTTCTTCAGCAGGGACAGGGAAGCTGCTCAGAGTTGATGGGAAGATGGATGGAGCCAAATACAGGGCAATCTTAGAAGAAAACCTGTTAGAGTCTGCAAAAGAGACTTGGGATGGAGGTTCACCTTCCAGCAGGAAATCGACCCTAAACATACAGCCAGAGCTACAATGGAATGGTTTAGATCAAAGCATATTCATGTGTTAGAATGGCCCAGTCAAAATCCAGACCTAAATCCAATTGAGAATCTGTGGCAAGACTTGAAAATTGCTGTTCACAGACTCTCTCCATCTAATCTGACAGAGCTTGAGATATTTTGCAAAGAAGAATGGGCAAAAATGTCCTCTCTAGATGTGCAAAACTGGTAGAGACCTCCCCAAAAAGACTTGCAGCTGTAATTGCAGTGAAAGGCAGTTCTACAAAGTATTGACTCAGGGGGGGCTGAATACAAATTCACACCACACTTTTCACATATTTATTGGTAAAACATTTTGAAAACCATTTATCATTTTCCTTCCACTTCACAATTATGTGCCACTTTGTGTTGGTCTATCACATAAAATCCCAATAAAATACATAACATGACAAAATGTGGACAATTTCAAGGGGTATGAATACTTTTTCAAGGCACTGTATCTGTGTCTTGGGGACCTATATAACATTCATCATTAACTATGATGTAATAGTAGGGTTCTACGTATAATACATTCTTTGTGTGGATGTGGTAAGCTTTCACACATTCAGTATGCTGTGTCTTTTAGAGGTGGAGGGTGGAGGTAAGAAAGGTTCAGAAAATCTCTGCTAAGATCTGGGAAGGATCTCCAATGGCAGTAAGTTGTCTGAACCTTTCTTACCTCCATCCACCTCTACCGTAATCCCATCTTCTATACACTATGGACATGCTTCTACGCTAGGTGTGCTGAGTAAACTGTACCTATTCCGTGGCGCACAATTTTATTCACACTTTCAGTGCAAAAATTGACATACTTCCACTGTTATGTGTGATTCCTAAATTGCCAGTGCTATCTAGTGACTACAATAGCTTTTTTTTTTTTTGTACTGATTGAGGTATTTCGGGAAACAAAACGCATTATGGCCACTAGGTGGTGCTGACAATCTTGGAATCACATATAATGGAGGAAGTACGGCAACTTTAGCTCTGTGCTGTTTGTCCACACAACAAACTTTTTATATACAGTGCCTTGCGAAAGTATTCGGCCCCCTTTGAACTTTGCGACCTTTTGCCACATTTCAGGCTTCAAACATAAAGATATAAAACTGTAATTTTTTTGTGAAGAATCAACAACAAGTGGGACACAATCATGAAGTGGAACGAAATTTATTGGATATTTCAAACATTTTTAACAAATAAAAAACTGAAAAACTGGGCGTGCAAAATTATTCAGCCCCCTTAAATTAATACTTTGTAGCGCCACCTTTTGCTGCGATTACAGCTGTAAGTCGCTTGGGGAAGTCTCTATCAGTTTTGCACATCGAGAGACTGAAATTTTTGCCCATTCCTCCTTGCAAAACAGCTCGAGCTCAGTGAGGTTGGATGGAGAGCGTTTATGAACAGCAGTTTTCAGTTCTTTCCACAGATTCTCGATTGGATTCAGGTCTGGACTTTGACTTGGCCATTCTAACACCTGGATATGTTTATTTGTGAACCATTCCATTGCAGATTTTGCTTTATGTTTTGGATCATTGTCTTGTTGGAAGACAAGTCTCTGTCCCAGTCTCAGGTCTTTTGCAGACTCCATCAGGTTTCCTTCCAGAATGGTCCTGTATTTGGCTCCATCCATCTTCCCATCAATTTTAACCATCTTCCCTGTCCCTGCTGAAGAAAAGCAGGCCCAAACCATGATGCTGCCACCACCATGTTTGACAGTGGGGATGGTGTGTTCAGGGTGATGAGCTGTGTTGCTTTTATGCCAAACATAACGTTTTGCATTGTTGCCAAAAAGTTTGATTTTGGTTTCATCTGACCAGAGCACCTTCTTCCACATGGTTGGTGTGTCTCCCAGGTGGCTTGTGGCAAACGTTAAACGACACTTTTTATGGATATCTTTAAGAAATGGCTTTCTTCTTGCCACTCTTCCATAAAGGGCAGATTTGTGCAGTATAGGACTGATTGTTGTCCTATGGACAGAGTCTCCCACCTCAGCTGTAGATCTCTGCAGTTCATCCAGAGTGATCATGGGCCTCTTGGCTGCATCTCTGATCAGTCTTCTCCTTGTATGAGCTGAAAGTTTAGAGGGACGGCCAGGTCTTGGTAGATTTGCAGTGGTCTGATACTCCTTCCATTTCAATATTATCCCTTGCACAGTGCTCCTTGGGATGTTTAAAGCTTGGAAAATCTTTTTGTATCCAAATCCGGCTTTAAACTTCTCCACAACAGTATCTCGGACCTGCCTGGTGTGTTCCTTGTTCTTCATGATGCTCTCTGCACTTTAAACGGACCTCTGAGACTATCACAGTGCAGGTGCATTTATACGGAGACTTGATTACACACAGGTGGATTCTATTTATCATCATTAGTCATTGAGGTCAACATTGGATCATTCAGAGATCCTCACTGAACTTCTGGAGAGAGTTTGCTGCACTGAAAGTAAAGGGGCTGAATAATTTTGCACGCCCAATTTTTCAGTTTTTTATTTGTTAAAAAAGTTTGAAATATCCAATAAATTTCGTTCCACTTCATGATTGTGTCCCACTTGTTGTTGATTCTTCACAAAAAATTACAGTTTTATATCTTTATGTTTGAAGCCTGAAATGTGGCAAAAGGTCGCAAAGTTCAAAGGGGGCCAAATACTTTCGCAAGGCACTGCATAGACCACTAAGTGTTGGCTTTTTTTTGGGACAACATTTTTTTATTATTATTTTTAAATCTGATGATCACATTAGTTTTCTTTTAGTTTCCTTTATTTTTACATTGTAGAATTGGTTTTATTAGGAATCAGCAGCAAGAATGGACAGATCTGCGTAGCTACACTCAGGAAACTGAGACCAAACTATATTTGACTTAAAGTGGTTCTAAAGACTCAAGACTGAAGTCGGCCAGGGCACTGCGCCATCACAACAATGGAAGTCGGAATCTGCCAGGTGCCTGGACCAACACCCGGCTCAGCCTCTCAGCGAGCCGCCCCCTCCACAGCCCAGTGCTGCAGTGAGCGAGCAGAGGGCAGAGCAGAGAGCCGCTGATTGACAATCTGCAGCTCTCTGCTCACACAGCTGTCAGAACCGAACTAACGCCAGTGTTCAATCGCTCGGTTCTCATTGCAGAGGCACCAGGGGACTGATGCTCCGATGCTGCATCCACCTAGGAAAGTATAAAACTGGGAAAAAAGCCCAAACCCATACTTCTCTTTTAATGCATTCTATGCATTAAGGTAAAAAACCTTCAGGGTGCAGCTCCCCCACCCCCCTTATACTTACCTGAGCCCCCTCTCGATCCAGAGATGTGCATGAGAGCAGCGTCTCTCCCGGGTCTCTCTCTCCTTATTGGCTCTCATAGCAGCAGGAACCATTGGCTCCTGCTGCTGTCAATCACAGCCAGTGAGCCAATGAGGAGAGAGCGAGGGGCAGGGCAGAGCCACTCTCTGTGTGTGTATGGGATCGAGCCTTCTTGAGTGCTCCCATAGCAAAAGGCTTGCTATTGTGGGCTCTTGTAAGAGGGAGCAACCAGGACCGCCAGCGGGGGACCCAAAAAGAAGATAATTGAG
Source organism: Glandirana rugosa (assembly GCA_018402905.1). Classification (NCBI taxonomy): domain Eukaryota; kingdom Metazoa; phylum Chordata; class Amphibia; order Anura; family Ranidae; genus Glandirana; species Glandirana rugosa. The sequence continues at coordinate 1,954,940 of BLSH010085295.1, read as the reverse complement.
ACCAAGTCTTTCGTTTCAGCCTCGTACACACAATGAGAATGTCGGACAAATGATCATTCTTGTTTTTTTTTTGTTTTTTTTGAAAGCTAGTCTCATATTGAAAATTAAGAGGTTACTTAACTTACGAAAATTCTTGTACAAAGAATACAACTTTGGAAGTGATGTAATGTGTTGTATTGTAATGAATTATTTTGTTTTTGAGCATGCGTAGTCTTGCTCTTCCAATTTTTTTCGGACGAAAACTGTACTGGTTAAACAAAAATCATTTCTTCTAGTATCGTACAAGAAAAAGTTTTGTGTTTGTCCCTTCGGATAAATCCAGATAAAGTGTCATAATTGGCTCTCGAAAGCTGTGTACTAACGATCAGGTTATTGCAGTGGCGGCCCGTCCATAGGGGGCACATGAGCACCGCCCCCCATCCATGCGTGCGGGGCACCAGACGCATGGATTCCAGTGATTGACCAATTGACTAATGGTATTGGGGTCTGATAATAGCAAATCATTGATGGGCCAGCTATAGGGAGTGGGGGCAAGGCCTATGTACGAAGTGTCAAATATCACTATCTGATGATCAGACCAAGGGCATGGGTGAATATTAGCGTTGAAGGAGTTAGCTAGTAATATAGGCGTGCAAAAAATGTAGTCGAGTCTAGCGTAAGAGTCATATGGGAAAGAGTAAAAAGTCTAATAGACTTTCCAGGAGTCTATTAGTTGGAAATTGTTTAGTGAATATGCTAGGGATTTGGAAAATGCCCTAGATGAAGGAGCTATCCTACTTCTATCAAGTGCAAGGTGGGAAGCTAGATTAACCACTTCCTGCCTGGAATATAGACAAATGATGGCCGAGCGGTGGTTCCGTTATCCTGACTGGACGTCCATTGACGTCTTTCAGGTTAACCCGCGATCACGCGCCTGTGGGGGCGCACATCGCAACAATAGGTGGTGCGGTGTGTCAGTCTGACCCTCTGCATTACTGAGCTCGGTAAAGAGCTTCCATCAGAAGCTCTTTACCATGTGATCAGCCGTGACCAATCACAACTGGTCACAGTGTAAACACGAAGAGCTGCTTATCGGCTTTTCCTCTACTCACGCGAGTAGAGGAGAGTCGATCGGTGGCTCTCCTGATGGGGGGGGGGGTCTGCGCTAAATGTTTATCAGCGCAGCCCCCCCTAGGATCAGCACCCAGGACCACCAGGGAGCCCAACAGGACCACCAAGGAATGCCCACCCAGGGACCACCAGGGAGCCCATCCTGACCACCAGGGAGCCCATCCTAGACTACCAGGGAGCCCATCCTAGACCACCAGGTAAGGGGCACAATGCTCAACATGGATGGCACTCCGTGCCAATTTCAGATGCCATCCAGGACCGGGACCACCAGGGAATGACAACCTGACAGTGCAATCTGTCATTTCCACCCACCAGTGCTCACCAGTGCCACCTATCAGTGCCCACCAGTGCCACCTACCAGTGCCCATCAGTGCCACCTATGAGTTCCCATCAGTGCCGCTTATGTCTGCCCGTCAGTGCTACATATCAGTGCAATCTATTAGTGCCCGTCAGTGCTGCTCATCAGTGCCGCCTATCAGTGCCCATCAGTGCTGCATATAAGTGCCTCATTAGTGCCACCTCATCAGTGCCGCCTCATTAGTGTCAATCAGTACTGCATCATCAGTGCCCATAAGTGTAGCCTCATCAGTGCCCATGGAGAAAATGTACTTATTTACAAAGTTTTGTGACAGAAACAGAGAAACTTTTTTCTCCAATTTTTCCGTCTTTTTTTATTTGTAGCGCAAAAAATAAAAAACGTAGAGGTGATCAAATATGACCAAGAGAAAGCTCTATTTATGGGAACAAATGATAAAAATTTTGTTTGGGTACAACGCCGCATGACCGCGCAATTGTAATTCAAAATGCAACAGCACTGAAAGCTGAAAATTGGTCTGGGCGGGAAGGGGGGTAAGTGCCCGGTATTGAAGTAGTTAAAATCACCTCCAATAATCAAATGTGGGGAATTTTATTTTTCGAGCATTTCAAAAAAATGTTTTAAAGAATGTATAATATGCTTTGTTTGAGGCTATTGTCAGTTTTCGACCATTAATTGATCCTTTTAATATCAAGAAATGGCTATCGGTGTCTTTGTATATATGTTGGATGTCAAAAGCCAGAGAGTTTCCTATAAAGATGGCAGTTCCTCTAGATTTACTTGAGAAAGTAGTACCATGGAGCTGGCTGTACGTCTTGTCGAAATATTGTGGATGATGTGAGAAGGAAAAATTAGTTTCTTGTAATAGAATTACAGTATCTCACAAAAGTGAGTACACCCCTCACATTTTTGTAAATATTTTATTGTATCTTTTCATGTGACAACACTGAAGAAATTACACTTTGCTACAATGTAAAGTAGTGAGTGTACAGCTTGTACAACAGTGTAAATTTGCTTCCCCTCAAAGTAACTCAACACGCAGCCATTAATGTCTAAACCGCTGGCAACAAAAGTGAGTACACCCCTAAGTGAAAATGTCCAAATTGGGAACAAAGCGCCAATATTTTGTGTGGCCACCATTATTTTCCAGAACTGCCTTAACCCTCTTGGACATGGAGTTCACCAGAGCTTCACAGGTTGCCACTGAAGTCCTCTTCAACTCCTCCTTGACAACATCATGGAGCTAGTGGATGTTAGAGACCCTCCATTTGAGGATGCCCCATAGATGCTCAATAGTGTTTAGGTCTGGAGAGTCCATCACCTTTACCCTCAGCTTCTTCAGCAAGGCCGTGGTCGTCTTGGAGGCATGTTTGGGGTCGTTATCATATTGGAATACTGCCCTGCAGTCCAGTCTCCGAAGGGAGGGGATCATGCTCTGCTTCAATATGTCACAGTACATGTTGGCATTCATGGTTCCCTCAATGAACTGTAGCCCCCCATACCGGCAGCACTCCAGCATGCAGCCCCAGATCATGACACTCCTAGCACCATGCTTGACTGTAGGCAAGACACAATTGTCTTTGTACTCCTCACCTGGTGGCTGCCACACACACTAGACACCATCTGAACTGAATATGTTTATCTTGTTCTCATCAGACCACAGGACATGGTTCCAGTAATCCATGTCCTTAGTCTGCTTGTCTTCAGCAAACTGTTTGTGGGCTTTCTTGTGCATCATCTTTAGAAGAGGCTTCCTTCTGGGACGACAGCCATGCAGACCAATTTGATGCAGTGTGCGGGGTATGGTCTGAGCACTGACAGGCTGACCACCCACCCCTTCAACCTCTGCAGCAATTTTGGCAGCTATTTCCCAAAGACAACTTCTGGATATTTTGCAGAGCACATGCAATCAACTCCCTTGGTTGACCATGGTGAGGCCTGTTCTGAGTGGAACCTGTTCTGTTAAACCGCTGTATGGCCTTGACCACCATGCTGCAGCTCAGTTTCAGGGTCTTGGCAATCTTCTTATAGCCTAGGCCATCTTTATGTAGAGCAACAATTCTTTTTTTCAGATCCTCAGAGAGATCTTTGCCATGAGGTGCCAAGTTGAACTTCCAGTGACCAGTATGAGAGAGTGAGAGTGATAACAACAAATTTTTTTTTTTTTTTTAAATTCCAGTATGTTCTTTTTATTAGAGACAGAGCATGATACAGGTCATATCAAACGACAGCATACGTAGATAACATCAGCATGGTGTATATCAG
>BLSH010085295.1:1910698-1935300 GCA_018402905.1 Glandirana rugosa | reverse complement strand
GTGTATAAGAGACAGATCACAGGTTGTCTGCACAAGCACGGGGAACCTCAGAATTGCACCACAGGTCTCTGCCAGGTTCCGAAGTCTTTGCAGAGCCCCAGATCATCCACACATTGCCAGATTTTCAAAGATGGGGGGTGGAGCCAGCATTACAGTGATTGATGTTCCTCTTTACGCGTTAGGCCCGGAGTTCAGCATTAAGGTATGTAACAATTATTTGCAAACTATACACATACTGACAGTAAAAAAAGTGATCTTTAGAAGAGAAGAACAGAGGGGCACTGACTAAGTGCAGCATTGGAAATACCAATTTTACTAAGGGTAAGACAAGGGACAACTCACATATATAAGATGGATAGTGCAGGCACATATACAATGGTTGGGGTCAGTCTCTGGACCTTCCTGGATCGTACTGGTGGATTTTGAGTTTCCCCTTTTCTTACCCTTAATAAAATTGCTATTTCTAATGCTGCACTTAGTCTGGCACCCCCCATTCTTCTCTTCTACATTATAGAGATGCCTGCTGGTGCTGCCATTCATCATGTGATTTTATGGACTTTAACAATGGACTTATCACTTATATGATGATATTTTTATGATGAAATTACGGTTGTGTATTACATCCCTGTTGAAACATTTGATTTTTAACTTCTGATTTCCTGCAGATCTCTGGGTATTTCAATTCTTATCGGCACACCTGAAATAAGTTGAATACATCCACGCTAGAAGATTTGGGTCGATACCACCGACAACGAAAGAACGGGTCCTCAGTAACACTCATAGGATATCCTCCTCTGACTGAGTACGGGAACAAACCGAAGACCTGAAAGAATATGATTGGGTTATGAAATTTGCCGTCTCTTTTGCAGGGTACATGCACAAAAGTTTCCTCTCATTAGTGGTCATTATTACTGTCTTGAGCTGTTACAAAATAATAGACTTTATACATAATAGACTAATACACAGAGATTTAAAACAAGGATAAGGCTCTCTAATTTAACCATTTGACTGTAATTTTCAGATCTTGTTGGACGTAGATGACAATAACTGTCACCTTTTCTTTATAAAAGTATGATTATCCAGGTATTGTAGCTTTGTGAATTGAGCCTCTAAGCACTTTTTTTCCAATGGACTGCAATGTAATGCAAACCAGTAGTGTGAAGAGGCCCTGATAAAACCAATGGGGGAATTAATAAATAGTTGCTTGCACATGACGACATCATGACTGCATGGCACACAGCACAGACAAAAGAGAGCTGAAGCTGCATGCTCCAATCTCTTTGCCTGTCCATAGAAGGGGTGTTAACTCAGTGCAGTCTCTACTTCTGTAATGCGATCACTAGGGGCAGAGAGAGGAATGTGAATTAACAGCTGACATTGCATACAACAAGGTTGCACTAGGTAAGAATTTGTGGCAGATTTCTATAGGGGAAAACTGCCGTATTCCCTCTGTTAATCATGTGCTGAACTATGTTAGTTTCTATTTCACTCTGAAATACACTGATTAGACAGCATGATTATTGCACAGGTGTGCCTTAGGCTGGCCACAAAAAAAGGCCACTCTAAAATGTGCAGTTTTATCACACAGCACAATGCCTAGGGTTGCCACACCATCCCTTTAATCCAAGACACATATGAATTACACAGGCTCTGAGGCTAATTTAATGCAGATGAATGACCAAGTGAATTTAATTACTACCTTAAACAGCCGCAGAACCCGTGTAATTAATATGTGTCCTGGATTAAAGGGATGATGTGGCAACCCTAACAATGCCACAGATGTCTCATGTTTTGAGGGAGCGTGCAATCGGCATGCTGACTGCAGAAATGTCCACCAGAGCTGTTGCCCTTGAATTAAATGTTAATTTCTCCACCATAAGCCGTCTCCAAAGGCGTTTCAGAGAATTTGGCAGTACATCCAACAGGTTTCACAACCGCAGATCACGTGTAACCACACCAGCCCAGGACCTCCACATCCAGCATCTTCACCTCCAAGATCGTCTGAAACCAGCCACCCGGACAGCTGCAGCAACAATCGGTTTGCATAACCAAAGAATTTCTGCACAAACTGTCAGAAATCGACTCAGGGAAGCTCATCTGCATGGTCGTCGTCCTCATCGGGGTCTTGACCTGACTGCAGTTTATCGTCATAACCGACTTGAGTGGGCGAATGCTCACATACGATGGTGTCTGGCACTTTGGTTCTCTTCACGGATAAATCCAGGTACTCACTGTAAAGGGCAGATGGCAGACAACGTGTACGGCGTTGTGTGGGTGAGCGGTTTGCTGATGTCAACGTTGTATATCGAGTGGCCCATGGTGGCGGTGGGGTTATGATATGGGATATGGGCAGGCGTATGCTATGGGCAAGGAACACAGGTGCATTTTATTAATGATATTTTGAATGCACAGAGATACCGCAACGAGATCCTGAGGCCCATTGTTGTGCCAATCATCCACGACCATCACCTCATGTTGCAGCATGATAATGCGTGGCCCCATGTTGCAAGGATCTGTACAAAGCTGAAAACATCCCAGTTCTTGCATGGCCAGCATACTCACCGGACATGTCACCTATTGAGCATGTATTGAGCATGTATTGAGTATGTATTGAGACTGCAGTTCGTCAACCCAACTTAAGTGGGCAAATGCTCACATTCAATGACGTCTGGCACTTTGGAGAGGGGTTCTCTTCACAGATGAATCCCGGTTTTCACTGTACAGGGCAGATGGCAGACAGCATGTATGGCATTGTGTGGGTGAGCGGTTTGCTGATGTCAACGGTGTGGATGGAGTGGCCCATGGTGGCGGTTGGGTTATGGTATGGGCAGGCATATGCTATGGACAACGAACACAGGTGCATTTTATTGAAATACTGTGAAGAGATCCTGAGGCCCATTGTTGTACCATTCATCCACGACCATCACCTGATGTTGCAGCGTGATAATGCACGACCCCATGTTGCAAGGATCTGTACACAATTCCTGGAAGCTGAAAACATCCCAGTTCTTGCATGGCCAGCATACTCATTGGACATGTAACCCATTGAGCATGTTTGGGATGCTCGGGATCGGTGTATACGACTGCGTGTTCCAGTTCCTGCCAATATCCAGCAATGCCGCACAGCCATTGAAGAGGAATGGACCAACATTCCACAGGCCACAATCAACAACCTGATCAACTCTATACGAAGGAGATATGCTGCACTGAGTGAGGCAAATGGTGGTCACACCAGGTACTGACTTGTTTTCGGACCCCCCCCCAATACAGTAAAACTGCACATTTTAGAGTGGCCTTTTATTGTGGCCAGCCTAAGGCACACCTGTGCAATGCTCATGCTGTCTAATCAGCATCTTGATATGCCACACCTGTCAGGTGGATGGATTATCTCGGCTAAGAAGAATTGCTCACTAACACAGATTTAGACAGATTTGTGAACAATATTTGAGAGAAATAGGCCTTTTGTGTACATAGAAAAAGTCGTAGATCTTTAAGTTCAGCTCATGATACATAGGGGCAAACACAAAAGTGCTGCTTTTATAATTTTTCTGTAGGTGGCGCAGATAGAGCTGAAACATGTCACTTTTGACAGAGGCATAGGAAGCTTATTTAATTCACCAGAATATATTTCCTCTTGCCTGCATTGAAAATATAAGTAAATGTAGGAGAACATATCTGATGTAGAGGAAGCCCATGTGCTACAGTGCTGGCCTAACCTTCATGTGCATGGTTACCATTACCAACATTTTCAAATATCTTACAGCAACACAGATGGCAGTTATATAACCCCCAGGCACAATTCTAGGGACAAATCTTCAAAACTGGAGGTCCCTCCACCCATTCAAGGGTGCTGGGTGTAATCCTAGACTCTGACCTCTCCTTCTCTCAGCATGAAATCACTGGCTAAATCCTGCCTCCTTAACCTCCACAACATCTCCAGAATTCGCACCTTCCTAACACCACAAAACAACTTATTTAATCCTTGCTTATTCCTAGCCTTGACTACTGCATCTCCCTCCTCACTGGCCGACCTTTACACAGGCTATACCCTCTTCAGTCTATCATGAATGCTGCTGCTAGACTAATATACCTTACTAACCAATCCATGACTGCTGTCTGCTGCCCCTCTCTGCCAATCTCTTCAATGGCTTCCCCTACCCCACCATATAAAATTCAAAATACTAACCACAGCATACAAGGCCATCCACAACACTGCCCCCAGCTACATCACCAATCTCATCTGCAGATATCACCCAAATCGCCCTCACAGGACCTCCTGCTCTCTAGCTCCCTTGTTACCTTCTCCCATGCTCGCCCTTCTGTGGTTCAACTTCTCCAGAACCTCTCCCATCCTTTGGAACTCCCTGCCCCAGAATGTCCGGTCAGCTCCTACCCTATCGGCCTATAGGCAATTCTTGAAAACTCACTTATTCAGGAAAGCCTACCCCAACTCCACCTAAGAACTGTACTTGAGTCATCTCCATCAGATCATCCCCTGCAACCATTACCTTTTGTACCACCACCACCCCTCCCTTTAGATTGTAAGCTCCACGAGCAGGGCCCTCCTATTTCTTCTGTATTGAACTATACTGTAATCATACTGTCCCCGTTTATTGTAAAGCACTGCGTAAACTGTTGGCGCTATATAAATCCTGTATAATAATAATACCTGGAAATTGGGGACACTTGGAGGTCTATGTACAAAACAATTTGCTGTGTGGATATGTCAATCATATCCTTCAGCATAATTTTATAAAACCCTCATCATCATTTTCCTAAAAGGGTTATTTCCTAAGATCATCAGCACCATCTAGTGGCAATAATGCATTAATGAAACACTTCAATCTTCAAATATCGCATTATTGCTATGAGATGGGCTGACAATTATAGGAAAATTATGATGAAGGTTTGTGGAGCCTGTGCAAATGACTGATATATTTACATAGTTCATTTTATACATAGACCCCTTAGGTATTTGTAAATATTTTATTGTATATTTTCATGTGTAGCGCCCCCATAGTGATAGGTGCTTTTTGTAGTTGATTTTTGTTAGGAGAGGCGAATTTAGTCAGGCCTGACAGAAAGTGCAGATCTGGGCAGGGGAATGGTCCAGGAAGTGCTGGAGATTGTAGGAAGGAACACCTCTTGGATACTCCTCCCCTTTATTTCTAGAAGGCTCTGGAAAAGGGGATGGATGAGGAGGAGTAACTTTCTGAGGTATGTTATAGAGCCCTGACCAATCCCCAATCTGGATTGGCAGGGGGCAGGCCTCCTTAAATACTGTGATCTTCCCAGCTGGGGGGAGGAGAGTGTCAGGTGGAAGAGTGGAGATGTAGCTGAGGTTGTGGAGGTCTCACCTGGGAGCCCCCAGTCTGGGGGAGTGGGGGTGACCTTGAGGCCTGGTGGCTAGGGTGCAGCCAGGAGCGGAGTTGGATCCTGGAGCAGCACAAGGGAGCAGAAGAACAATAGAAAAGCTACTGAGAGACTCTTTAAAGGATCCACCGGTGTCGGTGAGTGACAGACCCTGGAAACTGGACAGAAAGGCTCGAGCAGGCTGGGAGGAGACAGTGAACAGTCTGTGGAAGCTGGAGAGGAGCCAGTCAGGGGAAGGGGTGTCACTGGACAGTGAGGTAGGGCAGAGTGGCCTGGAAGATGATGGGCTGGGAGTAGTAGTCCATCGGGACCTGGCTAGCACAGTTGTACTTAGCTACACCATGAGGGTCCGTGGCCTTACAATCCGAGGGCCCTTGCTTGTAACGGGCGGTACGGAGGTCCTGCTGGCACAGTGCAGGCCTCACCATGTGCTAGCTAGGGTGGAGGAAGAGGAAATGGAGGCCTGATATATTTCCCTTCAGGTCTAACGGTGAAGAAACAAGCGTTGTGCAGGAGAGAAGTAGAGGAGTGTAACGGTCAGCAAGTGTCAGTGCTGGAAGAAGGAGAATATATACAGAGCTGTATACAGTTTGGTCTCATAATCTTTGATTCTCTGAGCATCCCACAGTTATCGCTTTCCCTATCTAAGTTTATCCTCTCAATAAAACAACAAAACAAAGTACTGGCCTGTTCCGTGACTCCGGATGTATGAAAAATTTTGTGATTGAGGGTAGAGAGACAGGTGAACCACATCTACCAGCCACCCCTAAGGGGACCATTGGCTACATTAAGGGGCTCATCCGGGATTCACCTGTAAAGCTGCCAGTCGTTGCCCCTAGCAACTGCAAGAGTACTGAGCCTGGGAACTATAATTGTTCTATTGTCAACATGGACTGAATCCGGGGAAAGGACTTGTGCGTTTGCCTGCTAAACAGCAGAGTGCTTTCAAGTGTGCTGTAGCACATAGCAACCAGCTGGTGTAGTCGCCAATTGCCACTTCTGTTTTCCCAGTTGCTCCAAATAGCGCTGGGGCAGACACTTGTTTATCTGCAAATTCAGTGACTTTTTTACCATGTGCCGTTACCTGTAGCAATCACATCAGGCAATCGCACCCATGGATTACAAATATGTCCAGCGATCACAAAAGCTGGGCATCTTGAATGTTTTTGCTCCAACTCCTGCTTACAGAAAAGTATGCCTGGGACTGTTGTTGTTACTAAGGGGAGAGACTGTGTTAAAAGTGTGCTTTCCAGCAAAACAGTGGCTGCTACAAATTACTGTTGCTACCGGTAACTACCAGCAAGGTCAGCAAGTCTGGACAAGTTCTGCTAGCGTCAGCGTGCCTGTAAAGTTTCGTCCTTCACACAAGGGGTTACAGCATCGTGACACGCAGCAAGCCGGCTTATCAGGACATTTGGCACCAGCTCGTCTGGTAATGTGGGGGCGGTGCCACGCCCTGGAAGAGTTTAAGCGCTTGCAGCTAGCGGCAGTCAAGATAAAAAGTGGGCCAAAAAATGCGCTTTGCACTGCTGTGAAAAATGAGCGTGGCTTAAATTGTGCTAAAGATTGGGCGTGGCTAAAGGGGTGTGGTTTAATAGAGTCTGAGATGACTTACATGCAGAATACAATAATGTTAAATAGGGAATGTACAGTGCGGAGTGTATGGCGGTGGGTAGTATGTGCAGGAGAGGAGTGGGGTGTGTTTGGTGGTGGGTAGTACGTGCAGGAGAGGAGTGCGGCATGTATGGAGGTGGGTAGTATGTGCAGGGAGAGCGGTATGGAGTGTATGGAGTTGGGTAGTATGTGCAGAAGAGGAGCTTGGAGTGTATGGCGGTGGGTAGTATGTGTAGGAGAGGGATGTGGAGTGTATGGAGGTGGGCAGTACGTGCAGGAGAGGAGTGTGGAGTGTATGGAGGTGGGTAGTATGTGCAGGGAAAGGGGTATGGACTGTATGGAGGTGGGTAGTTTGTGCAGGGAAAGGGGTATGGAGTGTATGGAGGTGGGTAGCATGCGCAGGTGAGGAGTGCAGAGTGTATGTAGGTGGGTAGAATGTGCAGGTGCGGAGTGTACAGTGGTGGGTATTAAGTTCAGGATTGTGTCAGTAGGGTAGTGGACGTTGTCAGTAGTTCTTTATTTTTATTTTTACATTTTTTTTTTGCAATTTCATTTTTTTTGTATTTTTTTCAAAATGTTTTTTAGCGGCCAGTGGATGGTGTCAGTAGTGCAGAGGACGGTGTCACTAGGGCAATGGACGGTGTCAGTAGAGCAATGGACAGTGTCAATTTTTTTTATATTTCTATTTTTTTTCACATTTTATTTTTCAATTATTTTTTTTTCACAATGATTTGGGGGGAGGGGGGATTTGGACAGGGTCCGTAGGGCAGTGGACAGTGTCAGCAGTTTTTTTTTGCTTAATTGTCTTATTATCTATTAATTTAAAAAAAATTTTTTTTTTTTAGATATTTATTTTAATTTTTTTTTCAGTGCATCTGCAGAAGGGGGGGTGGGTATTTAAACTATTCGTAAACTTAAGCAGAGTGAGACTCAGGTTACTCTGTTCAGTTATCACAGGACAGGAGAGCGATCGGTAATGAACACTCTCAATGTCCAATTCAGATAAGGAAGGGACCGGTAAATGACATACAGGCCCCTTCCTCCGCTCTCCATCCTGACACATCCCCCCCCCCCCCAAAAGCCAGCAGGAGAGGAGGGAGCCGGCTGTGGGGGGACGAGGAGGACACAGTGGCCGGGGAAGAACGGGGGGAGCGGAGGAGAATGGGGGTAGCGAAAGAGAACGGGGGGAGCGGAGGAGAATGGGGAGCAGAGAAGGAGAGCGGGGGAGTGGGGGAAAGGAGGAGAATGGGAAGGAAGACACAGTGGCCGGGGAAGAACGGGGAGCAGAGAAGGAGAACGGGGGAGCGGGGGAAAGGAGGAGAACGGGAAGGAGGACACAGTGGGCTGGGAGAAAACACGGGGAGCGGAGGAGAACTGAAGGAGGAGGAGGAGAACAGGAAGGAGGACACAGCGGGCTGGGAGAGAGCACAGTGAGTGGAGGAAGAGAATGGGAGGAGGAGGACATGGAGAACAGCCCAGGAGGATCGGTGCAGCAGGAGGGACAGCTGTAAGCACTGATAGCCACGGGAGGGAGGGGAGGCTGTCAAGCAGGGAAATCGGTGCTTACAGCTGTCCCACGATCATCCCTGACTGTCAAGGGACAATCATCATCTATGTGTGCAGGGTGGGTAACACCCTGCACATATGGATGATACGCCACTGGCCATCTGTTTTTCAAAAATAACCTCTCTACCCCAGCGATTTGACAACAATTTACACCCTCATTCATGTAAAGTGAGGAGCTAACATCTATGCAGGCTTCCTGACACTAAAGCCAGGTACACAGCTCCGGTTGGAGCCACTAACCATGCAGGGTTAGTCCAGCGATCTCCCCTGCTGAGCTGTTGTGTTGTGAGAGGAAGAAGCCCCCCCCCCATATATGCTGGTTTTCCAGCATGCACATCTAACAGAAGCCGACCGACATACACATGGGCAAAATGTTGGCTCTTTATTTTTAACCAGCAAATGTCTCCCAACATTCTGCCCGTGTGTATGGGGCTTAACATTAGGATTATGTAACTAGACCAGAAAAGGATGTGAATATAAATATTGTGGTACCCAACTGACCTCATTTGAACCAAAGAAGGGGTTTGGTAAGCTACAAAAGTGTTTCTCAACCTTTTTTCTGTCATAGCACCTTTTAGTAGTACTCAAAACCCCTGGCGTGTTACTTGCCATTGATGGGGACCCTGAGCCTTGAACAATGCCCACAACTGCCTTCACAAAATTGACTTCAGGTCAGAAGTCCGCCTTCATATCAGAGGTCCCTCCATCACTTCACAATACCCATCACATCAGAGCCCCTCCATCACTTCACAATACCCCCCATCACATCAGAGCCCCTCCATCATGTCAGAGCCCTCACCCCATCATGTCAGATTTTGCCCCCCCTTCTCCCCAATCACATCAGCAACATCCCCCCATCATACAATTATCTCATCACATCAAAAGCCCCACCCTTTTCATCAGAGTTCCCCTATACCTCAGAGTACCCCCTATACATCAGGGTCCCTCCAATCTCATCAGAGCGTTACCTTACTCCATCAGCATGGACGTGGGTAGTAGGTGGAGCAGGTCTGGACAGAGGTGCACTCTATCATTTCTTGAATGCTTGGGGTAGTCCTGCATGCCACGTGCCCTGGATCAGCATCATGCATTGTCACGGTAGGCTGGACACTGTGCATTCTGACCCTAGATCTTCATTGGCTGTTATGGTGCTGGTGGTCAGCTAACACCATGGCAGTGCATGTGGCTGATCCTGGGCATACTGCGTTCCATATTTGCGACACCCTGGTCAAGAAACTTTGAGCTCCAAAATATCTTCAACAATATAGAACAAGACCAGTTGAATTTGACTAATTACTTGTAGCTCTACCATGAACTACATAAAGGATAACGTCACAGGTAAACTGGCCCTGTGCTAATTTTACAGGGCGCTGTCATTCATGCATGAATGTGCATCAGTGCAACAAGAGCCAAGCTGCATCTCTGTACAGTATCTCACAAAAGTGAGTACACCTCTCACATTTTTGTAAATATTTTATTATATCTTTTCATGTGACAGCACTGAAGAAATGACACTTTGCTACAATGTAAAGTAGTGAGTATACATCTTCTATAACAGTAACTTAGCTGTCCCCTCAGAATAACTCAACACACAGCCAATAATGTCTAAACCGCTGGCAACAAAAGTGAGTACACCCCTAAGTGAAAATGTCCAAATTGGGCCCAAAGTGTCAATATTTTGTGGCACCACCATTATTTTCCAGCATTGCCTTAACCCTCTTGGGCATGGAGTTCACCCAAGCTTCACAGGTTGCCACTGGAGTCCTCTTCCACTCCTCAATGACGACATCACGGAGCTGGTGGATGTTAGAGACCTTGTGTTCCTCCACCTTCCATTTGAGGATGCCCCTCAGATGCTCAATAAGGCATGTGCACTCAACTTCTTTGGTCAACCATGGCAAGGCCTGAGTGGAACCTGTTCTGTTGGCCACCGTGCTGCAGCTCAGTTTCAGGGTCTTGGCAATCTTCCTATAGCCTAGGCCATCTTTATGTAGAGCAACATTTCTTTTTTTCAGATCCTCAGAGAGTTCTTTGCCATGATGTGCAATGTTGAACTTCCAGTGACCAGTATGAGAGAGTGAGAGCGATAACACCAAATTTCAACACAACTACTCCCCATTCACACTAGAGACCTTGTAACACTAATGAGTCACATAACACCGGGGAGGAAAAATGGCTAATTGGGCCGAATTGGACATTTTCACTTGGGGGTGTACTCACTTTTGTTGCCAGTGGTTTAGACATTAATGGCATTGTGTAGTGTATTGTGTTATTTTGCGGGGACAGCAAATTTACCATGTTATACAAGCTGTACACTCAGTACTTTACATTGTAGCAAAGCGCAATTTCCTCAGTGTTGTCACATGAAAAGATATAATAAAATATTTACAAAAATGTGAGGGGTGTACTCACTTTAGTGAGATACTGTAAGTACATACAGTTAGGAGAGATTATTGCCCCTTAACTACTGGAACGGTATTGAGTGTATATTGCAATCTTCTATAATTAGGGAGTGCTATCAAAAGTGAGATTTGGCTTGTGTTCCCGCTTCCTTTTAGATTATTGCCTACATTCAGTTTGGTTGGACAATTTGCCTCTGGGAAGGATCCGTTATGTGGGCTATTACATCATCTTCATGGTGATGCTTGTGCGCCCTTTCTAGGGGTCTTGATAACGAGGCTCAGAACACAAGCTCAAGGAGCCATGTTCCTAATGGGTGGCCGTCAATGCGGCAGTTACGCCGTCTCATGATGGTTTAGCTTAATCGCATTATTTACTGAGTTGCACATGTGCAGTTTCCATAATGGTAGTGGAAACGAGGCCTGGAACGCACACCCGGTGCCATCTCACATCGGGTAGCGACCACCATGGTCATTTTAGTTTTTAACTTATTCTCACATTAATTTTCATTGAATATGTTTTCTATTTAAACGCAATGACCAGAAGGGACTCCTACCCCAGATGACGTCAGATTTGATGAAACACGCTGAGTCAAGTTCCCATCAAGGCCATTGCGTGCTACATGCTTATCTCCTGTGATCACATCTGTCTTGGATTAATTGAACAGTGCTGTATTCTCGTGCTTTGTGTAAATGTTCTATACATTTTCAATACATTTTTAGATAACAGTTTTACGCAATGTGTGAATGTTTAATGTGTCTTCCCATGTACTCATGGAATGGGAGATTGGGTTGAGCAAGCAGGGTCCCTGCCTACTGAGCCCCTTTGGAAGATCTAGAGTTGCTCTTCGCTACTTTACAGATGAACAGATGTACAGATATACCCTCAGTGATCTACTATCACACCAACTCATCTGATTCGGTACCATATGGTATTCAAATCCATGTTTTTTGGTAAGCGTGTTTAGTTTTTCTAGTGGTGGATCTCTGCACTTTGATGTAATCTAGGGAACACATTGACACTCTTGGTGGTTATCCATATTAATCCAGATAAACATCACGGTGACCCTTAGAACGGATAGCACTCACATCCATCAATTGTATAGACTTATTATTTATTTAGCTTTGTACTTTGGCACTTTATTGCATTATATGGTGCACCTTGTCATGTGAATGTTTCATATAAGGTGATACTTGAGTTTATCACACACTATTTTTGTATCACTTTCAGTGCAGCACTTGTTTACTATTTTGCTTTTATACGACATATATGTCAATGGTGGTGCTACCAGCTTTTCTTATAGGCTATTAGCGCAATATATTATACATACAGTTACTGCCTACTGTATAAGTCCTTTTATAAACACCAAACTCATATTTTTCCTTACCATTTCTTTGGTTAATTCCTTATCTTCAAAACCAATCTGCACGCTTTTATCTACGGCACGTAGTGCACACAAAGACTTGGCAGAGGATGCAATGCGGAGGTTGACGCTAGCTTTTGGGATGGACTCCAAGCTTGTAAACTTCAACGTTGCCTGCAAGGTGAGCAATAGATTGTCAATGCTATGAACAAAACACAAAACAAGATGTTTCATAACCAACTGATGCTAACTAGGGATGAGATTTGGGATTGTGTTGAACAGGAGCTTGACCCATACCTAGCCTGTTTGCGGTTCAGCAAATTGATGACAAACTCGTCATATTTGTTCAGTTTGCCCACCCAAATCATCAGCCACTATATTGTACATAAAGCAGCCAGCTAGGGATTCCAGGTCCCATCCTTGACCAATTATGGTCAAGACCATATCTGGTCAATGATATCAATCAGGAACCCCAGGGACTGTTGTTTGCATTACATTGGTGTGCAGAATCTTTCTTAGTGGCTGTAGATTGGCTGGGAATCTTTTTCCTTCAGTGGGTCCTCATGATTGACAATGGTTCTACATCACTGGACAACATGATTGGCAGTGGATTTACTCTTTCCACAAACTCCCACATCCTCATTGGGCAGTGGATGTAGGGTCACCCCCCCCCCAATGTTGACAGGCATATGGCCTGGTATGCTTCAAAAGAGGGAAGGGGAGGTGCACGATTGCTGTCTTCCCTTTTCTGGCCACCCAGGCTCCAAGCCTGGATAAGGGTCTCCTTGAAATATTAGGTTGCATGCCTGGCAAATAATCTGGTTGAAATATTAGGTTTCATGCCTGGAAAACGATCTGGTTGGAATATTAGGTTTCATGTCTAGATAAGGGTCAGGTTAGAATATTAGGTTTCATGTCTGGATAAGGGTCCGGTCAGAATATTAGGTTTCATGTCTGGATAAGGGTCCGGTCAGAATATTAGGTTGCATGCCTGGATAAGGGTCTGGTTAGAATATTAGGTTGCATGTCTAGATAAGGGTCAGGTTAGAATATTAGCTTGCATGTCTGGTCCAGATAAGGATCTGGTTGGAATATTAGAAACAATTTGTGTGTTTTTAAAGTTGCCCTTTAAGCCGCATGAAAAGACCTCTTACCCACCAAACTGTTTTTTTATTTTTATTTTTTCAATTGGTACATGTCCCCCTGGCATTGCCAAGCTCCCCATGCCCATTTTTAAAATAGATTACCTATTAGCGTTATAAAAGGCTAGAATGTGTTTTTAAGATTCAGGCTGCATAGATTTTAATGGGCTTCTCTCTTAAGTTCAGTGTTTGCAAGCTTTACGCTTGGTTCACCAAACCTCCTGCAAACGGAACCAGGCCCAGGTCACTCATCCTTAACACTAACCTTAGGAGTCAGCCATAATGGGAACTGGGAGAATGTTCACAAAAAGTTGCCTATTTATTCAGTCCCTAATTCTTAAAGAACAACCCCAGGAAAGGTGTTTTCCAAAGTGCTCCAAAGGCAAAATTACTGGAGATTAAATCAGGCCTTCAGCCTCCCAGCAAAGCCTTGTGGCACATCTGTTACCATGTAGAATTCCCACAATTTCAAAGAGTGTGGATATGGGAGTCCCAAACCTCGTCATGTCTGAGCTTGGGCAGAAAACCCTGCGCATGTGCACAGATGTGTCACAGGGCTCTGCTGGAACTTGAGGACCCAGGCAGAGCCCTTTGGAACATCTACAGTATCTCACAAAAGTGAGTACACCCCTCACATTTTTGTAAATATTTTATTATATCTTTTCATGTGACGACACTGAGGAAATTACACTCTGCTGCAATGTAAAGTAGTGAGTGTACAGCTTATATAGCAGTGTAAATTTGCTGTCCCCTCAAAATAACTCAACACACAGCCATTAATGTCTAAACCGCTGGCAACAAAAGTGAAAAATGTCCAAATTGGGCTCAATTAGCCATTTCTCCTCCCCGGTGTCATGTGACTCATTCGTGTTACAAGATCTCAGGTGTTAATAGGGAGCAGGTGTGGTAAATTTGGTGTTATCGCTCTCACTCTCTCATACTGGTCACTGGAAGTTCAACATGGCACCTCGTGGCAAAGAGCTCTCTGAGGATCTGAAAAAAGAATTGTTGCTCTACATAAAGATGGCCTAGGCTATAAGAAGATTGCCAAGACCCTGAAACTGAGCTGCAGCACGATGGCCAAAACCATACAGCGGTTTAACCAGGCAGGTTCCACTCAGAACAGGCCTCGCCATGATCAACCAAAGAAGTTGAGTGTACATGCTCAGCATCATCTCCAGATGTTGTCTTTGGGGAGTAGACATATGAGTGCTGCCAGCATTGCTACAGAGGTTGAAGGGGTAGGGGGTCAGCCTGTCAGTGCTCAGACCATACGCCGCACACTGCATCAAATTAGTCTGCATGGCTGTCGTCCCAGAAGGAAGCCTCTTCTAAAGATGATGCACAAGAAAGCCCGCAAACAGTTTGCTGAAGACAAGCAGATAAGGACATGGATTACTGGAACCATGTCCTGTGGTCTGATGAGACCAAGATAAATTTATTTGGTACAGATGGTGTCAAGCGTATGTGGCAGCAACCAGGTGAGGAGTACAAAGACAAGTGTGTCTTGCCTACAGTCAAGCATGGTGGTGAGAGTGTCATGGTCTGGGGCTGCATGAGTGCTGCCGTCACTGGGAAGCTACAGTTCATTGAGGGAACCATGAATGCCAACATGTACTGTGACATACTGAAGCAAAGCATGATCCCCTCCAGCGGCGGCTGGTCAATAAGGGACGCTTTGGCACCGCCTCCCCGCTGGGAAGAAGAATAAAAAAAAAAAGTCAGCCTGACCCCCTTAAGGAGGCGCCGGTATACTGACTTTTTTTTTCTTCGGCTCCTTGCTGTCAGCTGACAGCAAGTAGTGAGCCTATTGGTCAGTCCTAAAAGTCTATGTATGTGCGCTGAATATACATAGAGTGATTGGCTGCCCTGAGCCAGTGACTGCCAGTGATTGGCTTGTCACTGTGCTTGTTATCTACTTTTACCTCCCCCAAACTGAGTCGATGACAAGGGGCAGACCAGAGCCAGGACCCCTCCTACTGTACTGGGTATGGAGTGCGTCCCCACTGGGCAGAGCATCGGCTGCATCGTCCTGGAGGAGGAGAGGAGAGGAGACTGGAGGCAGCCAAGAGGAGAGCGGGGAGGCGGCGGATCAGGCGATGGCACACCGGACAGACATGAGGATCTGCTGAGATCACACGGAGTACCATAGACGAGTCCTCCAGGATCGGGGTGAGTGGTGTGTATGTGGAACTAAAATCACTATACTCCCCTCCCCCTCCAAAGTCTGTGAGGTGTCCCCCATCAGCCCCAGCATCCTCTCCCCAAGTGATGGGCTTCATGCATCATGATTGGCCTGGTGGGGGTGACGGAACCTGTGTACTGGGCTGTAATACCTGTGTACTGGGCTGGCTGTAATACCTGTGTACTGGGCTGGCTGTAATACCCGTGTACTGGGCTGTAATACCTGTGTACTGGGCTGGCTGTAATACCTGTGTACTGGCTGTGTAATACTTGTGTACTGTGCTGTAATACCTCTGGGCTGGCTGTAATACCTGTGTACTGGCTGTGTAATACCTGTGTACTGGCTGTGTAATACCTGTGTACTGGGCTGGCTGTAATACCTGTGTACTGGCTGTGTAATACTTGTGTACTGGGCTGTAATACCTGTGTACTGGGCTGGCTGTAATACCTGTGTACTGGCTGTGTAATACCGGTGTACTGGGCTGTAATACCTGTGTTACTGGGCTGTAATACCTGTGTACTGGGCTGGCTGTAATACCTGTCTACTGGCTGTGACTGCAATACATGTGTACTGGCTGCATACTGTGTTACTGTAATATACGCCCCACCTATGATGCTGAGCTGTATACTCCTGACACAATATGTGGATTACAGGGGACGGAGTGGGTGGATTCTATAAGTGATGGGGCTTATGACAAGTAGGAGGGGTCAAAAGGAAGGGCCGGGCCTGATGCCCCTCCATCCTAAAACTACACCAGCCACCACTGATCCCCTCCCTTCAAAGACTGGGCCACAGGGCAGTATTCCAACATGATAACCCCAAACACACCTCCAAGATGACCACTGTCTTGCTAAAGAAGCTGAGGGTAAAGGTGATAGACTGGCCAAGCATTTCTCCTGTGGGGCATCCTCAAATGGAAGGTGGAGGAGCTCAAGGTCTCTAACATCTACCAGCTCTGTGATGTCATCATGGAGGAGTGGAAGAGGTGGTGGCAGTGGCAACCTTTGAACTCCATGCCCAAGAGGGTTAAGGCAGTTCTGCAAAAATAATGGTGGCCACACAAAATATTGACACCTTGGACATTTTCACTTAGGGGTGTACTCACTTTTGTTGCCAGCAGTTTAGACATTAATGGCTGTGTGTTGAGTTATTTTGAGGGGACAGCAAATTTACACTGTTATACAAGCTGTACACTCACTACTTTACATTGTAGCAAAGTGTCATTTCTTCAGTGTTGTCACATGAAAAGATAGAATAAAATATTTACAAAAATGTGAGGGGTGTACTCACTTTTGTGAGATACTGTATGCAGGTGCCAGACCAACAAAGATGGCAGTGCTGGAGGAATGGGGCCAAAGGTAAAGGGGACTGAGATTCCCATTTAGGGGTTGGTTTTTCATGATAGAAGGTGGAGCTTTTCTAAAACAAATGATATTGTTGCTAAATATTGTGAGTTCAGGAATTTATTGAGCCAGGTGCTGTGATGATGGAAATAGTTACATAGTTAGTCAGGTTGAAAAAAGATACAAGTCCATCTAGTTCAACAAAAAAAAAAAATTATATATAACCAAACAATCCCATATACAATCCTTCACCCACAGTTGATCCAGAGGAAGGCAAAAAACGGGGGAAAAAATTTCCTTCCTGATCCCCCAAGAGGCAATCGGATTCACCCTGGATCAGCTTTACCTAAAAATGTTAATATCCAGTTAAATTATTTTATTAACCACTTCAGCCCCGGAAGGATTTCCAGCTTTAGGACCGGAGCCCTTTTTGCGATTCGGCACTGCGCCGCTTTAACTGAAAATTGCGCGGTCGTGCGACGTTGTACCCAAACGAAATTTGCGTCCTTTTTTTCCCACAAATAGAGCTTTCTTTTGGTGGTATTTGATCACCGCTGCGTCATTTCTGATCGCCGCTATAAACAAAAGAAGAGCGACAATTTTGCAAAAAAACCCAAATTTCTTACTTTTTGCTAAAATACAAATCCAAAAAAAAATATAAAAAAACGTTTTTTTTCATCGGTTTTGGCCGATTTATATTCTTCCTCATATTTGTGATTAAAAAAATCGCAATCAGCGTTTATTGATTGGTTTGCGCAAAAGTGGTCGCGTTTACGGATGATGAGAATTAATTTTTGGGGTTTTTATTTTTTTTTATTTTTTACTAGTAATGGCGGCGATCTGCGATTTTTAGCGGTACTGCGATATTTCAGCGGACATGTCGGAACATTTTGACACTTTTTTGGGACCATTGGCATTTATACAGCGATCAGTGCTATAAAAATGCACTGATTACTGTGTAAATGCCATTGGCAGTGAAGGGGTTAACCTGCAGGGGGCGCTGTAAGGGTTAACTGTGTTCCCTGGGCGTGTTCTAACTGTATGGAGACTGCCCTAGCTGGGGAAGGGAAGTGGTCACAGCCTCCATGTACAGGAAGGCTGTGATCACAGCCCTTCCCCCTTCACAGAACGGAGGTCCGTGTTTACTTACATGGACCTCCGTTCTTTCACTCCGGGGGGGCATCGCGGGTGGCCGGCGGAGATCGACTCCGCCGCACCCGCTCCCTGGCCCTCCCCGAACACAGTGAGCCGTGGGCACGCCTCCGACGGCGCGCGCTCACTAGGCGCGATCTCGCGGCCGCTGTCGTATGACGGCGATCCGTGTTACAGAGCCACTTTGCCGCCGTCAAATGCCGATCGGCGGTCGCCAAGTGGTTAAGGAAAGAATCCAGGCCTTTTTTAAAGCAATCAACCGTGCTGGCCAAAACCACCACTGGAAGGAGTCTATTCCACATTTTCACAGCTCTTACTGTGAAGAAACCTTTCCGTATTTGTAGATGAAATCTTTTTTCCTCTAGACGTAAAGAGTGCCCCCCTTGTCCTTTGTGATGACAAATCTAGTGTGCATGCAAAGAAGTTCCATTATCAGTGGCTGGCCAACAATAGACATGAAAGATACCCGATCAAGACCAGAAGAAGATGTCAGCCACCATGGACAGAAGGAACAGCACAGACATCACACTGATGGAGGAGGGCACAGTAGAGGGTATTTGTGCCATAATGTACAAGTATGCTGTGCATATGTGCAAATTATAGCAAGAGGTCCTGCGACCCGTGGTGAATTTAGTTCCACTTGAAGTTGATGATATTTCATTGCTGAAGCTCCCCATACTTGAAGAATTGAACCCAGTGCCTGATTACCAAATAGAGTAGGCACAGGCTGTTTAACGATCCCGCAACAATGGATCAAAATAATACAGAATTGATCTTAAAAGAAAACTACAATAACGCTTTCTTAAATTGTTTACAAAAGGATAGAAAAAAATGAATCAACTCAAAAAAAAACCCGAAAACTTTACATTAAAGACCTGATAGAGAAAATCCTGGATGAATGTGATGTATACAATAATAAGTTATAGTCCATAAACAATAGAAACGAGGTTCACATTACAATCTGTCTCTTGAAAGCTCATCTTCTTTCAGCTGTCGGTATGTAAAAAATGTTGGTGCAGCCTAGAGTACGTGTAATGCCATCTAGTGGCCAGCGTACACACTACAACAGTTCAAGGTTCTCCCACTAGAGAATGCGCATAATAAACCTCCAGAAATGGATTTAATTTCTTTTATTTCAGGTACTTAAATAGCGCCGTCAATTTATACAGCGCTTTACATATTTATATTGTACATTTACATCAGTCCCTACCCTCAAGGAGCTTACAATCTAAGGTCCCTAACTCACATACATACACATACTAGGGCCAATTTAGACAGGATCTAATTAACCTACCAGCATGTCTTTGAAGTGTGGGAGGAAAACGGAGTACCCAGAGGAATCCCACGCAGGCACAGGGAGAACATGCAAACTCCAGGCAGGTAGTGTCGTGGTTGGGATTTTGAACCGGCGACCCTTTTGCTGCCAGGCGAAAGTACTAACCGCCCAGATCTGTCGGGGGGGGGGCACAAGGTTTCAACTCCCTAGGGGCCTCCACAGACTTTAATCCGGCACTAACTGAACCCACACCTTGTACACTGTCCCAGAAAGTCTATAGCAAATGGAAATGCCATTGGTCGATGGGGTCAACACAGACAGTTGTTACTTTAGATGCTATACATATAGGGATCACGCCTTACCATGTTGGGAAAACACATTTCCAGGTTGAAAAAGATTCTATCTGCAACCACCATTTGATTCTTCAATAAAAGGAAGCCGATCATTTTGGGTTGCGGCCCAAACTTGTGCGTGAAGGCAATCCCGACTTTGCAAATGTCGTTCAGAGCTATTAGAAAAAGAAAAGTTTTGAGGAATGAAAAATTAAAAAATTGTGGTTACTAAAACTACAGTAGTCAACTATTTGGATTCAATCGGTATTAAACCAGGCTCCATTCACACTCGTACAACTCCAAAGTTGCGCTGACTTGGAGTGAAACTTTGGATGGGTGCAACTTGGATACAAGCTATGGCCCTCAAGTTGCATGAAAGTCGCACCAAAGTAGTGCAGGAACTAGTTGCTTTATGTCACATCTAGATGAATGGTTATGAAAATGAAATGTAAAACCTTTATCCCAAAAGAAAAACAACTGTTTGCTGTAACTGATTATAAAGTGTTAGCTGGAGTTTGGCTTCAATTTGTTAGTGTATCTAAATCTGCTAGTCCACCTAACACCCCCCACCACAGACCTACAATGCTGCTGTGTGCTGTGTCCCCATGCTCCTTCATCCAGAGTGGAGGCAGGCACTCTAATAAAAACAGAGGGGGCAAAAAGACTGAAAAAAGAAAACTAATGCTGCCACCACATCTAATGATTGGTAAGCTGCAATATATTACCTTTCTGGGTTTGGGTTTAATACCACATTAAAGTTGTTGTTTACAGAGAGAGGGGAAGGATAAAAACCTCTTAATTTAGGAGTTACATTTAAGGCCTTATGCACACAGGACATTTTTGCTCCCTCCCCTAGATGGCTTTGCTCCAGGGGAGGAAAATGTCAATGAAAAAACGTGCCTGAGGCCGCGTTTTGCATGCGCATTTACGCACATTCACGTGTTCTATTGCCCAAAATATTGATTTATTATGAGCACTGGAATTCATTAACGTGCAAGCACATGAACGCGTCTAAATGCGTTAACGTTAATGCATGTTTATGTGCATTTAAAGTTTTTGATGCCCAAACGCTCCTCTTCTGAACGTGCTAAAATTGGACAAAATAGAATGAAAAGTATTATTTATTTTACTTTTACCATTTTTCACATCAATTTCTGCCCTCAAGGAGCTTACAATCTAACGCTCCTATCTCACATGCATACCAAGGCCAATTTAAACATGAGCCAATTACCTACTAGCATGGTTTTTTAGTGTGGGATATAGGTGCTGCAAGGCATTAGTAATAATCACTTTATTTACAGGAAATATGATTTTTTGTTTTTTAAAGATATATTTATTTTTTTTTTTTTTTTTGTTTCGCAAAAACAGTATATAACATTAAATTTTTTTTTTAACAAAATGAACCACACAGATCTCGCAGAGAGTACAAAACTGGTACACACAAATCCGAAATAATGACTTCAGTAAGGCCTCATACACACAGGCGTTTTTTGACGCCACGTTTTTTGGCGTTTTTTTGCAGCTCTCCATGTTATTCAATGGCCCCATAAAAACGCCAAAGTTTTCTAGCTGTAGAGGGCGTCAGTGTTAGTGAGCTGAAAGTAGAACGCACAGCCAGTACATTCCAAGGCTGTAATGTTTTGGCGTTTTTGACGCCGAAAAACGCTCACTAACGCTGTGCCGACGTTAACCAGCGTGTTTAGGTTAAAAAATAGCAGAGGAATGTTTTTTCTTTAAAAAACGCCTGCAGGCGCTCGCTAAGGCGCATTAACCACTTACCAACTGGAAGGTTTTCCAGCTTTAGGACCAGAGCACTTTTTGCGATTCGGCGCTGCGTCGCTTTAACTGACAATTGCGCGGTCGTGCGATGTTGCGCCTAAACAAAATTTGCGTCCTTTTTTTCCCACAAATAGAGCTTTCTTTTGGTGGTATTTGATCCCCTCTGCGTCATTTCTGATCGCCGCTATAAACAAAAGAAGAGCGACCATTTTGCAAAAAAACCCGAATTTCTTACTTTTTGCTAAAATTCAAATCCAAAAAAATATATATAAAAGAGCATTTTTTTTCACTGTTTTTGGCCGATTTATATAATTCCTCATATTTGTGATAAAAAAAATCAGAATCTGCGTTTATTGATTGGTTTGCGCAAAAGTGGCCGCGTTTATGGATGGTGAGAATTCATTTCTGGGGTTTTTATTTTTTACTAGTAATGGCGGCGATCTGCGATTTTTAGCGGTACTGCGATATTGCAGCGGACATGTCGGACATTTTTGACACTTTTTTTGGGACCAATGACATTTATTCAGCGATCAGAAATTTAAATGTCCACTGATTACTGTATAAATGCCATTGGCAGTGAAGGGGTTAACCTGGGGGGGGGGGGGAGCTAGGGGTTAATAGTGTTCCCTGAGTGTATTCTAACTGTGGGGGGACTGGCCTAACATGGGCATGAGAGATCTAACTGATCCCAGTGACAGGGATCAGTAGATCACCCATGCCCCTACTAACAGAGCGGGGAACCGCCGTGTTTACATTGGCGGTTCCCCGTTCTTTCCCTGTGGCCGCTCATCGCGGCTCGCCGGCGGACACACTCCTCAGGAGTGTGGCGGGCGCGTGCCCCCCATAATGGCTGTTCGCATATCGCTGCCTTTTTACGGCGATTCGCGCTCAGCATCCCGACTGCCGCCGTGAAAACACGGCGCACGGTCGGGAAGTGGTTAATGCCGATGCAAAACACAGATTTTTCCCTGATATCGGGCCCGACGTTTTTGCTAAATAATAGTGGGTTTAACCAATAATTTTTCTAGTATAATTCTCCTTTAAGCAGGCCGTGGCAGGGGGTGTGTCCTATGCTTAAATACTTTTACTAATAGGTGTCCCTCATTCCCATCTCAGAAAGTTGGGAGGTATGGATGTCTGGTCAGCCTACATTGGGGGACAATGCTGGTGCAGTAGACCCTTTCCAAGATAATACAATTACTTTTTTAGCATAGAAAACAAAATGTGAAAAAGTGGTTTAGCATATTTTGAAAGGGACAGGTCTTCAAAAATACCCAAGAGGCCATTTTTAGGATGGAGGACATAGGTAGGCCCAATGTGGAGGAAAGGAAGGAGCCAACTTCTGTCCAAGACCTCTGGACCAAAGGACAGGACCAGAAGCAATGGAGGAAGTCAGCGACTTGTCCGCAGCCCCTGAAACAAGTGGCGTCTGAGCGTAGACCCATTCTATACAGTCTAGCGGCAGTAAGGCGAGATTGGTGAAAATTTTTAAGCTGAATGATCCTGTCTCTTGACGAAATAACAGAAGTCTTGTAGGTGTCACTGAATTCAGACCAGTCAGATCCAGCAAATGAGATGTCTAATGAGGCCCATCTACCCTGTGCAGCAATAAACCTAGGATTAGAGTCGGACAGGAATAGAGTAGTAAGTGGAAATTAATTTAGCAGAGTCAGGTCTCCGTAACAATTTTTCTAGGGGAGTCACGCATAAGAGAATATCTAGGGAACCAAATTGGGCTTGCACTGCATGACATAACTGGTAGCAATAAAATAAATAGTAAGGAGGTAGATTAAATTATTATTTTAAAGAAGAGAAGGGTTTGAAGCCATGCACATTAAAAAGATGGCAGAGGTATTTGATCCCGTGTGATGCCCATCTTTGCGGGTCTGGTATAGAACCAAGTTCCCGTAGAGTGGCATTACACCAAAGGGGATTATTAGGTGACTTTGACCATGGATCCTTAGTGACACTGGTTACTACTGTTCAGAATAGTGAAAGTGTGGTGGTCCCCGGGCTGGAAGGTTGGAAATCTGCTTTATTGTCAAATTAGAATTTTTCTTATATTTTTTGTCTTTAGATTACATTTAAAAAATCAAGTATTTTTTGCAGGACAATACTGCCAAAGGGAGCCCTAGTTTGTTACTTTAAATAATGACAAATGTAGTACCAAATAAACAGACCCCTGGTAGAACAGGAAAAACTGCTCTGGTCCATAGGAGGTATAACGTTTGCAGAGATGGAGCATTAAAGCAATTCTGATATTCATTTTCAGAGATGTTTTTTTTTGCCCAAATCACATGCTGTCTGTAAATCTGGGCAGCACTGACATCTAGTGGCAAGTTAGCATACTGCAGTTGCTCCAAAACCTATATTTACTGGGATACTTAAAGTAGTATTCAACCCAAAAGCAAACACGTATTATATTGCAGCTTACCAATTCTTAGATGTGAAGGCTGTATTAATTTTATTTTTATTTTATTTTCACTTTTTTTTAAAACTGGTGATTTGGCCAGTAAGTTTGTAATTTTTCAACAGAACAAGCTCTCCTGCAAATGTAGCAGTTAGAGCAGTGGTTGTCAACTTATGAACTATAGGGGGCCTCAAATTCAGTATCCTGACATCACCAAAGGGACACACATAATGTCCAAGATATGTAATGCTTGAAAGGACTGTCAGAGACTGCAGACCTAATAGAGGAAATGAGGGTCAGAGAGTGAGGACAGGATACATTGTTGGCTGGGGATATGTTGCAAAAGACAATACGAAATATGAGGGCTACATGAGATCAATGCTATTACTCCAATCAATGTTCCCACTACAGAGGTCCTAGGGCTGCACATTATAAACCAAAGGGCCGCATGCGGCCCTCTGGCCACATGTTGGGCGCCAGGCAGTGTTGGGACAAACCATTTACCACTGACAGGGGTGCTTACAATCAGTGCTGGGACAAGGTCATCTAGAGCCCAGGACGAACATGCCAAATTGCGGGGGGGGGGGGGGGGGGGGGGGGGGGGGGGGGGGGGGGGGGGGGGGGGGGGGGGGGGGGGGGGGGGGGGGGGGGGGGGGGGGGGGGGGGG
>BLSH010085295.1:1894217-1910618 GCA_018402905.1 Glandirana rugosa | reverse complement strand
AATTCTTACACTGCCCCCCCCCCCCCCCAATTCAACCTGTCAACGCAAATTCCCTCCCCCAATCTCCTCATGGTGCCTCCCCCCACTTCACATGATGCCACTGCGCTCTGGGCAGCCTCCCCACTTGCCCATCCCTTGTCCCGGCCCTGCCCTGCTTACAATGATCAGCGTTTATTTATTCATGTAAAACTTTTATCCCACAAGAAAAAAAATATTTGCTGTAGCTGCAGTATGAGCTGGAGTTTGTCTTCAATTTGTTAGGGTATCTAAGTCTGCTAGTACAGCTATCACCCCCCCCCCCCCCAGACTGACAATGCTGCTGTCCAAAGGTTCCTGTGCTTCTTCATCCAGAGTGGGGGTGCTCTAATACATAACTGTGTTACTGGCCAGATCACCAGGGGATAGCAGAGGGAAAACAGACTAAAACAACTAACGCAGCCACCCCATCTAATGAGTGGTAAGCTGCAATACATTACATTTTTGGTATGGGGTTTAAAACCGCTTTAAAAGGAGAACAGTGCACTTTGCAAGTGCAATTGCTCCAGAGCTTAGTAACTGAGGTGAAGCTTCACATTGCAAAGAATACCCAATCACATGCAAGGAAAATTTTAAAAAAACAGCATTTTTGCATCAACATGATTGGATGATGGAAGCCAGCAGAGCTTCCCTCATTTACTAAGTCCTAGAGCAGGGATATGCAATAAGCGGACCTCCAGATGTTGCAGAACTACAAATCCCATGAGGCATAGCAACACTCTGATAGGCACAAACATGAAACCCAGAGGCAGAGGCATGATGGGAATTGTCGTTTTGCAACAGCTGGAGGTCCGCTAATTGCATATCCCTGCCCTAGAGCAACCGTGCCTGCAGAGTGTACAGTCTCTTTGCCTTTTGTATATCTCCCCCTATAGCTGGAATATAAGGAAAATGGGCAGCTGCTTGGGGCTTTACACTCCAGGGGTGCCAGTGGGAATGCTAAAAAAAAAATCAGCACTTCAGTGCTCTTCACATCTATGAATTTCTGCTTTGCAAGTCTTTACATCTTCAAAACACCAGGGGGTCTATTTATAAAAAATATTTCCTGGATGAATGTCACAAGCATTCTCCCAGCTGCAACAAATGATGGCCAAATATTGTCAAATATAATTATTTTCTATGCGTCAGCTCCATCTGGTGGCCATAATGCAGTATTTTCCTGATTAGATGAGATATGGCCAAAGTTCCTTATGGCTGAGAAAAAGTCTTGTGGCATTCCTCTAGTGAATGGTTAATAAAAAGACCCCCTGGTGTCAGCTGGTGTTGGAGCTTACAGGGAGCAATGACTTCCCCCCCCCCCTTCATGTGACAGCATTTTGAGTGGTTGGTTACCGGGTATAAGCACTGCATCATGAGAGGAGGTCACTGGCTCTCCACTACCTAGATGCCCTGTTTTGCTTCGATGGAGGAATGAATAGGCAAAGGAACAGAAAAGTGAATGCATGTGGGTCAGAGGGAGGGTTAAAGTGGCCCTGTTGCTTGGCCCAGAATGGGCCGGCAGGGGCCCATATACTAAAAAGGAGCCCAAAGCCAATAGTACAATGATTGCACCGCTACACACAACAGGTCTGTGAGCGGCACATGAGGGAGGCCATAAAGTCCCACATGGCTGACCCAGGCTTGGGTCGTATTGGGACCAGCGATTGTACTTACCGAAGTTGTCTTTCAGTTTAATTATTTCAGATCCGTTTGCCATAATACCATTTTTGCCAACAACCTAAAAAAATAAAATTAAAAAAAAAAAATCAGTTAAAAGCATTTTTCTGCACACATGCTAAAAAAAATTTTAGCCCTAAAGATTACATAAAAACCCCAAACATGATATATTTTTCTGAAAGCAGAGGCCCCAGTGAATAATATGGTAGTTCCATTTTTTTTTATTTCACACAATATTAGCGCAAAGGTTTAGGAAACGCAAAATGTAAAAGTGAAAAATACATTAAAGTTAATTTTAGTACACAAACACAATAAATACAGTATCCCACAAAAGTGAGTACACCCCTCACATTTTTGTAAATATTTTATTATATCTTTTCATGTGACAACACTGAAGAAATGACACTTTGCTACAATGTAAAGTAGTGAGTGTACAGCTTGTATAACAGTGTAAATTTGCTGTCCCCTCAAAATAATTCAACACACAGCCATTAATGTCTAAACCGCTGGCAACAAAAATAAGTACACCCCTAAATTAAAATGTCCAAAATGGGCCCAAAGTGTCAATATTTTGTGTGGTCACCATTATTTTCCAGCAATGCCTTAACCCTCTTGGGCATGGAGTTCACCAGAGCTTCACAGGTTGCCCCTGGAGTCCTCTTCCTCTCCTCCATGATGACATCACGGAGCTGGTAGATATTAGAGACCTTGCACTCCTCCACCTTCCATTTGAGGATGCCTCACAGATGCTCAATAGGGTTTAGGTCTGGAGACATGTTTGGCCACTGCTGGTCCATCACCTTTAAGCCTTGTACACACGGTTTGACGGTTGTACGACCGAACGGACCAAATCGTATGTTGGTTGTTGTATCTAGCATACTGACATGCACTACACGATCGTACGACCAAGCTGAACGCAGTGAACGTATAAAGAGAAAGTTCAGGTGCATGCAATTAGTGTCTGGCCATTCCTGACTAATGAGCATGCTTGTTTTGCACAATACAACTTGTTGGACCAACTTCTCTGTCTGTACACACGATACAACAGTCGTACGACCACTTGTTGGTACTACCAAGTTTTCTAGTCTGCTCATTCAACTGCTGTTGTACGACCGTCATACGTCGGCTGTTCTAATCGCGCGTACTAACGGTCGAGTTAGCATACAACGGTCGTTCGTACGACCTGTTGTATACGATCGTCGACCCGTGTGTGTGAGGCTTTAGGCTGCATGCACACAGGACTTTAAAAAAACTGCCAAAAAACATCAGTAGCTTATCAGGGATGTTTTCAGCTTTTACCAGCGTTATATTACCGCCGTTTTTAAAGAGCCAGCAGTTTTTTTTTTTTCCAATTGATTTAAAAGTCCAAAAACATTGGGATTTTTGAGCGTTTTTGGGCATTTTTGGACAGTTTTAAGTGTTTTTACAGCTGAAAAACGTCCAAAAAAACCCTCTGGTCTTCAGTTTTTTTACAGCTCAAAAACGTCACTGCTAAAAACAGCTGATAACAGCCTGTGTGTGCATGAACACATAGGATAACATGGAGGGTTTATTGACTGTAGAAAAAAACGTCTGCAACTGAAAACAGCTGCTGCAAAAACAGTCAAAAAACATCCTGTGTGCATGAGGCCTTGCCCTCAGCTTCTTTAGAAAGGCAGTGGTCATCTTGGAGGTGTGTTTGGGGTCGTTATCATGTTGGAATGCTGCCCTGCAGCTCAGTCTCTGAAGGGAGGGGATCATGCTCTGCTTTAGTATGTCACAGTACATGTTGGCATTCATCGGTCCCTCATGGCTGATTATCAGTGCAGACCCCCCTGTCAGGAAAGCCGCTGATTGGCTCTCCCTTACGCCTCATACACACAGGACGACGATCGTACGTACGATCGTCTCAAATTGTATGTTGGATAATGTAACTTGCATACTGACTGCACTACACGATCGTACGAGCACAGAAAGAACGTTCGGGTGCATGTAATTAGCATCCGGCCGTTCCTGACTTTGTAGCATGCGTGTTTTGCACAATACAACTTGTTGTTCCAACTGCTCTGTACACACGATACAACGGTCGTATGACCGCTTGTTGGTACAACCAAGTTTTCTAGTCTGCTCATACAACTCCCCTTGCACGACCGTTGTATGTCGGCTGTTCTAATCGCACATACGAACGATCGATATCACATACAACAGTCGTTCATACGGCCTGTTGTATACAATCGTGTATGAGGCTTAAGTCTTCTCAGCACGAATGGAGGAAAGCCGATCAACGGCACTTCCAGGTTACCATGTGATCAGACACAGCTGATCAAGTGGTAAAGAGCCTACATCAGAGGGTCTCTAACTAGATCGGAGATGCGACACACCGCACCACTGATCGCTGCACTGCACTCCCCCAGGGGTGCGCACTATCCTGCTAGACATCATATTTTTATTTATTTATTCCGGGTACTTGTATAGCGTCGTCAATTTACGCAGAGCTTTTACATATATATTGTACATTCACATCAGTGAGCTTACAACCCAAGGTCCCCAACTCACATTCATACATACACATATTAGGGCCAATTTAGACAGGAACCAATTTATCTACCAGCATGTCTTTGGAGTGTGGGAGGAAGCTGGAGTCCCCAGAGGAAACCCATGCAGGCACAGGGAGAACATGCAAACTCCAGCCAGGTAGTGTCATGGTTGGGATTCAAACCAGCGACCCTTTTGCTGCTAGGCAAAAGTGCTAACCACTACACCACTGTGCCACTGTGCCATATGATGCCCAGTCAGGATGACAGAACCACCCCGTGGCTGTCAATCTGCATATTACCTGTATAAAAGACACCTGTCCACAGAAGCAATCAATCTGATTCCAATCTCTCCACCATGGCCAAGACCAAAGAGCTGCCCAAGGATGTCAGGGACAAGATGGTAGACCTACACAAGGCTGGAATGGGCTACAAGACCACTGACAAGCTGCTTGGTGAGAGGGTGACAACAGTTACTGTGATTATTTGCAAATGGAAGAAACATAAAATAACTGTCCATCTCCCTCGGGGCTCCATGCAAGATCTCAACTCGTGGAGTTTCAATGATCATGAGAATGGTGAGGAATCAGCCAAGATCTACACAGGAGAATCTGGTCAATGATCCCAAGGCAGCTGGGACCATAGTCACCAAGAAAACAATTGGTAACACACTACGCCGTGAAGGACTGAAATCCTGCAACGCCCGCAAGGTCCCCCTGCTCAAGAAAGCACATGTACAGCCCGTCCGAAGTTTGCTAATGAACATCTGAATGATTCAGAGGAGAAGTGGGTGAAAGTGTTGTGGTCAGAGGAGACCAAATTCAATTTCTTTGGCATCAACTCAACTCGCCATGTTTGGAGGAGGAGGAATGCTGCCTATGACCCCAAGAACATCATCCCCACCATCAAACATTATGCTTTGGGGGTGTTTTTCTGCTAAGGGGACAGGACAACTTCACCGCATCAAAGGGACGATGGCCGGGGCCATTTACCGTCAAATCTTGGGTGAGAACCTCCTTCCCTCAGCCAGGGCATTGAAAATGGGTCATGGATGGGTAGTCCAGCATGACATTGACCCAAAACACACGCCTTTCCTTTTTTAAAAGAAGCTCACAGTTAACCCTTTGATCACCTGATGCTAACCCCTTCCCAGACAGTGTCATTAGTACAGTGACAGTGCATATTTTTTAGCACCTATCACTGTAATATTGTCACTGGTTCCCAAATAGTGTCAAAGTGTCACTTAGTGTTCAATTTGCAATATCACAGTCCCACTATAAGTTGCTGAATACTAGTTAAAAATGTTTAAAAAATGTAAAAATTAAAAAAGTATCCCATAGTTTGTAGACGCTATAACTTTTGTGCAAACCAATCAATATACACTTATTGGGATTTTTTTTAAAACAAAAGTATGTAGCAGAATACATATTGGCCTAAATTGATGAAGAAATTTGATTTTTTTTTTAATTTTATTGGATATGTTTTATAGAAGTAAAAAATATTTTTTTTTACAAAATTGTCAATTTTTGTTTATAGTGCAAAAAATTAAAAACGCAGAAGTAATCAAATACAACCAAAAGAAAGCTCTACTTGTGGGAAAAAAGGACATTCATTTTATTTAGGTACAGCGGTGCACGGCCGCGCAATTGTCAGTTAAAATAACGCAGTGCCGTACAGGAAAAAATGGCCTGGCCATGAAGTGGGGTAAATCTTCTGAAAGTCAAGTGGTTACAAAGTAACTCCACTTTTGTTGAGAAAAAAACATTCCCCTGTGGGTGATCTATGTAAATTGCAGGGATTTTAACACACTGTGTTGCAGATTACTACCTTTTGTTATTCTGAAGAGATAGCTGTGTGTTTGTCTGTGTCCATGTGCAAAGTGAATGTGAATGGGAGTGGTTTTATAATTATCAATCAGCAGCTGCACTTGCAGGGCTGTAATGAGGAAAGTGGCAGGGTCTGCATTCCTTTGGGAGTTTCTCACCAAAAATTACATTTGTGTTGCAGGGGATGCCCAAAATCCGATTTGTACCTTAGTGCAGACTTCTGGGAAAATCAGTGAGCCAATCACACAAGCAGAAAACTACATATTTGGGGGGGGCGTCCTGTATACCATCTGTGTAGAGAACGCCTCCAGGTGGCCATATTGCATTTTACAGAAAATTATAGCACTGCAGATTGAAAAGGATAATAACATTCAATTACGAAATGACTTGTGTGTATATGTTATATTCATTTTTTTTATTTGCTAATTTTTTCCCCACTAAAGTGGAGTTGCCCTTTAACCACTTGCCGACCGCCAACCGCAGGTTGACGGCGGCAAAGTGGCTCGTTATCGCAAATCGCCGTCATACGACGGCAGCTGCGATAACGCTCACTGTGTTCGGGGAGGGCCAGGGAGTGGGTGCGGCGGCTTCGATTGCCGCCGGCTACCCGCGATGGTGTAAATAAACACGGACCTCCGTTCTGTGTGAGGGGGAAGGGCTGTGATCACAGCCTTCCTGTATACGAAGGCTGTGACCACTTCCGTTCCCCAGCTAGGACAGTCCCCCCACAGTTAGAACACGCCCAGGGAACATAGTTAACCCTTAGAGCGCCCCCTGCAGGTTAACCCCTTCACTGCCAATGGCATTTACACAGTAATCAGTGCATTTTTATAGCACTGATAGCTGTATAAATGCCAATGGTCCCAAAAAAGTGTCAAAATAGTCCGACATGTCCGCTGAAATATCGCAGTACCGCTAAAAATCGCAGATCGCCGCCATTACTAGTAAAAAATAAATAAAAAACACAAAAATGAATTCTCATCATCCGTAAACGCGACCACTTTTGCGCAAACCAATCAATAAACGCCGATTGTGATTTTTTTTATCGCAAATATGAGGAAGAATATAAATCGGCCAAAAACGGTGAAAAAAAAAATTTTTTATATTTTTTTTGGATTTGTATTTTAGCAAAAAGTAAGAAATTTGTTTTTTTTTTTGCAAAATTGTCGCTCTTCTTTTGTTTATAGCGGTGATCAGAAATGACGCAGAGGGGATCAAATACCACCAAAAGAAAGCTCTATTTGTGGGAAAAAAAGGACGCAAATTTTGTTTGGGTACAACACCGCACGACCGCACAATTTTCAGTTAAAGCGACGCAGTGCAGAATCGCAAAAAGGGCTCCGGTCCTAAAGCTGGAAATCCTTCCGGGGCTGAAGTGGTTAAGCTAAGGCACACTGAGGGTTTAATATTCCGTTACACCTGCTCAGTTGTAATAAAGTGAACATTCAGATTCTTGCATAAGCCAAAGCTACCCATAGAGGCCTGTGGTAGAAACTGTCAGAAAGAAGCGACACGAGTGGAAAGTCTTACTATATAATAGAAGTTCACGCTTCTGGTGCCCTTTTCCAGGTCCTGGGGGTTTATGACGTACTGAACCTGGACCATTTCCCTGTTGCCACATTTGATAACTTCATTGATTGGCTGCAGCCGTAAGAAGGACTTAGCTATGCTGTAAAAGGGAGAAACCACTTGATAGGCATTGTCCGTCATCCCGCCATTCTTTACCCCTAAAAATGGCTAAAAATAAAATAGGATTGTAATAGTCAGTATCAGGAATAACAGCACGAGTGCTCCATACATGAGCCTAATAGACATTCTAGACATGCGGTTCGTTGCATTCTGAATTGGAATTTGGACAAATTTTTCATTATTCGGATCTCTCCGAATTTCTGAATTACAATAGTAACAAATTGAAATGAATCCGAAATAAAACAAAATTTTGGACAAAATTTGAATTTCGAATTTCACATTTTTTTCGATTTGAATTTCCGAAGAGAATGAAACAGAATAGAAAATAAAGGAATGGAACATAGTATAGAATATAATAGAATAGAAATAGAAAATAATAGCATAAAAAAGAGAATATAATAGAGTAAAATAGAAAAGAATAGAAAATAAAAGCATATAGTAAAATAGAATAAAATACAATAAAAATAAAATAACAGAATAAAATAGAATAGAAAATAATGGAATAGAATAGAACAGAACAGAATAGAATAAAAATAGAATAAAATAGACTATAGCCATCTTCTGAAATTTGAATTTCAAATAGAATAAATTTGAATTAAAATACAAGAAAAAAGTGTGGTCTAGAAAAAAAGAGAATAGAATGGAAAAGAATAGAATAGAAAATGGAAAATTCAAATTTTGAATAGAATAAATTCAAATTGGAATAGAAAAGAATAGAATAGAAAATATATCAAAAAGAAAAAAAGAATAGAAAATAAAATAGAAAAGAATAGACTAGAATAGAATAGAACAGAATAAATATAACAATATAACTGTTTTCCAAAATTCAAATTTTGAATAGACTAAATTCAAATTTGAATAGAATAGAATAGTAAATAACATGGTAAAATAGAAAACAATAGAATAGAATATAACAGTGTAACTGTATTCCAATTTTGAATAGAATAGAAAAGAATACAATACAGGCAGTCCCCTAGTTATGAACATCCGACTTATGAACGACTCCTACTTACAAACGGAGGGAGACAACAGGAAGTGAGAGGAAATCTCCCCCTAGGAAGGGAAATTCACTCCTGTAAGAGTTATTATGGGAAAAAGGTGTCTCCACTGATGCTTTATCACCAAAGTTTGTTTCCACAAGAACCCAAAATTTTCAAAATCCAATTATCATTGGGACAGGAAGTGAGGTGAAATCTTCTGAACAGAAACATAGACAGCAAAAGAAACATTACAGGGGTGTTACCCCTTCCCTATGCTATCCAAAAAGCTTAAAAATATTTGATTTGGCTGAAGCTACACTTAAAAAATGTACCTGATCCCACTTACAAACAAATTCGACTTATGAACAAACCTACAGTTCTTATCTTGTTTGTAACCCGGGGACCGCCTGTATAATAGAAAATAAAAGAATAGTATATAACAGAGTAAAACAGAACAGAGTAGAAAATAAAAGAATATAAAATATAGGGATAGAATAGAAAATAAAGGAATAGAATAGAAACGAATATAGTAAAACAGAATGAAATAGAATAGATGATTGATATGTGTCTTTTATATCTGCCCAGGGTCCAAGAGTGAGAAATATTGGAGGCATTGGGAGGCTAAAAAATTAGGACGATCACATTTCATCTATAAAATGGCATACTAAGAATATACATGTAGCGCCCCCATAGTGATAGGTGCGTTTTGTAGTGAGTTTTTGCTAGCAGAGGCAAAATTTAGTCAGGCCTGACTGCAAGTGCAGGCCTGAATGTTTTGATCTGAGCTGGGGAGTGGCTCAGGGAGGAGCTGGAGACAGAAGGAAGGAACACCCCTTGGAGTTTCCCCCCCTTGAGCAGATAAGGTTCTGGAAAGGGGGACGAATGAAGAGGTGTCACTTCCTGATGTATGACGAGGAGCCCTGACCAAGGGATGGGCTAGGAGTTGTAGTCCATCAAAAAGGCCCAGCTAGCATCAACATACTAAGCTACACTTTGAGGGGTCCAAGACTCTGGCCTGAAACGGGTGGTCCGGAGGCCCTGCTCACAGTTTGCAGGCCTCACCATGTGCTAGCTGCGGTGAAGAGAAAGGAATTGAGTGAGCCTGATAAATTTCCCTTCAGGTCAGGAACTAAGATGTGCTGGAGAGAAGTGAAGGAGCAATAGTCTGTGCTGGAGAGAAGTAGGGTGTATATACGGCCGTGTATATAGATGGTCCTGTAACCAATTCTTTGGGCATCCCACAGTCACCCCTTTTCCCCATCCAAGTTAAATCCCCTAAATAAAACAAACAAAAACAAGAGCCAACCTGTTCAGTGACTTTGGATGTATGAGATATCATGGGATTGAGGACAGCTATAAGGTGAACCACAACTATCAGCCACTCCTAAGGGAGCACATGGCTACATACAGTATGTATGATGACTTACCCTTATAGAGATTTGGTTAGTCCATGATGATGTTTGCAGATTGAATGTCACTTCTCCTTTTTGGTCTGTGCTTCCATTTATAAACACCTTGTTACTTCCATTATCGACTTCCAGTTGGATTATTCTAGCTGGCACTGGCGAGCCATTCCGGTTCATAACTGCCAACTATTGCAGACATGATATTGGTCACATGACCTGCTCTACTAGATCTAACACGCATCACATGACTTGTTCTACCATATCTACCACACATCACATGACCTGCTCTACCAGATCTAGCACACATCACATGACTTTCTCTACCATATCTAACACACATCACATGACCTGCTCTACCAAATCTAACACACATCACATGACCTGCTCTACCATATTTAACACACATCACATGACTTGCTCTCCCATATCTAGCACACATCACATGACCTGCTCTACCAGATCTAACACACATCACATGACCTGCTCTACCAGATCTAACACATCACATGACCTGCTCTACCAGATCTAACACACATCACATGACTTTCTCTACCATATCTAACACACATCACATGACCTGTTCTACCATATCTAAAACACATCACATGACCTGCTCTACCATATCTAACACATATCACATGGCCTGCTCTACCAGATCTAACAAATATCACATGACCTGCTCTGCCAGATCTAACACACATCACATGACCTGCTCTACCATATCTAACACATATCACATGACCTGCTCTACCAGATCTAACAAATATCACATGACCTGCTCTGCCAGATCTAACACACATCACATGGCCTGCTCTACCATATCTAATACAACACACATACCATTTTACCATTATATTAAAAGGTGTGATTTTTTTACTGCATTTTCTGTCTCAGTCTGATTCATGGTTCCTGACAATCACACGACCTGCTTTACCATATCTAGCACACATCCAGGGCCGCCATCAGGGGGTACAGGCAGTACTGTTGTAAGGGGCCCCAGTGTCTCAAGGGGCCCTTACAACAAAGACTTTAGCAGTCTTTAACATTGGAGTCTATGGGAGGGGGGCACCCGGTTTGGGGACACCGTTCTCCCGAACCATAGCCGATAAAAATACCAACCTTGGGGCACATAGAGAGGGCCCCCTGGGAAACAACTGGTCTAAGTTCGGGACCTCCAGCACCTATAGTTCAGCCGTACCTGGTCCTCAAAGTGATCAGTCATTGACCGCCAATTGTCAGGTGAATTTTGGACTTAACATTGGAGTCTATGGGGGGGGGCACCCTGTTTGAGGACACCGTTCTCCCGAACCATAGGCGATAAAAATGCCAAACTTGGGTTACATGGACAGGTTCTCCTGCACCAAGTTTGGCACCTCCAGCACCTATGGTTCGGCGCGATGTCTTATTGCAAGCAACGGGTGAGCCTGTGCTGCCTGTGCACTGGGTCATGCTTGGCAGGCTACACCTGATAAGTGTGACAGGGTGTATAATTCCTACTGCGGCTGCAACATGTGTACACCCCTGACCAGTGGGTGGATGTGGCGGGATAGCCAGTGGGCGGGCCCTGGGGAATGTTGGTGGTCAGACAGGGGGGGGGCAGGTCTAAAAGTGTGTAAAATTTCTGATGGCTGCCCGGCACACATCACATGACCTGCTCTATCAGATCTAGCACACATCACATGACCTGCTCTACCAGATCTAACACACATCACATGAACTGGTCTACCAGATCTAACACATATCACATCACATGCTACACATGCTCTATTAAATCTAACGCAAATCGCATGACTTTCTCTACCATATCTAACACACATCACATGAACTGGTCTACTAGATCGAGCACACATCACATGACCTGCTCCACCAGATATAACACACATCACATAAACTACTCTACCATATCTAACACACATCACATGACTTTCTCTACCATTTCCAACAGATATCACATGAGCTGCGCTACCTGATCTAACACACATTACATGATCTGCTCTACCAGATACAGTTGTATGCAAATGTTTAGGAACCCCGGACAATATCCATGATAGTCATTTATAAATATTTGGGTGTTTGGATCAGCAATTTCGTTTTGATC
The DNA here is from genome assembly GCA_018402905.1 of Glandirana rugosa. Classification (NCBI taxonomy): domain Eukaryota; kingdom Metazoa; phylum Chordata; class Amphibia; order Anura; family Ranidae; genus Glandirana; species Glandirana rugosa. The sequence goes on along the minus strand of BLSH010085295.1, from coordinate 1,898,414 downwards.
TATCAAATAACTGAAGGACACAGTAATATTTCAGTAGTGAAATGAGGTTTATTGGATTAACAGAAAACGTGCAATATGCATCAAAACTAAATTAGACAGGTGCATAAATTTGGGCACCCCAAAAGAAAAATCACATCAATATTTAGTAGAGCCTCCTTTAGCAGAAATAACAGTCTCTAGACGCTTCCTATAGCCTGTAATGAGTGTCTGGATTATGGATAAATGTATTTTGGACCATTCCTCCTTGCAAAACATCTCCAGTTCAGTTAGGTTTGATGGTTGCCAAGCACGGACAGCCTGCTTCAAATCACCCCACAGATGTTCAATGATATTCAGGTCTGGGGACTGGGATGGCCATTCCAGAACATTGTACTTGTTCCTCTGCATAAATGCCCGAGTCGATTTTGAGCAGTGTTTTGGGTCGTTGTCTTGGTGAAATATCCAGCCGCGGAGTAACTTCAACTTCGTGACTGATTCCTCAACATTATTCTCAAGAATCTGCTGATATTAAGTGGAATCCATGCGACCCTCAACTTTAACCAGATTCCCAGTACCAGCACTGGCCTCACAACCCCACAGCATGATGGAACCCCCACCAAATTTTACTGTGGGTAGCAAGTGTTTTTCTTGGAACACTGTGTTCTTTTGCCGCAATGCATAACACCCCTTGTTATGACCAAATAACTCAATCTTTGTCCAAATGTGCATTTGCATTCCTCAAGTGACTCCGTTTGTGGCGTGTGTGCAGAAAAGGCTTCTTTCGCATCACTCTCCCATACAGCTTCTCCCTGTGCAAAGTGCGCTGAATTGTTGAACAATGCACAGTGACACCATCTGCAGCAAGTTGATGTTGTAGGTCTTTGGAGGTGGCCTGTGGGCTGTTTTGACCGTTCTCACCATCCTTTGCCTTTTGCCTCTCCAATATTTTATGTGGCTGCCACTTCTGGCCTTAACAAGAATTGTGCCTATGGTCTTCCATTTCCTCACTATGTTCCTCCACAGTGGATATTGACAGCTTATATATCTGCGATAACTTTTTGTAGCCTTCCCCTAAACCATAATGTAGAACAATCTTTGTTTTTAGGTCATTTGAGAGTTGTTTTGAGGCCCCCATGTTGCCACTCTTCAGAGGAGAGTCAAAGAGAACAACAACTTGCAATTGGCCACCTTAAATACCTTTTCTCATGATTGGATGCACCGGTCTATGAAGTTCAAGGCTTAATGAGCTCACCAAACCAATTGTGTGTTCCAATTAATCAGTGCTAAGTAGTTACAGGTATTCAAATCAACAAAATGACAAGGGTGCCCAAATGTATGCACCTGTCTAATTTCGCTTTGATGCATATTGCACATTTCTGTTAATCCAATAAATCTCATTTCACTACTGAAATATTACTGTGTCCTTCAGTTATTTGATAGATCAAAATGAAATTGCTGATCCAAACACCCAAATATTTATAAATGACAATCATTTAAATTGGCAGGGGTTCCTAAACTTTTGCATACAACTGTATAACACACTTTGAATGACCTTTATTACTAATGCATATACCTATATACAATGCTAAACCTTTCATCCAATTTTTAAATTACTGCATGTGTACATTTAAAAAGCAATATAAAGGAATAGTAGTGGTAAAAAAAAGCACTTGTAGGTTTAACTAATATATTTTTTTTGTATAATTCTCCTTTAAGGGAGAGTGGCCGGGGGTGTGTCCTATGCCTACATACTTTTGCTAATAGGTGTTCCTCATTCCCATCTCAGAAAGTCGGGGGTATGATTAAATGACTTGCTCAACCTTACTCTACCATATAAAAACACATCCCATGATAGTCTCTAGCAGATAAGAAATACATGACCTGCTTTACCAAATATGACACATCATTGCTCTACCAGATTGGAAGTATATCCCATTACCTGTGCTAACCCAAGGAAACACATCACATGACTTCCTCTGCCAAGCCAGAAATCAGTCACATGTCTTGGTCAACCAGAGAGGAACCTGACCTACTCTACCAGATAGGAAAAGCATCCCCAAGGTGCTACGCCACAGGAAACACATCACATGATCTGCTCTACTGGATAGTAAACACATCATATGATCTGCTCTACTGGATAGTAAACACATCATATGATCTGCTCTACTGGATAGTAAACACATCATATGATCTGCTCTACTGGATAGGAAACACATCATATAATCTGCTCTACTGGACAGGAAACACAACACATGACTTGTGCTTCCCCAAGGAAACACATCTCTTGACCTGCTTTACTGGATGGGAAACACCTCACATGATGTGCTCTACCAGATAATAAACATATCACATGATCTATTTTACCACATAGGAAGCACAACACATGACTTTCACTACCAGATAGAACATTTGTCACATGACCTGGTAAACCAGATAGGAACCTGACCTACTCTACCAAATAACAGAAATGCATCCCATGACCTGTGCTAATCGAAGGAAACACATCACATGCCGTTAGAAAACACACCACATGACTTGCTCTACCATACAGCAAATCTATCACATGTCCTGGTCAACTAGATGGGAAATCTGACCTACTCTACCCGATAGGAAACACACCACATGATTTGCTCAACCAGATAGAAAATCTGTCACATGACCTGGTCAACCAGATAGGAACCTGACCTACTCTATCAGATAGGAAACGCATCCCATGACCTGTGCTAACGCAAGGAAACACATCACATGACCTGTCCTACTAGATAATAAACACAACACATGACTTGCCCTACCATATAGAAAATAGGTCACATGTCCTGGTCAACCAGATAGGAACCTGACTTACTCTACCAGAGAGGAAATGCATCCTTAGGGTGCTACCCCAAGGAAAGACATCACATGCTCTGCTCTATTGATTGCAAACATATCACATGATCTGTTCTACAAGAGGGAAAATACTTTACATAACCTCCTTAACATGACGGAAAATCCATCACATGACCTGGTAAACATATAGAAAACCTGAACTACTCTACCACATAGGAAACACACTACACAACTTTCTCTACCAGATAGAACATCCATCACATGACCTGGTCAACCAGATAGGAACCTGACCTACTCTACCAGATTGGAAACACACCACATGACCTGTGCTATCTCACAGGAAACACATCACATGACCTGTGCTATCTCACAGGAAACACATCACATGGCCTGCTCTACTGGATAGGAAACACATCATATGACCTGTTTTACCGGATAGGAACAAATCACATGATCTGCTCTACTGGATAGGGAACACATCACATGACCTGCTCTTAGAGTTGCCACCTCATCCCTTTAAACCGGAACACCTACTAATTACACAGGTTCTGTGGCTGATTAAGGAGGTAATTAAACTCAATTGGTGCCTTATCAGCATTAAATTAGCCTCAGAATCTGTGTAATTCATATGTGTTTGGGTTTAAAGGGGTGAGGTGGCAACCCTACCAGCTCTACCGGACAGGAAACACATCTCATGACTTGTGCTACCCCCGGGAAACACATCTCATGACCTGCTTTACTGGATAGGAAACATGTCACATGATGTTCTCTACCAGGCAGTGGCATAGCATAGGTTGTCAGAGTCCAGGGCAAGTAATTTACGCCCCCTAACCCATGGACTTTTAGCACTACCAGAGTCTTTTCCACTACTAGAACAATATTAAACCCCTTACCTAAGTACATGTATTGTATATTAAGAATATAATGATGTAAAGTAATACTAGTATACTCAAATTTATTTTTATTTTGCTTTATTGAGAGTAGTGCACATAGTACCTACCAACAATGTCAGCACTGAGGGACAGTGTGTCCCGAGTGGAAGTCCCCTGGGTCTTGCACACATCACCCCAAATCTTCACCTTCCCACTTGCCAATGCCTGCACCTTCACACCTCAGATCAGCCCAATTCCTGCACCTTCACACCTCAGATCAGCCCAATGCCTTCCCCTGAAGGTGAGCCCTGTGTGACAGGGAGTCACGACTGTAACAACCATCCATGATACACGTGATGAGAGTTATTTCGTTTTATTTTTATTTAAACTCATATGATCATAATGAAATGTAGTAATATAAGAATTATATGTTATGTACATGAATCCATTCCCCAAATTATAACAAGATCATCACCTTTTCTGAGACCATCACGATTTTCAGGTACCCAATCCCCCGCAT
>BLSH010085295.1:1880601-1894207 GCA_018402905.1 Glandirana rugosa | reverse complement strand
CTCAGATCAGCCCCAATTCCTGCACCTTCACACCTCAGATCAGCCCCAATTCCTGCACCTTCACACCTCAGATCAGCCCAATACCTGCACCTTCACACCTCAGATCAGCCCCAATTCCTGCACCTTAGCACCTCAGATCAGCTCAATGCCTGCACCTTCACACCTCAGATCAACACCAATTCCTTCACCTTCACGCCTCAGATCAGCCCCAATTCCTGCACCTTCACACCTCAGATCAGCCCCAATTCCTGCACCTTCACACCTCAGATCAGCCCCAATACCTGCACCTTTACACCTCAGATCACCCCAGTTCCTGCACCTCCACACCTCAGATCACCTCAATTCCTGCACTGTCACACCACAGATCACCTCAGTTCCTGCACCATCACACCTCCCTAGTTCCAGCACCTACACACCTCAGATCAGCCCAAAATTACTGCACCAGCTCACCTCCGATCACCCCAATTCCCGCACCTTCACATCTCAGATCTCCCCAGTTCCTGAATCTTTATACCTCAGATCAACCTAATTCCTGCACCTTCACACCTCAGACCAGTCCAATTCTTGCAACTCTGAATTAGTAGTTCACAATAGTTGGTTAATTACCAGTCCAAAATGAGAGCAGGCAGCTTGAAGTGTGTGACTCAACATCAGGACTGGATCTAACCTGTCTGATGTGGGGGCGCACAAAATGACAGGGGGCACAGGATAGGAGGTCTGCAGGGCAGTGTACAGGGGTCAGCATGGCAGAGGACAGGGGTCAGCAAAGCAGCAGGCAGGGGTTAGAGGACAGGGTCAGCAGTGCAGTGGACAGGAATTAGTAGGACAGTGTTTAAGGGTCAGCAGGGCAGAGAATGGGGTCAGCAGGCCATAGGACACAGTCAGCAGGGATGAGGACACAATCAGCAGGGCAGAGCACAGGGGTCAGCAGGGAAGAGGACAGGGGTCAGCAGGAAAGAGGACGGGGTCAGCAGGAAAGAGGACAGGGTCAGCAGGGCAGGGGACAGGGGTCAACAGGACAGAGGACTGGAGTAAACAGGACAGAGGACTGGGGTAAACAGGGCAGAGGATGGGCGTCAGAAAGGCAGAGGATGGGAGTAAGCAGGGCAGAGTATGGGAGTCAGCAGGGGTGTCAGAAGAGTATAAGGGGAGGGAACATCAGCAGGGCAGAGGGGGAGGGAACATCAGCAGGAACATCAGCAGGGCAGAGGGAATGCATCAGCAGGGAAGAGTGGAGGGGGGCATCAGCAGGACAAAGGGGAAAATATCAGTAGAGCAAAGGGTAGCATCAGCAGGGCAGAGAGGGGGGGGGGGGTTGGAAGCCCACCCTACTCTTACTTCAGTGGCTGGTCGCTGGTGCTCCTCCTATTCCTTCTTCAAAAGGAAACTAAGGGTTGGGCATGAATGCACTGTTTTGTCCTTGGAAAGCTGATACAATTCTGCATACTGCTTGTTGTTTACTAGATTCCCAAGTCCACGTGAGCCAGATGGACTCAGGAATTTAGTATATGGACTCAGGAATCTAGTAAACAAGCAGTTTGCTGAACTGTAGGAATAGAAGGAGAACCACCGACCACCCGCCAAAAGGCACATCTGTCTGCTGTCGCGCCCACACATGTCCGAGTGCAGCCAATCGCAGAGAGCACCCACCACTGAGCCCGGACAGCTGGAGAAGCTCAGGCAATGCTAGCATGGATCATGGAGAGCGGCGGAGGCGGGGCGCAGACAGTGCTATACTTGGGAGTCGGGACAGCGGGAGTCGGGACGGCGGGAGTTGGGATTTCTGCTCCCCTCTAGATATTGCCCCCGGGGACACCTCCCCCGCCCCCCACGCTACGCCACTGCTACCAGGTAATAAACATATCAAATGACCTATTCTGCCAGATAATAAACATATCACATAATCTTCTCTACCACATAAGAAACACAACACATGACATGATCAACCGGATAGAAAATCTGTAACATGACCTGGTCAGCCAGAAAGGAACCTGACCTACTCTACCAGATTATAAACACATCACATGACCTACTCTACCAGATTATAAACACATCACATGACCTACTCTACTTGATTATAAACACATCACATGACCTATTCTACCAGATTAGAAACACATCACATGACCTACTCTACCTGAATGGAAACACATCACATGACCTACTCTACCTGAATGGAAACACATCTAATGACCTACTCTACTGTAAACCAATTACAAGTGAAGTAATTTGTAAGCAGTAAATGTCCATCTCACCTTCACCAAGAAGGGATATCCTGTTCTATAATATGTGCCAATCTCTTTGAATGTGATAGTCTCTGAAAACAGTGCAACAGGGACATCCTCATGGGCAGTAGCCTGGTCACCTAAAACACAAAGAGAACATTTCAAATCAGACCCGTCATGGACAATGCAGAAAACATTCAGGAAATGCTTACGATTGTTAGCTCTTTCCATATACAAAACCATCACAAAAATATTGATATAATCTGCTGAATATTTGCTTACTGGTTTTCCAACATAATGGAAGGTCATTGCCGGGAGACAGGTGATGGGGTGTCACTCTGGGCACAATAAAAAATTACATGGAGAGAGACCTCCGAAGGAGCTGCTGAGTTACAACGTCCTGTAAATACACTGAGTATGCGCCTGTAGCGCACCCATAGACCTGAAAGGAGGGAGTTGACAAGCTTCAACTCCTCCCAGACTTTGCATTGTTCATTTTTGCTGCACATCGATGCAAACGCTACATGTCTTTCAGATGTGAGGAGCTCTGCTCGCTGTCCATATTATCCATTGCAGGCTGCTTTGCTAGGAGTTCTGGGAGTGGCAAAGGTGCGCACCCAAATGCCAGAGTGAACATGGCCTTAGTGATGACCACATGTGATGCTGCTGAGCCCCCATGACTGAAAGAATGGAAATCCAATGAATGAAAGCGAGCCAGGGACAGTCAGGCTGGAGAGAAAAGGGCTAGATGATGCCGGGCTCTGTCCGACTTGCTTCAGCTCTTAATGCACATTGTGAGAATCTCACAGTGTGCAGTGAAAGCAGAGTAAGCCATTTCAGTACAGGACAGGAGCCTGTACAACTGTGCAAGACTGAAGGGGAGGCTGGAGGTCAGCTTTAACTTTCACATATTAAATTTATGTCTGGGTATTACCCAAACATATCCCCGAACCTCCCTCTTTCCATCTGGAGCATACCTCATAGTTCATGTAATGGGAAGCGCAGGGGGTGTGCCCAGGCACACCCTAATCACCCTGTGTGGCGCAGACTTCCCATGCTTATATTTCACTAAAACACCCCCCAATGGGTCTCCTAATTTTTTTTAAAAAAATAATAAAACAATAATATAATAAGAATAAAAAAATTACACACCATCCACTGCTGCCCTACTTACACATCCACTGCCCTACTAACACCGCCCATGTTTTAATACATTTTAAAATGTTTTTTACATTTACTTATAAGAGTGTGTGTGAGGTATATATATACAATCGCGCGCATGCATGTTTGAGCTTTGGGGTGTAAACACTAATGCAATAGGCTGTGCACACCTATGGAAGCAGCTTTTATTATTTCCTGTGTGGTTATCATCAGGCTTTGTAAAATCTTGGCAGGGGTAGACTCTGGGAGCTCAGTTCCTATTGACATAGACGTGCCCCCCTCCCCCCAGAACTACATCTCCCGAGAGCCCTTTCCTTACACATAGTGTATATGCAGGCTCTTGGGGGTCCAGGCAGCAGCATTGTTTTGCTAGGAAAAAAAACTATGTATGCTGTTGGAGATGGACAGAGAGCAGTATGTGTGTGGGGGTGGGGGGTGGAGTTGTGTAGTCCAGCAGGTAGAGCTGACAACATCGGTCAAGACTTTAGGACAGTAGACGCAATTTCTAGTCACCAGGATTTGTCGAGCCTTGCATTAGGGCAATAAAGAATCTAGGTTTTAGTACCACTGTTGGCCACACACTTTTAGCTTTTTCAACGAACGTTCATAAAAAAATTCTCAGTACATTCGATGACTTGACGAATGTTGTTCCAAAGTGTTTTTCAACTTTTAACATTCAACTTTGGAATGCATGGAGTTTCCCAAATGAAAACTTGCACTGTTAGAACTTTGTTTCATCAAGAAAAATTTTCCATCCTGTTCCTTCGCAAAGGGAGAGTGACAAAGGGGGATGGGTGGTGTTCTGTAGTCCCGTAGGTAGGGCTGACAACACAAGTCACGACTTTAGGACAGTAGAGGCCCCGTGATGTCAGCACAAACAGGATTTATTTCTGCATTTAAAGGGATAAAACATGGGGAAATGTGCATGTACTGCAGACATGTACTGTATACATTTATTATTATTATTATTACAATGTGTTTTTTTTTATATATTAATATTAATGACAACAAAGCAATAATAATAATCATTATCATCATCAAAATATATTTTTAATATATTATTATTATTTTACCGTGACACTTCTAATAATTGATACAGAACACTCTCCTAGATTTCTGTGCTCAATCAGCCCAGAAGAATAAAAACAATCGCATTTATACCCCCCCGATCCCATGCCTCATGTGACGCCGTTTCGTCTTCCTACCGGTGTCTTGCTCTGTAAAGCTTGGATCCATTGCAATAGTGTAACCACCTCCATAATTAGGGATTATCACATCCTTGGTGTTGACCGTGGTGGTAAGGCAGCCGGTGATATCTGTCTGAAAGACAAAACAAAAAAAAAACACTGAGCTTACAAAAAAAGAGTTTAACTACTTCAGCCCCAGAAGATTTACCCCCCCTTAATGACCAGGCCATTTTTTGCAATACAGCACTGTTACTTTAACTGACAATTGCGCAGTCGTGCGACATTCTACCCAAATAAAATAGATGTCCTTTTTTCTCCACAAATGGCGCTTTCTTTTGCTGGTATCTGATCACCTCTGCTTTTTATTTTTTGCACTATAAAAAAAATGACAATTTTGAAAAAAAAAAAATGTTTTTTTTTACTTTCTGCTATAAAGCATTTCCAATCAAAAAAAGGGGGGGGGAATCAAACTTCTTCATAAATTTAGGCCAATATGTATTCTGCTACATGTTCCTGGCAACAAAAATCCCAATATTAACTGGTTTGCACAAAAAGTTATAGCGTCTACAAACTATGGGATATATTTATGACATTTTTATTTATTTTTTACTAGTAATGGAGGCGATCAGCGACTTATAGCGAGACTGCTATATTGCGGTGGACAAATCGGACGCTAACTGACACTTTTGACTCTTATTTGGGAACCAGTAACACTAATAAACTGATCAGTGCTAAAAAACTACACTGTCACTGTACGAATGACAGTGACGGCTGGGAAAGAGTTAACATCAGGGGTGATGAAAGGGTTAACTGTGTGCCTGGCCAGTGTTTGTGTACTGTGGGAGGTGCTTTTACTAGGGAAAGACATGGATCCATGTCCCTGCTTTGCAGGAACACAGAATCCATGCCTTTCCTACTGACAGAACTGCCGTTCTGCCTCTGTAACGAATGATCGGCGGGTGCCAGTGGACATTGAGCCCGCTGTAACTGCTGATTGGCTCCCGCTGTGTCTAATCACAGCAGGAGCGAGCCGCCAGTGGCATATATATGTGATCCTGACGGCAGGGTGGCCAGTGTCTCCTGTAAGACTGGGAAGTGAGGGGAGTAGAGTTGAGCGAACTCGAACTGTAAAGTTTGGGTCCGACCGAACTTTGGGATGTCCATGACCCGGACATTTAAAAAAAAAGTTTGGGTTCGGGTTCTTGGTTCGGGTATTTGATCGCGCATGTTGAATAGCTGCAGGGCAGCCAATCAACGAGCGTTTCACTGGTTTGCCCTTAGAAGCCATCACAGCCATGCCTACTAATGGCATGGCTGTGATTGGCCAGTGCATCATGTGACCCAGCCTCTTTATAAGCTGGAGTCACAGTGCTGCAGTCACATGCTCTCTGGGTAGTGTAGGGAGAGGATGCTGCCGGTGCTGTGAGGGACAGATTGCAGATAGATAGATAGGTAGGGATTACTACTACTACTGCTTTTAGGGACAGATTGCAGATAGATAGATAGGTAGAAATTACTACTACTACTGCTTTTAGGGACAGATTGCAGATCTCATCCTGCATTACAGAAAGATCTGTCTGGACTAGGTAGTCTACTGCTTAGAGGGAAAGATTATTGTTCTAAAACCATCTCCTAGTTCTATAGGGTCAGGTTCCTGCTGTTGCTGTAAGGGACAGATTATTGTTCTAAAATCATTTTGCCCTCTAGCACTTTCCAGGACTTTTTTACAGTCATTTTTGTGCCGAAAAGTTTGGGTCCCCATTGACTTCAATGGGGTTCGGGGTCAAGTTCGGGTCAAGTTCGGTACCGAACCCAGACTTTTTCCCGAAGTTCGGCCGAACCCGAACATCCATGTGTTCGCTCAACTCTAGAGGGGAGCGTTGCTGGAGCAGAGACAACGCTGGAGTGGTGACAGGAGCCATGTAAATGTTTAGGGATGGGGGTGGGTAGGACAGGCAATGGGACATTTCTTTATTTTTGGGTTCGTTTACACAGGTACATGGTGCGAGAAACCCACGTTCCGTGCGCATTTCCCGCACTGATTGTACGATCTGCTCCAGGTATCAATATAATCCTAACAACCCCCCCAAGCGCAGATCGCAAATGCAGCGTATTTGCCAGATCACATGGTACCGCAGTACCTGCAGTGCATTTTTGCAATAATTTTGGTGCAATCCATTATGATTTCAGCCCATTCCAACGCATCGGCTGAAAATTGCACTGCACTGAGCTGCACAGGAATGCGGAGGCTGCAGTGAATCAGTCGCTCCACTGGGGGGAGCCTGCTGGAGCCCAGAATGAAGGGAGCATGCCTTCTTATTGGGGCACCCCTAGAAATAACAAGCATTTAACCCTTGCAGTGTGGGGGGACTCCACTGCAAGAGGGTATTTTTTGTCCTTCCCAGCGTTGGGCTTTAAAGTGTATCGAAACCCAAGAACAAAAATGTAATATATTGCAGCATACCAGCCTTTAGATGTGGCGGCTGCTTTAGGTATATTTTTGGGGGCTTCTGCCACTTTATTTTCACCTGGCGATCCTCCTGTTAGTACCACACTTCCTGTCCTAGGGTGACAACGCTCACTCACTGCACTGTATCTATGAAGAAGCAGCATTGTCAACCAAGGCTACAAACCCCCTCACAAGATTTACGACAGGAACAAGTTTTTTTTTCTTTTTTTTTTTTTCACGTATTGAACAGATTTCAATAGTATATACAGCAGGGCTTTTATCCAGGGGGAGCGTCAGGCATGTAATGACAAGGGGTGCTGAGGTGTTCTGGAGGGTCTACAGGAGCTGGCTGCTGGAGGATCTATTATAGCTGTGGGGGGGGGGGGTGGTCTACTAATGAGAGAGGGATTTATTGCTGTTGGTTGCTTGAAGGGTCCATTGATGCTGGCTGCTGGGGGATCTATTGTTGCCGGTGGGGGTACTTTGTAGTGGGGTTCTCTTGATGTTGGGGGGAACAGTTGTTAAAAGAGGGGTGTATTGTTGCTGGCTGCAGGGAATATATTTTACATCTTATCATTAACAAATTCTATACAAATTACTTAGCACCGTAAATGGATACTTGGTTCTGTATTCTCTAAGAGGGGCGGTACTAGGAGGTGGATAAGGGAAAGAATCAATGGATGTTGCTCAGAGGTGGGTAGGGGGCGGAGACAAGGGATGACATTGCAGGGGGAGTTCCTGCACCTATTCTCTGTGAAAAACAGCTCAGATATACAGTATAATAGAACAAAAGGGATCAAACAGGAGAAGTTTATCGTTACAATTGTTACAGTTTATCCTCCTTACCAAGCATTTTGTTGATTTTAACCATACTTCATATTTTTTATTTAACCGCTTCCGGACCGCCCACCATACATATACTGCGGCAGGGCGGCCTGACTGCCAAAAATCACGTACCTGTGTAGGTGTTTGGACACAGCAGGAGTCAATCAGTGGGTCCGGTGGCCGCAATGGCCGCCACAACCCGCCGATCGTTCACAGGAGAGACGGAGCAGCGGTGTGCCAATGTAAACAAGGACAAGAAAGATCTTTTGTTTCAGATAAGCTGAAACACAATCTCTGTCTTCCTCCAGTGTAATACTCCCACCCACAGTTAGGAAGCACCTCCCAAGGACACACGTTGATCGCCCCTGGTGTTAACCCCTTCCCTGCCAGTGTCATTTATACAGGGATCAGTGCATTTTTTTAGCACTAATCACTGTGTTGGTGTCACTGGTCCCCAAAAAGTGTCACCTGGGGTCAGATTTGTCTGCCACAATGTCACAGTACCGGCAAAAAAGAAAAAAAATATCGCTATTCCCCGCCATTACTAGTTTAAAAAAATAAAAATGCCATAAATCTAACCCATAGCTAGTAGATGCAATAACTTTTGCGCCAACCAATCAATAAACGCTTATTGAGATTTTCTTTACCAAAAATATGTAACAGAATACATATTGGCCTAAATTTAGGAATAAATTACATTTTTTTTTTAAATTTTATTGGGAATGTTTTATAGCAGAAAGTAAGGAATATTGTTTTTTATTCAAAATTGTCGGTCTTTTTTTGTTTATAGCGCAAAAAATAAAAAAACGCAGAGGTGATCAAATACCACCACAAGAAAGCTCTATTTGTGGAGAAAAAGGGACATGAATTTGAATATATTTTTGTGTACAGCGTCGCATGACCGCGCAATTGTCAGTTAAAGCAACGCAGTGCCGTATAGCAAAAAATGGCCTGGTCAGGAGGTGGGTAAAACCTTCCAGGGCTGAAGTGGCTTAATGGAATCCACAGGGGAAAACATGTATAGAAAGTGGATCTCTAACAAAAACATTTTTTGAATAGAGCAGAGAAGGGGAGTAGACATGGAAAACAGGCACCTGCTATTTAAGGTACAGTGCCCCTTTAAATCGTTTTCACCTTCCAGGTTCCCCCTCTCTTGACTGACGATCATTGAAGCTTAGAAGCCCAGGCCAAATCTAGCAACATCAGTATGCATTGGTTAACTTTACTGTAACATTTTTTTTTTTTAGGCCTCATACACACGGGCGTATATAAAAAAATAAACAAAACGTCGGGCCCGACGTCAAGGAAAAAAAGGCGACGTTTTTCGGCGTTATGTATTGACGTTTTTCGGCGTTAGTGAGCGTCGGCGTCAATAGGCGTTTTTTAAAACAAAATCATCCCTCTGCTATTTTTCAACCTAAAAACGTCGGCGTCAAAAAACGCCGGAAAACGCCGGTATAATAATAGGTGGCATATGGTGGCATATGTTGGCGTTTCTTGGCATATTGTGGCGTCGGCGTCAAAAAACGTCAAAATGTTACAGCCTCAGAACGCGATGGCCATGGGTTCTACTTTCTGCTCACTAACGCCGACGCCACCTACAGCTCAGAAACGCCGACGTTTTTATGGGGCCATTGACTAACATGGAGAGCTGCAAAAAACGCCAGAAAACGCCGGCATCAAAAAACGTCCGTGTGTATGAGGCCTAATATTTTTTAACCACTTCAATACAGGACATTTATACACCCTTCCAGCCCAAACCAATTTTCAGCTTTTAGCGCTCTCACACTGAATGACAAATACTCAGACATGCAACACTGAACACAAAATTTTTATCATTTTTTTCACACAAATAGAACTTTCTTTTGGTGGTATTTAATCACCTCTGGGTTTTTTATTTTTTGCGACATAAGTGAAAAAAGAGTGAAAATTTTGGGGAAAAAAACACTTTTTTTAGTTTCTATGATAAATTTTGCAAATAAGTCATTTTTGTTCATAAATTCGTGCCAAAACCTATACTGCTACCTATCTTTGGTAAAAATAACTCACATAAGTGTATATTATTTGGTCTGTGTGAAAGTTATAGAGTCTACAAGCTATGGTGTCAATCATTGAAAATTGATCACACCTGATACACTGACGGCCCATCTCATTTTTTGAGGCCCTGAAATGTCAGGAAAGTAAAAATACCCCCCAAATGACCCTTTTTTGAAAAGTAGACATTTCAAGGTATTTAGTAAAAGGCATGGCAAGTTTTTTGAAGTTGTACTTTTTTCCCACAATTCTTGAGAAAATTAAGAAATTATTATTATTATTTTTTTTTTTTTTACACAAAATTGTCATAGCAACAAGCAATTTCTCACACACAGCATATGCATACTTCCAATTACACCCCAAAATACATTCTGCTACTGTCCCAGAGTATGGCGATACCACATGTGTGAGACTTTTTCACAGCCTGGCCACATAGAGAGGTCCAATATGTAGCGAGCACCATCAGATGTTCTAGGAGCATAAATTAGACATCTAATTTCTTAATGACCTATTACACTTTTGAAGGCCCTGGAGCACCAGGACAATGGAATTACCCACAAAATGACCCCATTTTGGAAAGCAAACACCCAATGTATATTCTATAAGTCATTATGAGTCTTTTGAATGGTTCATTTTTTTCCACAAGTCTTCAAAAAACGTGGAAAGAAAATGAAATCGCTTTTATTTTTACACAAAGTGGTCAATTTATAAGATATTTCTAACACATAGCACGTACATAGCAAAAATTACACCCCAAAATACATTCTGCTACTCCTCCCGAGTACGGCGATACCAAATGTGTGAGACTTTTACACAGCCTGGCCACATAGAGAGGTCCAGCATTGAAGTAGTACCTTCAGGCGTTCTAGGAGCATAAATTACACATCTTATTTCATTCCTACCTATCACACTTTTGAAGGTCCTGGAGCACCAGGGCAATGGAATTATCCACAAAATGACAAAATTTTGGAAATCAAACACCCAATGCATATCTTATGGGGCATGGGCTGCAGATAGGTATTTGGGTACTCTGATGAGCTGGAGACAGGTGCTCGGGTAATCTGATGGGCTGCAGAAAGGTACTTGGGTACTCTGATGGGCTGCAGAAAGGTACTTTCGTACTCTGATGGGCTGGTGACAGGTACTCGGGTACTCTCATGGGCTGGTGACAGGTACTCGGGTACTCTCATGGGCTGGTGACAGGTACTCGGGTACTCTCATGGGCTGGTGACAGGTACTCGTGTACTCAGATGGGTTGGTGACAGGTACTTGGGTACTCCAATGGGCTGGTGACAGATACTTGAGTACTCTGATGGGCTGGTGACAGGTACTCGGGTACTCAGATGGGTTGGTGGCAGGTACTCGGGTACTCAGATGGGTTGATGACAGGTGCTCGGGTACTCTGATGGGCTGGTAACAGGTACTCGGGTACTCTCATGGGCTGGTGACAGGTACTCGGGTACTCTCATGGGCTGGTGACAGGTACTTGGGTACTCTCATGGGCTGGTGACAGGTACTTGGGTACTCTCATGGGCTGGTGACAGGTACTCTGGTGGGCTGGTGACAGGTACTCTGGTGGGCTGGTGACAGGTACTCGGGTACTCAGATGGACTGGTGACAGGTGCTCGGGTACTCAGATGGACTGGTGACAGGTATTCGGGTACTCAGATGGGCTGGTGACAGGTACTCTGGTGGGCTGGTGACAGGTACTCGGGTACTCAGATGGGCTGGTGACAGGTACCCGGGTACTCAGATGGGCTGGTGACAGGTACTCGGGTACTCAGATGGGCTAGTAACAGGTACTCGGGTACTCAGATGGGCTGGTGACAGGTACTCTGGTAGGCTGGTGACAGGTACTCGGGTACTCAGATGGACTGGTGACAGGTATTCGGGTACTCAAATGGGCTGGTGACAGGTAGTTGGGTACTCTGATGAGCTGGTGAGAGGTACTCAGATGGGCTGATGACAGGTACTCGGGTACTCAGAAGGGCTGCTGACAGGTACTCAGGTAGCAATGAAATACTGAGGACGTCGTATGACACCCGCCCAGGATGGGAGATCCCATCTGCGAACGTCATTTGACTATAGCCCAGTATTGAAGGGGTTAATATATATGTTTTGATTTCTAAACGGTATCAGTCAGTTACAGTATTAAACAAGAAGCTCACTGCCACCTACAGGCTTCAGCAATCCAAAACCATTTTTTTTCCTAAATGAAGCCTCCAGCTTGCAGTATATGTGATACAGTAACTATATAATTGTTAACATTGCGATCACATGGTTTTTATGGGTTCCTAATCATTAGTATGGGCCGCTAGTGAGTTTGACAGCTAGCAAGCTTACTGGTCAAAGGGATTAAATAAGGCCCCTTTCACACATGCCTTACGTTTGTTTTATCAGTTCAGTCACATTTTTTCAAAGAAAAAAACAGATCAGTTGACATCAGTTTTTCATCCGTTTTTACATCCACTTAACCACTTTTTTGGTTTACATTAGAGCTGCACGATTCTGAATAAAATGAGAATCATGATTTTTTTGCTTAGAATAAAGATCACGATTCTCACGGTGTAACATCATCTTTCACATTGTACAAAAAATTGGGCTAACTTTACTGGAAGTGTATTTTTTCCCCAAAAATTGTGTTTGAAAGACCGCTGCGCAAATACTGTGTGACAAAAAATATTGCAACGATCGCCATTTTATTCTCTAGGGTCTCTGCTAAAATATATATATATATATATATATATATATAATGTTTAGGGGGTTTATGTAATTTTCTAGCAAAAAAATACTGATTTTAACTTGTAGGCAACAAGTGTCAGAAAAAGGTTACGGCTGGGTTCACTCCTATGCGAATTGGATGCGGCTTACACCACATCCAATTCGCATGACACTTGAAAACACATTGTTTTCAATGTGTCAGGCTCACATAGGTGTGGTGCATTCGCACTCCGCATTGCACAGAAAACGTGTGCGTTTTCTGTGCAATGCGGTGCGAATTCCCAGCCTATTAAGTTCAATGGGAACGCATCTAGCACGGAGAAGTGCTCCGCACTGAACTGGGATATTTTCCCCTGCTCCGCCCCTTCTCTGCAGCGGACAGGCTGGAATTCACACTGGTGTGAATCCAGCCTTACTCTTTAAAGCGGAGTTCCACCCATTTTTTTGACTTTGTCTGTGCTGCATGCTCTTAGGGTATACATCTCACAATGGCAATTTTTTTTTTTTTTTTATGCTTCTAAATGCCTCTATTTTTAATATCTTTCTGGCTTCCGCCCCTTCCTCGCCTAGGCGATTACGTCACTAGGCGATTCACAAGTGTTCCTGGGATAGCAGCGTCATGTATCCCAGGAGTACTTGCGAATCGCCTACAGCCGAAATCGCGCGATCTTTCCAGGCAGGAAATGACCGGAAGAGGAGGAGTTAGGCGCCATCTTCAAAGGCGAGAGGAAGTGAGAGAAGACAGCTTGTAAGGTAAGTATGATGCTCTGCAATCCCTGTCCACAACCACAGATCCAGCCACCACCTCTCTACATCGCGGCGGCGGGCCGCATGACAGCCGCACAGGAGAACCAGCGGGCAGTATAGGAGGACCGGAGAGCGGGCGGGGAAGAGAGCAGAGAGATCTATAATTTTTATCTCCGTAAATCTTCGTATTTTTTTTTTTTTTTTAACGGTAACACTCTACATATGGGATTCTCGTACGTCGTGTCTGTTTCAGTTTT
>BLSH010085295.1:1847631-1873745 GCA_018402905.1 Glandirana rugosa | reverse complement strand
GTGTTACAGGCAGGGGGGGGTGTCACAGGCAGGGTGGATGTTACAGGCAGGGGGGGTGTCATAGGCAGGGTGGGGGTGTCACAGGCAGGGTGGGGGTGTTACAGGCAGGGGGGGTGTCACAGGCAGGGGGGGTGTCACAGGCAGGGTGGGGGTGTCACAGGCAGGGGGGGTGTCACAGGCAGGGGGGGTGTCACGGGTGGGCGAAGCGGGTACAGATCACCACTTATCTGCATTGTATGTTAGTACCATGGGAGACTGCAGGTGAAGGACAGCGGGCTGAAGCTGGAGAGGACACATTCTGCTGCCTCAGACAGGTCGTCTGCCCGCAGGATTAGATATCTGTCATTACCTTCCTCTTCTCTACTACTTTCCGGCGCTTTGATTGACAGGTTTCTATAGCAATGGGGCGGGAACTTCCGCCGACGCCTACATTGCTATAGCAACCAGTCAGGAAGAAAGACGGCCTCCCAGAGGCATTAGTGAGCATGTGCGAGATCAGAGGTGCATGCTGGGAAAAGGAATACAGGAAATGAATACAGAGGGAATTCAGCTGCCCACAGCTAAAATGGAAC
Source organism: Glandirana rugosa (assembly GCA_018402905.1). Lineage (NCBI taxonomy): Eukaryota > Metazoa > Chordata > Amphibia > Anura > Ranidae > Glandirana > Glandirana rugosa. Next base: position 1,873,173 of record BLSH010085295.1, on the reverse strand, counting down.
CTGCCTGCTTCCGAGATCAGTGAGTAACTAACTATTTAAAAAAAAAACTAAAAGCAGAAAATATATGAGATCTTATAATTGTTGATATACATGTTATGACAATTACAAAGCAGTCTTTAAAAAAAAAAAGGTTCGGGGGACTGGAACTCCGCTTTAAGTGGTTAAACTGCCCTCATCTACAGACTGAAGTTCATACCTTTGATCTAAAAGAACAAGAGATACAATGGGATTTATTTACTAAAACTCCTTGGTGTAAAATCTAGAGCAGCTTAACACAGAAGCCAATCAGTTTCCAGGTTTTATTGTCAAAGCTTAATTGAACAACCTGAAGTTAGCTGTGAATGATAACCAATCAGCTTCTGCACCAGATTCTAGGTGCACTAGTTTAAGTAATTGTATCTCTTCTCTATCTCTCTGCGCTGAGGAATGTTTTTTTTTTTTTTTTGACAGCTCTGGCTCTGCACTAGGATGGGGGAAATGTACAGGTCCTCTTTGGGGGGGGGGGGGGGGTGTAGTGTGCGTAAGGAAAGGAGAGGACAGAGTGAGGGGGCAGTGTGTGCAAGGTGAGGAGAGGACAGGAGAGGTGAAGAGCAGTATATACTGCTGATGCTGATTGTCACTGTCAGCTTTTAAATGTAATTGTCAGCCTTTTCTTCTATACTTCATAGCGCCGGGAAGGAGCTGTCATCTGGTCCCTCACTGTATATATTGCTCTTCACCTCTCCTGTCTTTCTCTGCCCCCACCCCACCCCACCCCAAAATGACATCTCCAGAATACGGCAATTACATTTAAAAGCTGACAATGACAGTCAGCGCCGGCAAGTGAGGGAGCCTGTCTGTACAGACTGCTCCCTTACTATATGTAGCTATACTGCTCTCCTGCCTTTCTCTGCCTCAGCCCCTCCCCAGTGATTGGTTGCCCCTAACAACCAATGCAAAAACGGATGAAAAACTGACCATTTGTCAGTTTACATCCGTTTTTCGTCCGATCTGTTTTCATGACGGATTTCATAAGATCAGCCCGCTCGGATCCGCCTATCCGTTTTTCAGGCGGATCCGAAGGGGCCACCCATTCACTTCTATGGGCAGGCGGGTGTCAGTAGAGATGTGTCCGCTGACACCCATCTGCCATCCGATAAAATATGCTCCAAACAGACATATGGGCGATACGTTCAGCGGATCGGATCAGATGGGATCGGATGAAAACAGACATACAGTTCGTTTTCATCCAATCTTCCCACAGAAAACAGCGGGGATCTGACAGGTCCGTCCCTGCACAGAGAGCAGAGATGGACCTGTCATCCACCGGCTCAGTGGGGATCAACGGAGCGATCTCCAGTTGAGCTGGCAGAGTCCGCTGAACACATCCGCCCCATGTAAAAGGGGCCATAGGGCTTTCATCCGTTCAAAAAAATGGATGTTGACAGAAGCGGATGAAAATAGATGATCTTCGGTTGTCATTGGTTTTACCATAGACATGCATTGATGTACCTTTTCCATCCGTCAATGGATGGATAAAAAACGGACAAACGGTACGTATGCGTGAAAGGGGCCTAAATCAGCATATCCTCAGCATGCAGGGGAGCATTCATCTACAGACTGTGGGCCATAGGAGGTTATTCTATGAAAGTGGCTCTTGACCGGATATGCCTTCCATTGCTAGTGTGTGAGATACCATGATGATCAGTATGGTTCTTCTTTATCTAAAGTCTCCGAAATCTAAAGAGAAGCTACACTTGCCGTGCTTGACCACAGTGGCATCACTAGCGTTGGTGTCACCTGGTGCAGTAAAACACCAGGTGACACCATCCCCCAACCCCCCCCCCCCAATCGGGCTCTCTCCTTTCTAGCCTGTCACAATGCCCTGCAGGGGCTGTAAATGATGCGGTCGGTGTTGACGTGCCAATACATGCAATGGGGGTGACATAATCGCACTTCCTACTTGATGGCGTCACCCCTCTGGCGGTGTCCTTGTCCACACCCCCATAGAGACGCCACTGCTTGACCAAAAGAAAACCCATAGAAACAATACCAATACCATTATTCCACATGACCTGGTACTTTATACATTTTTTTTCTTATAAAATGTATTTTTTAAAATTATTTTTTGATATATAATAATATGTAATATGTAATGTAAAATGTTACAAATAAAGGAAAAGCCCCTGTTGCTACCCGCGTTATAGCTGAATGACAGCTACAGCGCGGGCTTACTTTGCATCTATTTCCGTGCGCCACCTGCAGTGCTCTCTGTGATCGCCGAGTACTAATGATAACTGGCTTGTGTTAAAGGGACATCGGCACTGATAATCAGTGCCCTGACTATCAGTGCAGTCCCAACAGTGCCCACCAGTGCTGCCAATCAGTGCTCATCAGTGCTGATAATCAGTGCTCATCAGTGCTGCCAATCAGTGCCATATGACGTCCAGCTAGTTAAGCCGCCATCACACGCTGCGCAGCGATCGGTGGTGGGGTGTGTCACTCTGACGGAGGCTCTTTACCACATGCTCAGCTGTGTCCAATCACAGCTGATCACTCTGTAAACAGGAAAACCTGTGTATCGGCTTTTCCTCTACTCGCACTGCCAGACGCGAGTAGAGGAGGGTCGATCGTCTGCTCTCCTCACAGGGGGGTCTGCACTGATTGATTATCAGTGCAGCCTCCCTGAGGATGCCCACCCAGGAACACCAGGGATGCCACCCAGGACCACCAGGCATGTGCCCACCCAAGACCACCAGGGATGCCCACCAGGACCACCAGGGATGCCACCCAGGACTACCAGGTATGCCCAATAGGGATGGCACTCAGTGCCCATCAGTGATCCCTGCCAGTGCCTCCTGATCAGTGCTGCCTCACAGTGCCATCTATCAGTTCTGCCTATTAGTGCCCACCAGTGCCATCCATCTGTGCCACCCATCAGTGCCACCCATCAGTGCCCATCAGTACCGCCTATGAGTGCCCATCAGTGCTGCATATCAGTATCACTTATCAGTGTCCGTGAGGGCTGCTTATCAGTGCCGCCTATCAGTGCCCATCAGTCCTACTCATCAGTGCCCGTCAGTGCAGCCTTATCAGTGGCAATCAGTGAGGTAGAAAACTTATTTACCAAATTTTGTAGCAGAAGCAAAGAAAAACTTATTTTTTTTTTCAAAATTGTTGGTCTTTTTTATTTGTAACGCAAAAAAATAAAAACCCCAGTGGTGATCAAATACCACCAAAAGAGAACAATTGTTGGGGGGAAAAATGATTACAATTTTTTTTGGGTACAACGTTGCATGACCACGCAATTGTCATTCAAAATGTTTAAATGAGCATTGATGCTTAAAGTGAAAGCATAAAAAAATTGAAAAATTCCTTTTGATATAGTGCCTGAGGGTCCCCTTAGTCTACCTGTAAAGTGACACATCTGTACTGTGCATTTATAAAGTCAAAAAGTGACATTTTCCCTGCAAGCTTTCTTTATTTTGTATGTAATGACTTGAGGGGGGAGGGGCAGTTTGTATGATGAAGCCACAATGTAGTGCACTGGGAACAAGATTAGAGATTTTTTTGGATAAATTATGGTGTCTCTTAGACTTTGGATAGAAGTAAAGGGTGCAGAAAAAATGGTCTTTGGGTGTCGGTGGCACCTTCACAGCGTAACCCTACTGAGGTACTTTTGATGAAAGCAAGAATTGGCCTTGCTGTAAAAAATAGAAATGATATGCACCTGTCAAACAACATTCTTCCAGATGAGGCATGAGAAACAGACTCCTCGAGGTCATTCAGGATTACTGTATCTGGAACTGCTTCCTCCCAGCCTCGTACTACTCCCAAGGTTTCTGGGGATGGAAAACCATCTCTCACTGTTTGACGTATGTCTTCCTCTGCTTCAATGCATCACTTAGGCGGCCGCCTGCTCCACCGGTCCTCTCTTGACCAACTGAAGCCTCAAAACTACGATTTCCATGACACTGTAACCTACCAGAGTCAGGAAAAGCATTTGATAAACTCCTCTTTAAGGTGTCCTCAAAAGATTTCATCTTCTGCACTCTCTGTGGGGACGGGATGAGTTCTGAGACTCTCCCCTTGTAACGGTGTCAAGGAGGATTGCCAACCAATAGTGATCCTTCTCCTTTACGCCACGTATTCTTGGGTCCTTTGAAGCATGAGGGAGCCCATGCACTGCAAATTTGCGGAGGCATGAGAAGCAGACACCTCGAGGTCATTCAGGACTACTGTATCTGGAACTGCTTCCTCACAGTCACGTACTACTCCCAAGGGTTCTGGGGATGGAAAACCATCTCTCACTGTTTGACGTATGTCTTCCTCTGCTTCAATGCCTCCAAAACTGCCAGAATCCTCCTCCTCCTCTCTCTCCTCTTCTGTGTTCTGTGGCGTAGGAACAATGGTGTCTGCATAAAGTGGGCCTTGAGAGGAAAGGAAGTCCTCCTCTTCCTCCCGCTGCTCTGCCTCGAGTGTCCTGTCCGTAATGCCACGCAGAGTCTGCTCCAGTAGGAATACAACAGGGATTGTGTCTCGGCTCATCATCCTTCTGGCCTCCTCAAACGGTGACAGTACAGAGCATGTATCCTTTATGAGCAGCTATTGGTCTGGGGAAAAAAAGCCTAGCTGGCCTGAGCTTGCCATTGTGCCATACTCACACAGGTACTCATTGAGGGCCCTCTGCTGCATGTGCAGCCGCTGCAGAATTGCCAAAGTCACGTTCCACCTGGTGGTCATGTCACAAATCAGGCGGTTTACGAGCAGGTGGAATTCCTGCTGAATTTCATCCAACCAAGCACTGGCTGTGTATGACCGCCTGAAATGGATACACACTCTTCTGGCCTGCTTTAGCAGATCTTCCAACCCTGGGTACCTATTTAGGAAATGCTGCACCACCAATTTGAGGACATGTTCCAGGCATGGTACATGTGTCAACTTTCCCTGTCTAAGGACAGACAGGAAATTTGTGCCATTATTGCACACCACCATTCCTGGCTCCAGCTGGCTTGGCGTGAACCACCTCTGGGCCTGTCCCTGCAGAGCTGCAAGAATCTCTGCTCCAGTGTTGCTCCTGTCCCCTAGACACACCAGCTGAAGCACTGCATGGCACCTTATAGCCTGACTCATTGAATAGCCCTTTGAATGCTTAGGGAGTACTTGCAGTTCATAGGACAATTCAGCAGAGGAGGGCATGGAGGAGGAGGAGGAGGGGGTAGAGCTGACAAATCTCACATCATCACCAGCTGTATGGAGACGTGGGGGCACAACAAGCTGCAGCACTGAGCCCTGTCCTGCATCCTTCCGAGTTGCAAGCAGAGTTACCCAGTGTGCTGTGAACAAAATATATCGTTCCTGCCCATGCTTGCTGGACCACGTGTCAGTAGTAACATGGACTTTGCAAATGACTGCCTTGCCTACGATGCCACAACAGGGGGCAGAATCCAGCAGACGGAAAGGCAGAAGTTGTAGAGCCAGCAGCTTTGACAAGCTTGCATTTAGGCATATGGGTGGCAGTGACCATATTTTTTTTCCCACTGCAGCAGATGGGGCAGAGAAATTTGCCGGCTATAGTCTACAGCTGGTGGTGTGCTGCTGGCAGATGTGCTGCAAGGACCTGGGATACCCTGCGCTATACCATCATCCCTGTCAGTGAAGGCTGCTGAGAGGTCATGAGGTATAGCAGGGGCAGACTGAGGTGAATAAGGAGGATGATGTTTGGTGCTCACTGTACAGGCACACTCCACGGATACACGATAATATACTGCAATATACTGCGTCAAACGTGCAGTAATGCACAGAAATATACTATGTTAAACGTGCACTAACACATTGAAATATATGGCGTTAAACTTGCAATAACGCACAGAACTATATGGCATTAAATTTGCAGTAACGCACAGAAATATATGGTGCTAAACTTGCAGTAACGCACAGAAATATACAACGTTAAACTTGTAGTAATGCACAGAACTAGAACTATATGGCGTTAAACTTACAGTAACGCAATGAAATATACAGTGTTAAAAGATCACTACACTCAAACTCACTGAACTGTCCCTAGACTCACACTAATGTAAAGAAGAATGGTGGTCACTACACTCACACTATCCCTAGATTCACACTTACTAATATTCTACACTGACAATAGAATTGCAATAGCACACTAACTGTCTAGTAGCACTGAACAGAGCCCTGTTCTATCTCTCCCAACACCAATATTACACTGAAAACGGTCGCTATTGAAAGGATACTTTTATAGTGTGGGGCGGAACTAAGAGCAATGAGCCATGATTGGACAGTCATCATGACAGCATCCAATCAAGGCTCTGACAGTGCTCTGTGCTCTGATTGGGAGAAGCTTTCATTGCACTGTGCGGTGGGGCAGTGTATTGTGGTCGATCGGTGGACCGAACAAACGGTCAAACGCCCCGATAATTCGGTTGTTCAGCAAACGAGTGAAAAGCCAATGTTCGGCCCAAACTGTTCGCCATCTCTAATAAAGATTAGTATAGAAATGATGAGATTTAAGTCTTCTTTAGTACACAATATATATATAAGGTTTTTTCTAAATGTTATTGAAGATTTTTTTGTAAATTTCTATATCCTTAGAAAATATATTTGGGGATATAGTAAAATTTATGAGCATACTGCTGGCTCATGTATTACTATTCATGATTTTATAATTAATAATATAAGGACTGTACTATTGTTTTACAGTGCCCATCAGTGCAGCCTCATCAGCGCACATCAGTGAAGGAGAAAAATTACCTGTTTGCAAATTTTTTCAAGAATGTCAGTCTTTTTTTTTATTGTTTAGAAAAAAAAATTAAAAAAAAGGAGTAGTGATTAACCACTTGCCGACCAGCCGCCATCATTTTTCTGTGGCAGGTCGGCTCGTTCCCATGAATCACCGTAGCTGTACGTCGGTCGTGGGAATGGGAATTGTGGGCACGCGCGTCTCCGCGATCGTTTTCCGCAGTGACAGAACGGGGATCTGTCTGTGTAAACAAGGCAGATCTCCGTTCTGACAGGGGAGATCACACAGATCCTGTCTTTCTGCTGTGCAGGAAGACGGATCTGTGTGTTTCCCCAGTCAGCCCATCCCTTATACAGTTAGAAACACCACCCATGGAACACATTTAACCCCTTGATCACCACTAGTGTTAACCCCTTCCCCGCCGGTGTCATTTATACAGTAATCAATGCATTTTTATAGCACTGATCACTGTATAAATGTCACTGATTCTAAAAAATTGTCACAAGTGTCCGATCTGTCCACCGCAATGTCGCAGTCCCTCTAAAAATCACCGATTGCCGTCATTACTAATAAAAAAATGAACAAATAATAAAAATGCCATAAATCTATCCTCTATTTTGTAGACGCTATAACTTTTGCGCAAACCAATCAATATACGCTTAATGCGATTTTTTTTTTTACCAAAAATATGTAGAAGAATACATATCGGCCAAAACTGATGAAGAAATTAATTTTTTACATTTTTGGTATATTCATTATACCAAAAAGTAAAAAATATTGTTTTTTTTTTTTTCAAAATTGTCGCTATTTTTTTCTATAGCGCAAAAAATAAAAACCGCAGAGGTGATCAAATACCACCAAAAGAAAGCTCTATTTGTGGGAAAAAGAGGACATACATTTTGTTTGGGTACACCGTCGCACAACCGTGCAATTGTCAGTTAAAGCAACACAGTGCTGCATCGCAAAAAATGGCCAGGAATTTCTAAAGAATTTTCTTTTCAAAATTACAAATTTTGTGCGTTTTTTGATCCGATTGTGCCACCATTGATTATCGAAATTTGGCCAAAGAATCCTTCAATTTCACCTGATGTTGCTATAGAAAAGAATTTTGGTGGCCGGGAATCTTGTTTTCTTTCTGGGAATTTTTTTTTCTTGCACTCATGTGCGTTCTATACCTATTACATTTCTTGCAGGATTCTCCCATCATTGATTCGAAAACTGTTTGTTCTTCTAAAAATTTCCAACGTGCCCGATTACCCAAATTCGGTTGCCGCACGAAAATCGTCTGTTTCTAAAGCCCACTAATGGTGCCAAATTCGAACGAAAATTCTTAGAAACGTTTTTCTAAAGAAAATTATTTCGAAATTCGACCGTGTATGGCCTGCCTAAGGGGGAATTTCTTCCGGTCCTTAAGCAATTAAATACCGCCAAAAGAAAGCTCTACATTTGTGAAAAAGAAACAATAAAAATGTCATATGGGTACAGTGTTGTATGACCGCCCATTTGTCATTCAGAGAGTGACAGCACTGAAAGCTGGAAATTGGCCTGGGCAGGAAAGGGGTAAAAATGCCCAGTAGGGAAGTGGTTAATAGCAAGCTTACCTCTCCATTCACTGAGATACAGACTGTGTCGACGTAACTCGTTGCTGTCCTACGACAAAATTGTACATTAAAATTTCCGAGGACTCCTTTCCCATACGTAAATCTGTAAAAAGTAATGGACAGAAAAGTCTATTTTACACCAACAATACAGTGCTTTCATCTAATAGGGTATGTTTTTTTTTTTGCCTATGATCTCATTGGCGGAGAGATTTTCCCTGGCTGCTTGTCCCGTGACAACTATGCAAGACATGAGATAAGCTGTTGTCACCGCATTAATGCAAGGTGGGCCTTAGTGATGCTCCTGACCTGTATCTGCATGGTTTTAGGATTAGCTGAAAATTGGACGAACAAGCAGGTATTGAAATGAGGTGCGTTGATTATGTAGTTTCATGAAGCCATTTGTTGCCCTGAATACAGAGCCTATAGTAGAGTAAATCTTGACATTCCGGTGTAAGACGTTTCTGTCTGTGTTCAAACATGAGATATGGGGCATGGCACTGCACAGGTTAATGCATGGCCTCTGTCTGTGGTCTAAGAACTGAAACTTCCTGTGAAGAAACTACATGTACCACAATCCCTGGGGCTCTGAGTCTAGTGCATGGGTGTCCAATCTGTGGCCCTCCAGCTGTTGCAGAACTACAAGTCCCATCATGCCTCTGCCTTTGGGAGCCAAGTTCCATCATGCCTCTGCCTTTGGGAGCCAAGTCCCATCATGCCTTTGGGAGCCAAGTTCCACCATGCCTCTGCCTTTGGGAGTCCTGCTTGCAACTGTTGGCCTTGCCATGCCTTATGGGATTTTCCTTGCAATGCCTCATGGATCCTGTAGTTCTGCAACAGCTGGAGGGCTGCAGGTTGGACACCCATGATCTAGTGCTCTGCAGGTGAGAGCTACACAGTAATTAGATCTGACACAGACACAAGCTATGAAGGGAAGAGATGTGCTTTTATCACATTAGCACTCCCACATTTGTGATGAAACACAGAGGAAATAGCAATGCGCTGATGCTGATGCTATGTGACCCGAAACAAGAAGTTGCCTGTCCCTTTAGCGAACAGGGACAATCTAGGTGAATGAATACTTGGAGAATCAATCAGCCATGACACTACAAACTGCATCCACAACATGTGAGCCCATAAAAAAGTGATGGCAGAAAACGACCGGGTAGTCCATCGAGTCTGCCCATTTTTTTTTTTCTGTTTGTTTGTTTGTTTTTTGGGTTTTTTTTATGTTAACGTTATTGTCTGAGTGTAGATCTATGTTTGTCCTAACCATGTCTGAAGCCATTTTGACTGTCTCACTACCTCAGCTGCTAGTTTTTTCCAAACATCAACTACCCTTTCAGTAAAATAATACTTTCTAAGATTCGTTTTGAAATTCCCTCCAGTTAGTTTGAGGTCATGTCCCCGTGTTCTTGATTTTGGTTTCATTTTGAAAAAACTGCCCTCCTGAAACTCATTCCCCCCCTTGATGTATTTAAAGGTTTCAATCATGTCTCCCCTTTTTTCCTTCTTTCCTCCAGACTGTACATATTAATTAGATTGTAAAGTCTTGTTTTTTTTTTTTCCTTTAACCCGTTCAGATCCGTGCTATAGCAAAAGTACGGCTCCAGCGCGGATCTGAAATGCTGGGTGGACGTCCTGGCCATGTGCGCGCTCCTGGCGCACACTCACAGGCGGCGGCGCGTGCACGTGCCCGCTGCACGCTGCGTGGGTGTGCCCGTGGGCCGCGATCCCCTGTCAGACCTGCAGAACCGCCGATGTAAACACAGCGGTTCTCCGTTCTGTTGAAGGGGACATGACAGATCTACTGATCCCTGTCACTGACAAGCCCCGCCCCCCCACAGTTAGAACACACCTAGGGAACATAGTTAACCCCTTCACTGCCCCTGCAGGTTAACCCCTTCACTGCCAATGACATTTATACAGTAATCAGTGGACATTTAAATTTCTGATCGCTGTATAAATGTCATTGGTCCCAAAAAAGCGTCAAAAATGTCCGACATGTCCGCCCCAATATCGCAGTCCTGATAAAAATCGCAGATCACCGCTATTACTAGTAAAAAAAATAAATAATAATAAAAACGCTATAAATCAATTCCCATAGTTTGTAGACGCGATAACTTTTGCGCAAACCAATCAATATGCGCCAATTGTGATTTTATTTTTTTACCAAAAATATGTAGAAGAATACATATCGGCCTAAACTGATGAATCATTTTTTTTTTGGATATTTATTATAGCAAAAAGAAATGAATATTGTTTTTTTTTTTCAAAATCATTGCTCTTTGTTTGTTTATAGCAGCTATCAGAAATGACGCAGAGGTGATCAAATACCAACAAAAGAAAACTCTATTTGTGGGAAAATAATTATATAAATTTAGTTTGGGTACAACGTTGCACGACCGCGCAATTCTCATTCAAAATGCGACAGCGTTGAAAGCCAAAAATTGGTCTGGGCGGGAGGGGGGTTTAAGTGCCCAGTAAGGAAGTGGTTAATAACAAACATACTTGCCTCCTCTGTGCAGTTGGTTTTGCACAGAGCAGCCCGGATCCTCCTCTTTGCAGCTCCTGGCCCCTCCCTCCTATTGAGTGCACCCTCAGCCAGCAGCTATCTATGGGGGCACCTGAGCCAAGTCAGAGCTCCGTGTATCTATTCAGACACAGACCCTGGCCCCGCCCCCTCTCTCCCATAATTTGTTGGCTGACTTTCACTGACAGCCGTGGGAGCCAATGGTGCTGCTGCTGTGTCTTAGCCAATCAGGAGGAGTGTCCGGGACGACTTAGACACTCGTGAACATCGCTGGAGAGAGAAGAGGCTCGGGTAAGTAATTAGGGGGTGCTGGGGGGGGGGCTGCTACACACAGAAGGTTTTTTTATCTTAATGTATAGTATGCATTAAGTTAAAAAAAAAAAAACTTCTGCCTTTACAACCCCTTTAAGTTCCTGAAGTCTCTCTCGATATGTTTTATAAGAATTACACTAATACCTAATAAAACAACAAAAAATATTTGAAAGTGCACAATGCTTTTTTACCTGACACTAAGGGGTCTACTTAAAACAAAAACGCTGTGTGAATGTCTCAAGTATTATTGAGATCATTGAGTATTAAGTCATGAATAATCACTGCAATTTGCCTAACACATTTGTTTATTACGATCTTCAGCCCCTGCTCATAATGTGGTAATTTCCTCATGATCCTGGTATTTCTGGAATATACCGCATTATGGCCACTAGATGGAACTGACAGTCAAAGGTAATAAATGTATTGGGGAAATTACCGTGATATTCATGATGGCTTTGCAAATAACGGAGACATCACAGAGTGATCTTTTTTTAAATATTGCTCTATACACCCAGTTAGGAAGCTGTTAGCTTTGTACTTTTATTATATTCTATGGTATGATTTTATTTCAATTAAATTTATATTTTATTTGTACATTTTATTTCCCTTATATTATTTTATAACATTTATTTTATATTATATATTTATTTTATTCATTGGAATGGCCTTGTGCTCAGTGTGCAATGTTAGATTGTGGTCTGTATTGTGTGATGTGTGTTGGAACACAGTTGTGTTGTAATTTAAGTCACATTAAAAAACCACCATTACCAAGACTTCACCAGAGCCACCTGACTTACCTAGATAACAACTTTGTTCTACATGTTATCTTATTGGTAATCTGTTATCGGAGGAGATAAGTAGCAGTTTGTTGCACAAAAGCTTTCCTGTCTGTCTGTCACGGATGATGGTAGAAATGACTTTATAACTGACTACTACTCTGCTTTAAACGGAACGTTTAATACATGTACAGTCTTTAATTGAATTAGGGTTACCCATTTATAAAGTGATGGTTTATATCATTGTTTAAATGTATTATTTCTTTAATATATATTTTCATGAATACATTTTAACTTCAGGTTCCCTCCATGACACTCAATTTGTAAAGCGTGTTGGCAGAGGCGTAACTAGAACCTTCAGGGCCCCGGTGCAAGAAATTATGAAGGGCCCCCTGACCCCTGGCCAGGGCCCTTCCCTCTTCCCATTGATGCTGGGGCCCTTTACTCCTATTGTGGGTCCCTTTATTACGGTACTGCAGTGGGGCCCTTTCACAAGTTCTGCAGCAGGCCCCAGGGGGACCAGGGAAGCACACAGGGGCCCTGGGAACAGCAGAAGACAAGTAAACTGGATAGAGGAAAATGGAGGAGATTGGGTCCTCTAAATGCCGCCCCCGCCATCCCTCCTATTCAGGTGTACAAGGGAGGCACATGGGCCCCCTGGACCATGGGGCCCGGTTGCAATTGCAACCCCTGCAACCCCTATCGTTACGCCCCTGCGTGTTGGGCTTTCTAAGCCCAGCACTGTCTGCACTCCTGTAGGCTGCCTTTGCAGGTTTAAAGTTTATCTAAAGAAAATAAAGGACAAAACATGTATAAGCATACAGTATCTCACAAAATTCTATCTTTTCATGTGACAACACTGAAGAAATGACACTTTGCTACAATGTAAAGTAGTGAGTATACAGCTTGTATAACAGTGTAAATTTGCTGTCCCCTCAAAATAACTCAACTCACAGTCATTAATGTCTAAACCGTTAGCAACAAAAGTGAGCACACCCCTAAGTGAAAATGTCCAATTTGGGAAAAATTAGCCATTTTCCATCCACGGTGTCATGTGACTTGTTAGTGTTACAAGGTCTCAGGTGTGAATGGGAAGCAGGTGTGTTAAATTTGGTGTTATCGTCTTCACTCTCTCATACTGGTCACTGGAAGCTCAACATGATACCTCATGGCAAAGAATTCTCTGAGGCTCTGAAAAAAAGTATTGTTGCTCTACATAAAGATGGCCTAGGCTATAAGAAGATTGCCAAGACCCTGAAACTGAGCTGCAGCACGGTGGCCAAGACCATAAAGCTGTTTAACAGGACAGGTTCCACTCAGAACAGAACCTCGCCATGGTCGACCAAAGAAGTTGAGTGCACATGCTCAGTGTCATATCCAGAGGTTGTCTTTGGGAAATAGATGTATGAGTGCTGCCTGCATTGCTGCAGAGGTTGAAGGGGTGGGGGTCAGCCTGTCAGTGCTCAGACCATACACCGCACACTGCATCAAATTGGTCTGTATGGCTGTTGTCCCAGAAGGAAGCCTCTTCTAAAGATGATGCACAAGAAAGCCTGCAAACAGTTTGTTAAAGATGAGCAGACTAAGGACATGGATTACTGGAGACCAAGATGAACTTATTTGGTTCAGTTGGTGTCAAGCGTGTGTGGCAGCAACCAAGTGAGGAGTACAAAGACAAGTGTGTCTTGCCTACAGTCAAGCATGGTGGTGGGAGTGTCATGGTCTGGGTCTGCATGAGTACTGTCAGCTCTGGGGAGCTACAGTTCATTGAGGGAACCATGAATGCCAACATATACTGTGACATACTGAAGCAGAGCATGATCCCCTCCCTTCGGAGATTGGGCCACAGGGTAGTATTCCAACATGAGAACGACCCCAAACACATCTCCAAGAGGACCACTGCTTTGATAAAGAAGCTGAGGGTAAAGGTGATGGACTGGCCAAGCATGTCTCCAGACCTAAACCCTATTGAGCATCTGTGGGGCATCCTCAAACGGAAGGTGGAGCAGTGCAAGGTCTCTAACATCCACCAGCTCCATGAACTCATCATGGAGGAGTGGAAGAGGACTCCAGTGGCAACCTGTGAAGCTCTGGTGAACTCCGTGCCCAAGAGGGCTAAGGCAGTGCTGGAAAATAATGGTGGCCACACAAAATATTGACACTTTGGGCCCAATTTGGACATTTTCATTTAGGGGTGTACTCACTTTTGTTGCCAGCGTTTTAGACATTAGTGGCTGTATGTTGAGTTATTTTGAGGGGACAGCAAATTTACACTGTTATACAAGCTGTACATTTACTACTTTACATTGTAGCAAAGTGCCATTTCTTCAGCGTTGTCACATGAAAAGATATAATAAAATATTTACAAAAATGTGAGGGGTGTACTCACTTTTGTGAGATACTGTATATACAATTACACCCCAAAACACATCTTGTTATACAACACCCAAGTATAGGGATACCACATGTGTAAGACTTTTTCAAAACTTAGATGCATAGAGATGCCCAAAACCCAAGGAGCACCTTTAGGCTTTCAAGGGGTTTAAATTACACATCTACTTTCTCAACTACCTGTCATAATTCTTGAGGTCCTGGAGCACCAAGTCAGTTGAAACAACCACAAGATTACCATGTTTCAGAAAGAAAACACCCCAAGGTATTTTCTGAAATGCATTGTGAGTCTTTTGAAAATTTATTTTTTGCCACAATAAAGTATTTTTTTTTCACAAAGTTGTCAATTAATAGTATATTTCTAACACACAGCAAAGACATTCTTAGAATTACACCCCAAAACATATTCTGCTACATTTCCCGAGTATGGCCACACGATATGTTTGAGACATTTTCACAGCCTAGCCGCATAGAGAGGCCCAAAATCCAAGGAGCACCTTCGGACTCTCTAGGGCAGGGATCCTCAAACTACGGCCCTCCAGCTGTTGCGGAACTGCACATCCCATGAGGCATTGTAAAACTCTGACATTCACAGACATGACTAGGCATGATGGGAATTGTAGTTCCTGAACAACTGGAGGGCCATAGTTTGAGGACCCCTGCTCTAGGGGCATAATATATGCATCCAATTTTCTGACTTCCTATCACAATTTTGAAGGCCCTGGAGCATCAGGACAGCAGAAACACCCACAAAAGACTACATTTTGGACAGTAAACACCCCAAGGTATATTTTAATAGGCATGGTGAGTCTTTTAAAGTGGAAGTCCAGTCAAATATGTTTTTTTTCTTATTAATAGTATGTTAAATATCTTTGTCTTTGATATTATTCATCTGGCTAGCTGATTGTTTAGCTTAGAAAGTCTTATCTAAGCCAAATCAACTAATTCCTGATCTTCACCAACAACGTTATCTCCCTTTATCTGAATTTGCTAAGCTGTCTTTCACTTCCAGAAAAGGTTGTTGGTGGTTCTTAGACAGGCATGCCTAGGCCTGCCCAGCCCCACCCTTATCTCTCCTATCCTTCACAGAACATGATCTCCCTCTGTCTTCATAGCCTCATTGTGGCTGGCAGCTTCTCCTGGGGGGGGGGGGGCAGGCATTGGAAATATGTTATGTTTGTTAGAAACTGTGAGATAGATTACAATGCAACATGGTGCAGATTTTCTACAGTGTAGAACCATGTGGTTGTTTCTGCGTGGCACTGTGATGGGCACTGTGTGCATGGTGTGGCACACACCCAGCTGCTGTGAACAGCGGAGGGAGCTGGAGAAGAAATATGAAAGAAATAAGGTACAAAGGAACATTTTTGAAAGTTTGGAAGGATACAGATCCATTTCTATTGCTCATTACATGTGAGGAATGAGTTTAAGGCTCAGTTTCCACTAGTGTGACTTGTCATGCCACTTTGGACACATACAGTTGCATGACAAGTCACAGCCCATTGATTTCAACGGTAAACGTTCCCATCTATGCGACTTTGAAAATCAGCGACTTTGAAAGGGTGCCTGCACTACTTTGATGCAACTTTTGATGCGACTTTGATCCAGAGTGTAAAGTTGGATCAAAGCTGCACTCAAAGTTGTACGCTAAATCGCATAGCTTTGGAGTCGCACTAGTGGAAACGTAGCCTAAGGCTAGAGTGCGATTTTGAGTGCAGCTTTGATCCAACTTTACACTCACTGGATCAAAGTTGCATCAAAAGTCAAATCAAAGCATGCAGGTACCTTTTCAAAGTCACTGATTTTCGAAGTCACATAGATGGGAACAGGTGCCATTAAAATCAATGGACTGTGTTTTGTCATGCGACTTTGTGTCCAAAGTAGCAGGACAAGTCATACTAGTGGAAACTGAGCCCTAGTCTACGTTTCCACTATTACGACCCCAAAGTTGCACGATTTAGAGTGGGACTTTGATGCGACTTTGAGTGCAGCTTTGATCCAACTTTACACTCTCTGGATCAAAATTGCATCAATGTAGTTCAGGTACCTTTTCATAGTCGCATAGATGGGAATGGGTACCATTGAAATCAATGGGCTGTGACTTGTCATGTGACTTTATGTGTCCAAAGTCGTATGACAAGTCATAGTAGTGGAAACAGAGCCGTAGTCTACATTTCCACTATTGCGACCCCAAAGTTGCACAATTTAGATTGCAACTTTGATGGGGCTTTGAGTGCAGCTTTGATCCAACTTTACACTCTCTGGATCAAAGTCGCATCACAAGTCTCATCAAAGTAGTGCAGGCACCTTTGCTGATTTACTAATTTGCATAGATGGGAACGGGTGCCATTGAAATCAATGGGCTGTGACTTGTCATGCAACTTTATGTGTCCAAAGTCGCATTACAAGTCATACTAGTGTATATAGATTACGCATCACATTTCCAGACTACCTATCACACTTTTGTATGCTCTGGAGCACCAGGACAGCAGAAACACCCACAAAAAAAAACACATTTTGGGGAGGACATGCCCCAAGGTATTTTTTAGAAAATTCAGCATTTTGATTTTTACCAACAGGTAAGTTTATAATAAAGCTTACCTGTAGGTAAAATGTATATCTCCTAAATGTGCACCGTTTAAGAGATATTCTAGCAAGCAGCCACCGGTAACATCACCTGTGCATGCGCTCTAAAGGAACAGCATACCAATGCCATTCCTTCTGAGCTACAGTATGTGCCGCAGCTGAGACTACCGCGTATTAGCATTAGTGGCATCATCCCGGCTCAGCCAATCAAGCAGCTGCAGCCTGCAAACCTGTGAGGAAGACCGGATGAAGATGGAAGGCTCTGCATGGGTGACAGCTTGCAGCTGGAGGGCTTCATTTCAAGATAAGTCTTTCATAGTGTTGCCTTGCAGCAGGAAACTATTTTTTCAAAAGTTTATTACCACTGTAATAGGCATGGTGAGTCTTTTGAAGACTCTTTTGCCACATATTTTTTGAAAATGCAGAAAGAAAATTAAAAATGTATTTTTTACACAAAGTTGTCAATTTAATAAAATAATTTTTAGACTAAGCATGGACATACTTAGAATTACAACCCAAAGCACATTAATTTTGCTCCTCCTCCTGAGTATGGTGATACCACATATGTGAGACTTTTTCACTGTCTAGACCAGGAGTCTCCAAACTTTCTATACAAAGGGCCAGTTTACTGCCCTTCAGACTTTAGGGGGGCTGGACTGTGGTCAGCGGGAATATAATTTTTTTCAGGCATCAGTGAGAGTAAACCGTGCCCCATTTTTGGTATCAGGGGGAGGAATAGTGCCCCATTGTTAATGTAAGTGGCAGAAATTATGCCCCGCAGTGGTATCAATGGGCGGAATAGTGTCTCATATCAGTGGGATAAATAATGCCCCAGGGCCTGATGAAGACAAGCAAAGAACCGCGGTTTGGAGATCCCTGGTCTAAACTGATGGTGTACCAGACATTGTTTCTTGTGTATCACACAAATCAACCAATTGTATCAAAAACAAATGTATTGTAATGGTCACCTCTATATGAGTGGCCAGGGAATATAGCTTAGTGTAGCGTCACCTATAGAAGTGTCCATTCATATAAGCCAAGCAAACCTAGCCTACTGGTATGTGGATGCCCCCAGGAATGCCATGTTCACTGGCCAAGTAGTATAGGAGGCTGAAGAAAGGAAGAACAAAAAAGAGTTCCTATGGTTCCAGAAGTGCATCTGTCCACAGGGGATGGCAGAGACTGGGGTCTTGCAGGAACATAGTCAGTCAGACCTACAGATTGGTCACTTCAGGCAGCAGGCAGAGATATGGTCAGCAAACAGGCAAAGGATTAGTCCAGGCAGCAGACAGAAACATGGTAAGGGTCAGTACAGGCAGCAGGCATAGGCAACACTGAACTGGTGTGTCAATGATCAGAAACACAGTTGCTGGTGACAGTACGACTTGTGTAGCAGCAATCAGGAACACTGTTACTTGCTTACACTCATCTGGTGGCACTGAGGACTAGTGCAGCCGCAATTAGGAACACTGTTGCTGACACTGGTGTGGTGACACTAGGACTGGTGTGGCGCTAATCAGGAAAGCTGTTGCTGACTGCACTGGTCTGGTGTGGTGGCAATCAGGAACACTGACTCTAGCTACATTGGTCTGACGACACTGTGACTGGTGTGGTGGTGATTGGAGAAGCTGTGACTGGTTTCACTATTAGGGCTCATTCAGGAGAGCGGTTGGGCAGGGCGCTAAAACCTCCCAGTTAAGCTGCAGTTTTATCATCTCATAACTGCTACCCCCTTTTAGCTACAAAGGCAGTGGCCAGGGGGTACACATGCCACAGCTGCAATGTTTTACATCTGTGACAGGAATGATACCCCCTGTACCCCCACCAATTATGACCCATTCAAGTGAATGGGGGTGCTTGTGCGGGATCCAAGGGATTAAAGCAAGTGGTAAGGAGGTGACACAATGCCTCCTCACTGCCTGTCAAATGCTCTCTGAAGAGCAAACAGAACACATATGGCTATTTAGAGAACATTGCACGTGTGAATGAGTCCTTATGGCAGGGCTTCTCAACCAAGGTTCCATGGAACCCTGAGGTTCCTTCAGGGGTTGCTAGGGGTTCCATGAGCAATGGGCAAAATTATGCCTCTCAGATAAGTTTCACTGACACCATTAATCTTTTTAGCTATCTGTAAGTCGGTAATTCCTCCCAATGACCATAAGTGTAAGGATCATTCTTCCCACCGATCGTCACACTAATGTATCATGAGTTGTAGATATAGTATTTTAGCAGGGGTTCCCTGAGACCAGAAAGTTATTTCAAGAGTTCCTCTTTGTTGAAAAGGTTGAAAATGGCTGCCTTATGGTGACACTATGACTGGTGTGGTGGTGATCAGAGAAATGTGACTGGTGTGGAGGTGATTAGGGACACTGGGACTGCTGCAGGGGTGATTAGGAACACTGGCAGTGCTGGTCTGGCAACATTGTACTGCTGTGGCGTTGATCAGAGACAATGGCTGGCGGCACTGACATTCAGTGATATCAGAGCAGCCAGCCATTGTACATGATCACGGCCCCTACAATACATAGTGACATTGCAATTGGGTGCTACACAATTGCTCCGGTGACAATTTGTTTTTTACATACCATCACTACAGCAATGCAGTGTCATCATATTGACTCTGTACTGCTCTGGGGAGTTGATGTTTTTTTTCTAACACTGTGATTGCTTATACGGTCATGATGACTGTATAGGCAATCAGTTTCCACCTAGAGTTGAAGGACGTATGGATACGTCCTCTTAGAATGATGCTTGTCCCTCCCTCTCAACCACTAGGTATAGACAGTTAATAAACAAAAGAATCTCTGTAGGACAAAAGGAGGTGAAGTTGCTCTCCGGAGTCATTCAGCTGTGTATATAATCTGATCTTTTATTGTTCTGGTCTATGCACAGCACAGGCTATTCACCCTTTAGCAGTAAAGCCCCTGAAAAACTGCAGTTAGTCCTAGTCTAGAGTGGATTAACATGCAATGCAATGTATTGCAAAGTCTGATTCTGGCCTAATGTTTTCTATACAGCCAAAAAAATCTCATCTTTTCTGCAAGTGATTAAGGAGCCATTTAATTTCTCTGCTCCCACTGATCAAACTCACCTGGCGCACACTTTAACTGTAAAATTTTGATCTGAAATATATATTTTGGAAGGAGCTTCTATCGTAACATCAAAGCGGGGAAGAACTGAAAGAAAGACAAATTTATTAGCGGCAAGGCAATACTCATAATGGGCTCTGCTATTCAGCTACTGGGGTTCAGCCTGGCGAGCATTTTAAAGGCTATAATCTTCAGTCTCTGACCAGCAGACGAGACTGTTCCGAAATTCCTGCAGAGCATTGAGTGTTCCAGGTTTACATTAAAGGGCAAAATAAGGGAACACAGTAATTCAGCAAATGACTAATTCTGAATCCTAGGCAGAATAATTACATAAAGCTCCATAGGGTAAGTAGGAGAGCAGTATGGAGCGTACGCCATGAGCCTCTGCTCTATAACCTTTTTTTTCCCAATTACCTGAATCACCAATTCCATTCCAACCTCTAAGGCAGCTTTGATTCCAATGAGCTTTGAGAAAAATTTTGGAAGTTTAGGCATTTATTACATTAGGCTATTGTCTATAAAAGGAAGCAAGACTGTTGTTCCATCATCCCCCGCTGGTGTTTTCCCGGATCACCTGATTACAGACAAGGATGATGGTGCAGATAAAAAAAATAAAGAGACATTCTCAGCTTACCCATTCATGACAAAGCGATCGTGTACTCTGACAACCTCACTTCATCAGCACCTCATCAGAGTGGAGTTGGGTTTCCAGGTATGGGGGAGTATATTACCTCCTTCATGTGACAGTGCACAGGCCCGGTCAGCCAATTACCAGGCTTGAATGCTGTCACATGTGGGATGCAGTGATGTAGCCCACCCAGGTAAACTACAACACCAGAACATACATGAGATGGACCCCTGCAGTAGTGTGGTGGCAGGCAAGAGGATGTAAATCAGTCAGTACAGTTTGCTAGAGGACAGATAACATGGGACATTCAATTACACTATTCCTTGAATGGGCAAGGTGTCCATGTCTCTAAAATCACTCAGTGGAAAGGTTATGCCCCCTGTACCCACTCAACAGAAAGGTTATGCCCCCCATAGGTACTCAATAGAAATGCTATGCCTTCCATACCCACTCAATGGAAAAGCTATGCCCCCCGTATCCACTCAACAGAAAGGCTATGCCCCAGTATTTACTCAAAAGAAAGGCTATGCTCCAGTATTTACTTCCATATTCACTCAATGGAAAAGTTATGCCCTCCGCATCCACTCAGCGGAAAGGCTGAGCCCTAGCATTTACTCCATAGAACGGCTATACCGCCCATATCTACTTAATGGAAAAGCTATGCTCGCCTTATGCACCTATTAGAAAGGCTATAGCCACGTAACCACTCAAAAAGGCTAAAGCTATGTCCCAGTATTTACTTAGTGGGAAGGCTTTGTTACCCATACCCACTCAATGGAAGGGCTATGCCCCACTGTATGCACCTATGAGAAAGGCAACACCCACATATCCACTCAATGGAAAGGCTATGCTCCCATATTTACTCAACAGAAAGGCTATACCACCCATATACATTCAATTGAAAAGCTATGCCTCGCGTATCTACTCAACAGAAAGGCTATGCCCCCCCCCCCATATGCACTCAGTAGAAAAGCTATGCCCCCTTATCCACTCAATGGAAAGCCTATGCCCCTGTATTTACTCAAAGGAAAAGCTATGCCACTTATATACACTCTATAGAAAGGCCATGTTACCTATATACATTCAATAGAAAGGCTATTCCCACTATATCCACCTAATTCAATGGTTATGCCTACCATATCCACTTAATAGAAAGGCTATACCCACATATCTAATCAATGAAAAGGTTATGCCCCTGTATTTACTCAATGCAAAGGCGATGCTACCCATATCCACTTAATGGAAAGGCTATACCCACATATCTAATCAATGAAAAGGTTATGCCCCTGTATTTACTCAATGCAAAGGCGATGCCACCCATATCCACTTAATGGAAAGTCTATGCCCCCTGTATCCACTTAAAGGAAAGGCTATGCCCCTGTATTTAGGCAATGTAAGGCTATGGCACCCGTGTTCACTCAATGATGAGTCTATGTCCCATATGTGTTCCTGCATAATCACTAACCACTCAGTTAGAAGTAATTAATTCCCCATTTGAGTGCAGGCAGTTTGAAGCACAGACACTCACCCTTCTCTCCAACAATGAAGGTCTGTACTGGGGAATTCTCCACACTGATAGTGTAGGTGCCCAGAATGGGGTCAGATGTCAGGTTGAAGCTCAGGTCTGCGATGCACATTCTGGTGTTGACTTGTAGCCATTGAGCGATTCGGTTATTTTGGGGATCCTGAACAATAAAGGTAAGAAAATCGAGAAACATCCAATTACATCAACATCCTTGACTAGTAGAACTTGTGGGACAAAATGACGAAATTCACTTAAAGCGGTTGTATACTCAGTGTAAAAAAAAAAAAAAAAACTGTAAGGCAAAGGCATAATTAGCTAGTATGCACTGCATACTAGCTTATTATGAAATACCTCAGAACGAAGCTCCGACCGGGTGGCTCGGTCCCCGCAGAGGGAGCTGTCATTTTCCCTGCGGGGATCCTTCCGGGTTCGCGGCTCCAGCGCTCTGAGTGGACGGAGCCGTGAGACATCACTCCTGCGCATGCGCACGGGAGCTCTTTTTTCAGCGGACTTTCCGGCAAGGTCCGGCGCTATGCACTGGGCCTGCGCTGGGACATCACGGCGCATGTGCCGTGACGTCAGCGCCTCCTTGCAGGGTGAATATCTCCTAAGCCGTACAGCTTTAGGAGACATTCATTTTACCTACAAGCCTTAATATAGGCTTATCTGTAGGTAAAAGTTATAAAAAGGGGTATACAGACGCTTTAAAGTGTTAACAGGAAATTGTAATTGGAAATTATAGCAAAAGCTCTCAATGCCCAATACCTCTTCATCTCCAATCACCATCCACATAATTTCTAAATTGTCACTTTATAGTCTATCCATGCTGATGTTTAGTGATCCATATTGGATCCTCTCACCAGGTTAGCAATTTGTGGACAATTCACTGAAACAATCTATGAATGGAGGATGGGAAGATGTTGATTGGTTTGCCCCTTATATTCATAGATTGCTGTAATTTATAGAAGCTCTAGTGCTGGCTTCTATAAATGGAGGAGGTTGGTGGAAAGGGCTGGCATAATTGGGCTCTCTTGATGAGAGCCTGTGACACAATCTCCCCTGCTCCTTTGTATACATGCAGGGATACATGCAAAGGTGAGGTACAATTGCTGCAAGGTACAGTTGTTATACCTTGTACAACCAATCACTGTCCGTGAACACAGTTTGCGGTCCTATCCAAAAATGCAAGGTAAAGCTCTATCATGTAAAGAAGAAGCCATATCTGAACATGATCCAGAAATGCCGCCGTCTTCTATGGGCCAAGGCTCATTTAAAATGGTCTGTTGCAAAGTGGAAAACTGTTCTCTGGTCTGACGAATCAAAATTTGACATTATTTTTGATAACCGTGTGTGCCGCATCCTCCAAACTGAACAGGAGGGAGACCTTCCGGCTTGTTATCGGCACTTAATTCAAAAGCCGGTATCTCTGATGGTAGGGGGGGCATTATTGCATATGGAATGGTTAGCTTGCTTATCTGGAAAGGCACCATCAATATTGAAAGATATATCCAGGTTTTAGAGCAGCATACACTCCCATCCAGATGATGTGTTTTTCAGGGAAGGTCTTGCATATTTCAGCAGGACAATGCTAACACGTATACTTCATCTATAACAACAGCATGGCTTCATAATAAAACAGTCTGGGTGCCTCTGGCCTGCCTGCAGTCCAGACCTTTCACCAATTGAAAACATGGCGCATCCTGAAACAAAAAATACAATGAAAACATACTTTCAAATACAAAGAAGATCCAGGTCTGTTGAGCAGTTAGAATGCTATATCAGGCAAGAATGGGACAACATTCTTCTCCCACAATTCCAGACACCAGTCCTCAGGTCCCAGACATTTACAGAGTGTTGTTAAAAGAAGAGGAGATGCTACACTATGGTAAACATGGCCCTGTCCCAACTCGTGTTGCTGCCATTATTTCTTAAAAAAGTACATTTTTTCAGTTTAAACATTTGATATGTTTTCTATTATGAATAAAGTATGGGTTTATGAGATTTGCAAATCATTGTGTAGCATCCTGGGATCTAGGATGCTCTTATATGGTCTGAAGCCCCGAGGCAATGGTCTTGTTCACTTCTGAATCTGTGAACTGGGGGGGGGGCTGCTTGCCCCCTGGATCCCTTTTGGACTGGATGTTGGGCTACTATGCCAGAGGCTGTACTTATGGACATATCTTGTTCCAGGATCCTGTGAGTAAAACTTCTTTACTTATGCCCAAACCTACTTCATGGTCCCCAACTGGGAGCCTGTAGACTGTTCCAGACTACCTTCACTTGGTTTCAAGCCTACTTCATGGTCCCCAGCTGTGAACCTGTATACTGTTCCAGACTACCTTTACTTGAGCTCAAGCCTACTTCATGGTCTCCAACCGTGAACCCGTAAACTATTCCAGACTACCTTTACGTGTGCTCAAATCTGCTTCATGGTGCCCAGCTATGAACCTAGACTGTTCCATACTACCTTTACTTGTGCTCAGCAGTCCCCAGCAGTGAACCTATAGACTGTTTCAGTCTACATTTACTTGTTCTTAAACTTACTTCATGGTCCCCAGCCGTAAACCTGTAGACCATTCCAATCTACCATTACCTGTGCTTAAACCATCTTCAAGGCCCCCAGCAGTGAACCTATAGACTGTCCAAGTTTGCCTGTTATTTGTGCTGCTGTTACTGAGCTAGAGGTGTCCTCCACTAATAATACCTAAGGTTTTGGAGTATCCCATACCACCCCAAGCTCCCTTCTATTACCAGTTCTACAAGAAAATTACATTTAAAAAGACATTCCCTAGACTGTTCAATGAGCCAAGTGAATAGCCTGTTGCGGTGTGCCTGGCTGTCTCCTCACTGTTCGGGAAAGAACCTACAGCGGCCCCTCTGGGGAAGCACTACAAATGCACTCTGCTTTTATTTTACACAGCACCAGTGGCGGCTTGTGTTTTTTTTTGGGGGGGCAGCAATCAACCACCAACCCCCCTGGGCGACCAGCGGCATGGCACTTTTCCAGCACCTCCGCGCCCCCCCCCCCCCAGCCAGTGGCATGGCCCTAATCCAGCAACCCCGGCGGGTGGGCGGTGGGCGACGGACTGGGCGTCGGATAGTGGGCGGTGGTTCTACCCCATTCACGGCCCGTCTATCGCCCACTCGTCCTCCCACCCCCACGGCAATCCACGGCGACCGGCGGCCCCAACGACCTAATCCCGGTACGGTGACCGACCCCCCCCCCCCCGCGCCTCCACGACCTTTTCACGGTACGGCGACCAGCGGGTCCCCCCAACCACCAACTAACGGCGGGGGGGTTTTTTTTTGTGTTCGGCGGTGACCACGACACATTTTATTTTCGTCTCACGTAAACATCACGA
>BLSH010085295.1:1820643-1830869 GCA_018402905.1 Glandirana rugosa | reverse complement strand
GTTACTAGGCAGCGCTGTGGGCATTGCACATCGCCCACAGCGCTGCTGCACGTCTTCTCTCCCCCCTCTCTCCTCTCACACTGCACCGATCGGTGCGGAGAGGAGAGACAAGCCGGCGCTTCCGCCGGCTTGTTTACATGTGATCGCGCCGTCATTTGACGGCGCGATCACGTGGTGAAAGGCCGCGCACAGCGGCCATTCACCCCGATCCGTGATCAGTCGGGTCCCCCGGACCCGACGGTCACGGATGTTCCCGTGTGCGCGCCCCAGGGGGCGCGCGGGAACCGCGATTCTGGGAGGACGTCAATAGACGTCCTCCCAGAATTAAGCAACCGCCCTGTAGACGTCAATTGTCTATGGGGCGGTTGTTAAGCGGTTAATCTCCTCTTCTCAAGGGAGAATACATTCAGTTCATCTAATATTTTCCCATAACTGAGCTCCTCCATGCCTCTTATCAGTTTGATTGCTCTTCTCTGCACTTTCTACAGTTCCCCGATATCCTTTTTATGAACTGGTGCCCAAAACTGAACTGCATATTCTAGATGAGGTCTTACTAATGATTTGTACAGGGGTAAAATGATATCTCTCTGTCTCAAGAGTCCATACCTCTCTTAATACAAGAAAGGATTTTGCCCACTTTGGAAACCGCAGCTTGGCATAGCATGCTATTTTTAAGCTAAGACCTACCATAACACCCAGATCCTTCTTCACCATTGATTCCCCCCAGTTGTACTCCTCCTAGTATGTATGATGCATGCATATTCTTAGTCCCCAAGTGCATAACTTTACAGTTAACAACATTAAACCTCATTTGCCACATAGTCATCCAATTAAACAGTGCATTGAGGTTGGTTTGTAAATTGGAGACATCCTGTAAGGACGTTATTCCACTACAAAGCTTGGTGTCATCTGCAAAAACTGAAATGGTAGTGGACTGAAAGTGAGTACACCCCTAAGTGAAAATATCCAAAATGGGAAATTAGACATTTTCCCTCCCCGGTGTCATGTGACTCATTAGTGTTACAAAGTCTCAGGTGTGAATGGGGAGCAGGTGTGTTAAATTTGATATTATCGCTCTCACTCTCTCATACTGGTCACTGGAAGTTCAACATGGCACCTCATGGCAAAGAACTCTCCGAGTATCTGAAAAAAAGAATTGTTGCTCTACATAAAGATGGCCTAGGCTATAAGAAGATTTCCGAGACTCTTAAACTGAGCTGCAGCACAGTGGCCAAGACCATACAGCGTTTTAACAGGACAGGTTCCACTCAGAACAGGCCTCACCATGGTCGATCAAAGAAGTTGAGTGCATCTGCTCAGCGTCATATCCAGAGGTTGTCTTTAGGAAATAGACGCATAAGTGCTGCCAGCATTGCTGCAGAGGTTGAAGGGGTGGGAGGTCAGCCTGTCAGTGCTCAGACCATACGCTGTATCAAATTGGTCTGCATGGCTGTCGTCCCAGATGGAAGCCTCTTCTAAAGATGATACACATTAAAGCCCGCAAACAGTTTGCTGAAAACAAGCAGACTAAGGACATGGATTACTGGAACTATGTCCTGTGGTCTGATGAGACCAAGATAAACTTATTTGGTTCAGATGGTGTAAAGCAGGGTTTCTCAACCCGTGGTACGCGTACCCCTGGGGGTACGCGCACCACGGGCAGGGGATACGTACACTGCTCTGTCCCCAAGTCTCTCCTCCCGCACACACACTGTACTACGAGCGGGGGAAGCGACTCGCCCCATGTGTGTGTGGGGGGAGAGTGTCAGGCTGACGGCAAAGTCCTGCTATCAGCTTATCGCGGAAGATGTTTCCCAAGGCTGGCTGACGGGGCAGGCACCATGTCCTCCCACCTCCCGGCTCCTCCTGCTCTCCAGCGCGCCTTGGATGTCCCTGCCTGCCACATGTGAAGATGACTGCTGAGGCTCTGCAAAAAAGTGAGTCCTGCCTGCACATGCCAGTATGCCCAGCCATCCTATGCCCAGTGCCTCTCCTCAGTGCCTCTCCTCAGTGCCTCCTCTCAGTGCCTCCTCTCAGTGCCTCTCTTCAGTGCCTCCTCTCAGTGCCTCTCCTCAGTGCCTCCTCTCAGTGCCTCCTAAGTGCCTCCTCTCAGTGCCTCCTCTCAGTGCCTCTCCTCAGTGCCTCCTCTCAGTGCCTCCTCTCAGTGCCTCTCCTCAGTGCCTCCTCTCACTGCCTCTCCTCAGTGCCTCCTCACAGTGCCTCCCCTCAATGCCTCCCATCAGTGCCTCCTCTCAGTGCCTCCTCTCAGTGCCTCCACTCAGTGTCTCCTCTCAGTGACTCCTTTCATTGCCTCCTCTCAGTGCCTCCACTCAGTGCCTCCTCTCAGTGCAGTCTATCAGTGCATCCACTCAGTGCCTCCTCTCAGGGCAGTCTATCAGTGCCTCCTCTCAGGGCAGTCTATCAGTGCCGCCACTTAGTGCCTCCTCTTAGTGCAGTCTATCTGTTCCTCCACACAGTGCCTCCTCGGTGCAGTCTATCAGTGCCTCCTCTCAAGGCATTCTATCAGTGCCTCCACTCAGTGCAGTCTACCAGTGCCTCCACACAGTGCCTCCTATCAGTGCAGTCTATCAGTGCCTCCACTCAGTGCCTCCTCTCAGTGCAGTCTATCAGTGCCTCCTCTCATGGCAGTCTATCAGTGCCTCCACTCAGTGCCTCCTCTTAGTGCAGTCTATCAGTGCCTCCTCTCAGTGCCTCCTCTTAGTGCAGTCTATCAGTGCCTCCACTCAGTGCCTCCTCTTAGTGTAGTCTATCAGTGCCTCCACTCAGTGCCTCCTCTTAGTGCAGTCTATCAGTGCCTCCACTCAGTGCCTCCTCTTAGTACAGTCTATCAGTGCCTCCACTCAGTGCCTCCTCGGTGCAGTCTATCAGTGCCTCCTCTCAGTGCCCATCACTTTTTCGAGACGGGGGTACTTAGGACATTTTTTTAGACTTGCAGGGGTACTTCGCTGTAAAAGGTTGAGAAACACTGGTGTAAAGCATGTGTGGCGGCAACCAGGTGTACAAGGACAAGTGTGTTGCCAACAGTCAAGCATGGTGGTGGAAGTGTCATGATCTGGGGCTGCATGAGTCCTGCCGGCACTGGGGAGCTACAGTTCATTGAGGGAACCATGAATGCCAACACGCACTGTGACATAGTAAACCCTATTGAGCATCTGTGGGGCATCCTCAAACGGAAGGTGGAGGAGCGCAAGGTCTCCAACATCCACCAGCTCTGTGATGTGATCATGGAGGAGTGGAAGAGGACTCCAATGGCAACCTGTGAAGCTCTGGTGTATTCCATGCCCAAGAGGGTTAAGGCAGTGCTGGAAAATAATGATGGCCACACAAAATACTGACAATTTTGTTGCCAGCGGTTTAGACATTAATGGCTGTGTGTTGAGTTATTTTGAGGGGGCAGCAAATTTACACTGTTATACAAGCTGTACACTCACTACTTTACATTGTAGCAAAGTGTCATTTCTTCAGTGTTGTGACATGAAAAGATAGAATAAAATATTTACAAAAATGTGAGGGGTGTATTCACTTTTGTGAGATACTGTATCATTTATACATAAAATAAAA
Organism: Glandirana rugosa; assembly: GCA_018402905.1. NCBI lineage: Eukaryota > Metazoa > Chordata > Amphibia > Anura > Ranidae > Glandirana > Glandirana rugosa. Next base: position 1,827,287 of record BLSH010085295.1, on the reverse strand, counting down.
AGTAAGGGTTCCAACACTGAACCTTGGGGTACACCACTGATAACCTTAGACAGTTCAGAGTAAGAATCATTAACCACTACTGATGTAATTCGGTCTTTTAGCCAGTTTTCTATCCATTTACAAACTGATTTTTCCAAGCCTGTAGACTTTACCTTACACATTAGCCGTGTGTGGGGAACGGTGTGAAACGCTTTTGCAAAATCCATGTATATCACGTCCACAGCCACCCCTCTGTCCAAAGTTTTACTTACTTAAGAAGTCAGATTTGTTTGACTTCTGTCTTTCATGAATCCATGCTGCCTGTTGCTTAAAATATTTTTTTTTTCAGCAAGAACTCATCTATGTGGTCTTTTATTACATTCTCCAGTATCTTCCCGATAGATATTCAAGTATTATTCCCAAAATATTCAAGTTTAACCAAAAAACAAAAATAAATCAATAAAATAAAACCCCTTTGCATCCTCATAACCCTAAACCCATTTGATTCAGGTCTGATTGGCTGTTTGCTTATTACTGGTCCCTTAATGGCTTAATTAAATAATAAATATTGAAAATGAAGACAACAAAGCCATCTGGGAAAAAGTAAGTTTCAACACTTTCTATCTTGTCTACTATGCCCAAAATCCCATTCTAAATCTCACCCATGCCGCCAGGCTTGTATTGAGGTTTGTCTGTTTGGACCACAACTCCGTCTGGTATCCCCTGGATGAGCACTTGTTTCGTTTCCGTAAAAGAGATGTCTCCCTTTGCCACAACTTTGACTGTTGCCACTTCGACATTATCCTGGCTGGGAGGTGGAACCTGGGTAGGAAGAAAGAACAACTATATAAAGTTTCATTCACTGATTTTCATATGTGTTATATAATGTGTTACATGCAAGCTAGACTCATTCCAGAGATATGCAAGACCTTGTTAAGCTTGGTTACAGAAAAGTCTAATTTTTTGTATCTGCAATTGATGTCACTGAGCCCTCAAGACATTTACTTGGACTCTATATGGAAGGAAAGAAAATATGTTGCCTCATATGCTCATAGTGAAGTCGCCAATGTATGTGATGGACATCTCTTACTGTCTGTTACTTTGTCCATTTAGACTTTTCAGGGCACCCTCGCACCCATTGATACTCACCTTTGTCATGCTCCCATGCTGCTCTGTTCCTCTGTTAGAGCTTTCACAAATGCCCAATGTTTACTGGTATAGAGGAGCATGTGACCTCCTCCCAGATGAGGACTGAGACCATTTGGCCTGGGGAGCAGCTACACCCCAGTGGTCTTTTGATGGCAGGGTCTGTGGACTAAGTAAAGTGTACTAAGTGTGCCATGATACCGTAGTGATCGTTGGGCATGGTGAAAAGTAGGTGTTGAAAAAGGGCTTGCATTTTTGTGACACACCTTTTCACAAGTAGCTTTATAATAACCACTGGTGGTCCTGCAGCGATCAGTTTCTGAATAGTGTAGCATCTTTACTCAGGACCACCAGCCCAATATATTTTGCTACTACTGGCCCAGTGGGCAAATGCCCTCCTGCCCCCAATCCAGTCTTCCTTGTCTTCTTCCCTTCTGCACAGGACACAATGGGCAGTCCTGGGGTCCAATTGCCAGGCCAAACACTGGCACTTGGAAGGGGGGAGAAGGGCATTATCCCCATAGAAGCTCTGGTGCCGACCAACACGACACTCCCTTAGGCGAACGGAAAGACAACTGATCATGAAAAGCTAGTTATAAGCGGGTGGATGGATGTCGCCCTATCAAGGAAACTGGTCAGGCCTATGCTGCTGTCTGCTAGACTAAAGTCTTATTGTACAAAAAGATGCACAATTCAAACAGACATATACAGTAGATAAGGAGCCTTGATGTGTTTTGTAATTGCTTAATAGCAAGGACAATTTACCTTAAGCATTCTGTGTGCTAAAAGCATCAAGGCTCCTTATTGACCCCTACAATTAGGTATCCTCTGTGCAAAATGCATCAAGGCTCCATATTGACCCCTACAATTAGACATCCTGTGTGGGAAATGCTTCAAGTCTCCCTATTGACCCCTAAGATTGGGCCACCTGTGTGTGAAATGCGTCAAGGCTCCTTATTGACTTCTACAATTAGGCATCATGTGTGGAAAATGTGTCAAGGCTCCGTATTGACCCCTACATTTAGGCATCCTGTGTGGGAAATGCGGCAAGGCTTCCTATTGATCCCTACGATTGGGCAACCTGTGTGTGAAATGCGCCAAGGCTCCCTATTGACCTCTACGATTGGGCAACCTGTGTGTGAAATGCATCAAGGCTCCCTATTGACCGCTAAGATTGGGCAACCTGTGTGTGAAATGCGTCAAGGTTCCTTACTGACCCCTACAAATGTGCAACCCGTGCGTGAAATGCATAAAAGCTCCTTATTGACCCCTATGATTAGGCATCCTTTGTGTGAAATGCATCAAGGCTCTTCATTGACCCCCACGATTAGGCATCCTGTGTGGAAAATGCGTCAAGGCTTCTTATTGACTCCTATGACTAGGCATCCTGTAAGTGAAATGCATCAAGGCTCCTTATTAACCCCTATGATTAGGCATCCTGTGTGTGAAATGCGTCAAGACTCCTTATTGATCCCTAGGATTCGGCATCCTGTTTTTGAAATGCATCAAGGCTCCTTATTGATCCCTACAATTGGGCATCCTGTTTGTGAAATGCGTCAAGGCTCCTTATTGACTCCTACGACTAGGCATCCTAAGTATGAAATACTTCAAGGTTCCTTATTGACTCTTACGATTAGGCAACCTGTGTGTGAAATGTATCAAGGTTCCTTATCGACCCCTACAATTAGGCATCTAATGTGTGAAATGCGTCAAGGTTCCTTATCGACTCCTACAATTAGGCATCCTGTGTGTCAAATGCATCAAGGCTACTTGTTGACCTTATAATTACACCCTTCATGAACCCTTCATTATTCAATGAAAAAATGCTGCTTGAATGGCGAACATGCAGCATTATGGCCACTAGATGGTGATGAGTATCATAAGAGATAAGTATGCTCCTCAGCTCCATCTAATGGCCATAATCCAATATCTTCCCCATTCACATTTTTTAATAAATAACATTTGATCTGCAGGCAACTTATCCCGAGAACATTCAATTTTGCCCCTTTTGCAAAAAATGACATGCAGTTTTGATGGATTGTACAATAAACCTTTAGTCTAGCAGAGAGATGCGTTTTTGGGGGGATTTTATTGCTTACATTGAGATCAGGCCAGGTCTAGGACCTGTGAGAGGCTCCTATGTGCAGGGGATGTAGAATCAGTTCACTTATGGCAGCATGAATCTCTTTATTTCATATACTGTAATAATAGTATCCTTTAAAGCAGCGATCTCCAATCTTTTCAGTATGACGGCCACATTGTATGTTTTACAAATATTTGCAGGCCAAAAACATCCCCATTAGACTCCCCCTTATACCAGGGTCCCCATCAGAGTCACCCCTTATATCAGGGTCCCTATTAGAGTAACCCCCTGCATTAGGGTCCCTATCAGAGTCACCCCCTACATCAGGGTACCTATCAAAGTCACCCCTTACATCAGGGTCCCTATCAGAGTCGCCCCTTACATCATGGTCCCCATTATGGTCATCCTTTACATCAGGGTCACTATTAATGTTACCTCTTACATCAGGGTCCCTATTAGAGTCACCCCTTACATCAGGGTCCCCATTAGAGTCACCCCTTACATTAGGGTCCCCATCAAAGTCACCCCCTATATCAGGGTCCCTATCAAAGTCACCCCTTACATCAGGGTCCCCATTAGAGTCACCCCTTACATCAGGGTCTTTATCAGAGTCACCCCTTACCCCAGGGTCCCTATCAGAGTCATCCCTTACATCAGGGTCCCCATTAGGGTCACCCCTTACATCAGGGTCCCAAATCAGGATCATCCCTTACATCAGGGTCCCTATCAGAGTCCCCCTTACATCAGGGTCCCCATCAGAGTCCCCCCTTTCATTGGGATCCTCATCACAGCCCCCCTTACTTCAAAGTCCCTATTAGAGTCACCCTTTACATCAGGGTCCCCATCAGCATCCCCCCTTACATCAGGGTCCTCATCACAGTCCCCCTTACATCAAGGTCCCTATTAGAGTCACCCCTTACAACAGGGTCCCAATCAGAGTTCACCCTTACATCAGGGTAGCCATCAGAGTTCCCCCTTACATCAGGGTCCTTATTAGAATCTTGCTTTCATCAGGGTCCCTATCAGAGTAACCCCTTACATCAGGGTATTCATCAGAGTTTTCCCTTACATCAGGGTCCTCATCAGAATCCCCCTTACATAAGTATCAGTCCCCATTAAGGTCACCCTTTTACATCAGGGTCACTATTAAAGTTACCTCTTACATCAGGGTCCCTATTAGAGTCACCCCTTACATCAGGGTCCCCATCAGAGTCACCCCTTACATTAACGTCCCCATCAAAGTCACCCCCTACATCAGGGCCCCTATCAAAGTCACCCCTTACATCAGGGTCCCCATTAGAGTCACCCCTTACATCAGGGTCCCTACTAAATTTACCCCTTTCATCAGGGTCCCCATTAGAGTCACTCCTTACATCAGGGACCCCATCAAAATCACCCCTTACATCAGGGTCCCCATCAGAAACAACCCTTACATCAGGTTCCCAATAAGAGTCATCCCTTACATCAGGGTCCCCCCTTACATCAGGGTCCCTATTAGAGTCAAACCTTACATCAGGGTCCCAAATCAGGATCATCCCTTACATCAGGGTCCCTATCAGAGTCCCCCTTACATCAGGGTCCCCATCAGAGTCCTCGCTTTCATTTGGATCCTCATCACAGCCCCCCTTACTTCAAAGTCCCTATTAGAGTCATACTTTACATCAGGGTCCCGATCAGCATCCCCCCTTACATCAGGGTCCTCATCACAGTCCCCCTTACATCAAGGTCCCTATTAGAAGCACCCCTTACAACAGGGTCCCAATCAGAGTTCACCCTTACATCAGGGTAGCCATCAGAGTTCCCCCTTACATCAGGGTCCTTATTAGAATCTTCCTTTCATCAGGGTCCCTATCAGAGTGACTCCTTACATCAGGGTATTCATCAGAGTTTCCCCTTACATCAGGGTCCTCACCAGAAACCCCCTTATATAAGGGTCCCTATAACTCACCCTTTTTAACAAGGTCCCCATGAGAGTACCCATTACATCAGAGTAGCCATCAGAGTTCCCCCTAACATCAGGGTCCCCACCAGAATTCCCCTTACATCAGGGTCCCTAGCAGAGTTACCCCTTATTACAGGGTCCCCATCAGGGTTTCCCCTAACATAAGGGTCTCCATCAGAATCCCCCTTACATCAGGATCCCTAGCAGAGTCACCCCTTACATTAGGGTCCCCATCAGAGTCTCCCCTTACATCAGGGTCCCCATCAGAGTCTCTATTTACATCAGGGTCCCCATCAGAAGTATAGACCATAGGCAGCCTCTGCTGACATTAATGCTCAATCAGTGTACATTGAGGATATGCCACTGACCCTAGCTGGTGGTCAGTTGTGGCCCATGGGCCATAGTTTGAACACCCCTGATTTAAAGGTAAGAACTGAAAAGTTACAAAACATATTCCATCATCTTAGCCCACAATGAAACAACGCACCCACCTTGAACATGCAGCACGCAATGGGCAACTTGGAACAACCATCTTTAGGATATAAGACGACAGTTTCTCTTGAAGTCTCCAAGGTCACAGTGATAGAATATCTGGGATTGCCAACAGCACCATCCAGCACAAGGCAAGCCGTTTCTATGGAAGGGTAGTGCAAATGGGCCGGAAGAAGGACCATGTGGTTACTGAAAGACATGAATGTACAAATATGAGCAAATAATATAATCTATAAAATATTCAGATGTCTGCAGTTATCTTATCATAGTTCACATCTGGTATTAAAGCAGAACGCTGGAAAGAATCACACTCTCAGTTACATACCCATATACTGTACATCCTACATCAGTGAAATGTAAAAGTAAGGTGCACAGGGACAGGGAAGTTCATAAAGTACAGTTAAAAATGCTATATTGAACAAACCTAAAGGGTAACTCCACTTCCATGAAAAAAATAGGAAAAAAAAATAATTTACTAAAAAAAAATAATTACTTTTCTTGTCCAATATGCAGCTCAGTACCTTTCTATAAAGTTCAATTCAATATGGCAACCTAGAGGTTTGCTTGGTGTATATAGGGAAACCTATTGGATTTACCTCATGGGGAGCTTACACCCCCATGGGTTGAAATTCATAGTGATTATTTTCGTAACTATAGCTCAAGGTGTAAGTTGGGTACCCCCACATTCGAGGGGTACTCCATTTAGGTTATCCAAAGGGATATATGTGGTTCGTTTGGAGATCCAACGGTATAACTTAACTTGAAATATCTTTCCATGTCTCGACGTATAACCTGTTCTTTTCATTATTATATATATTATTTATATGACATAATAACGATCCTGAAAAAAGGATAAAAAAGTACCTTCACCTCAATGGGAAATCCAAACAAGTTATATCGTAAAATTGACATGAAATACTTGAAGGGACAAGGACACGTGGAATGAAAATGTAAAGTGACTACATCCTACATGTCATATACCCATACATTGACTCTCACACT
>BLSH010085295.1:1791520-1802419 GCA_018402905.1 Glandirana rugosa | reverse complement strand
CAGCCACATCCATAGAAGAAAGGCTGTCCCCTTTCATCATACTGCAGAGAATGATCATTGCTTGCTGTGTGGAAGCAGTGAGTTCTCTGCAGAGGTCCAACATTCCCCCTGAAGAGTCAGAGCTTAAAGGAGAAGTATAGACATTTTCAGCAGACAGCGGGCTGAAGCTTGCTATCGGCTGATGTTACCAAGCTGGCCCAGGGTAGGGAAATATCGCAACCATATGGTCAGGATCTGCCCACATGCCTGGACCAGCACCTGACTCAGCCTTTCAGCAAGCCGCTGAGAGCCTGAGTCGGACACTCCTGCCCCCTCCACAGCCCAGTGCTACAGTGAGTATGGGGGGGGGTCAAAGCAGAGAGCTGCTGACTGTCACTACAGTCTCTGACCATCTCCTGCATCATGTCTGCTGTCTCTGACCATCTCCTGTATTATGTCTGCAGTCTCTGACCATCGCGTGTGTCACAACTACAGTCTCTGACCAACTCCTGTATCATGTACGCAGTCTCTGACCATCTCCTGTATCATGTCCACAGTCTCTGACCATCTCCTGTATCATGTCTGCAGTCTCTGACCATCTCCTGTATCATGTCTGCAGTCTCTGACCATCTCCTGTATCATGTCTGCAGTCTTTGACCATCTCCTGTATCATGTCTGCAGTCTCTGACTATCTCCTGTATCATGTCTGCAGTCTCTGACCATCTCCTGTATCATGTCTGTAGTCTCTCAACATCTCTTGTATCATGACTACAGTCTCTGACCATCTCTTGTATCATGTCTACAGTGTCTAACTATCTCCTGTATCATGTCCACGGTCTCTGACCATCTCATGCATCATGTCTGCAGTCTCTGACCCCCTCTTGTATCATATCTGCAGTCTCAGGCTACCTCTTGTATCATGTCTGCAGTATCTGACCACTTGTATCATGTCTGCAGTCTCTGACCATTTCTTGTATCATGTCTGCAGTCTCTGACCATCTCTTGTATCATGCCTGCAGTCCCTGACAACCTCTTGTATCATATTTGCAGTCTCTGACCATCTCTTGTATCATGTCTACAGTCTCTGACCATCTTCTCTATTATATCTGCAGTCTCTGACCATCTGTTGTATCATGTCCACAGTCTCTGACCATCTCCTCTATCATGTCCATAGTCTTTGACTACATCCAATTGTGTGTCTGCTGTCTCTGACACTGAATATTCACAGAATTTTATGTGTGGCCCTTTGGTGATGTCGGGGGCCATACTGGAAGCCCCCCTGTATCAAGAAAGTTGACGCCCACACTTCATTTAAATATAAAGCACATTTCCTCTATTACCCTAGAAGTGGAACCAGGTTGGTATTCACTTACATTTTTGGCTGTATGGATGACAATCCAGGGAGTACAGACAGGTAGAAGATGCATAGAGCAGGCAGGTAGTGCTCCACCAGACCGGACACTGACACCCTCATTGACTTGCCCATTATTCTCCACCGTGTCCTTCACTCTCCCTCCGTCTATCTTCCTGGCCGGATTTGCTGATGTCACTCCCTGCGGTCCAATTTATGTCCTTCTGCCCCTGCCCTCCTCACCATGCCTCCGTTCTATTATAATTGGCTAACCAATAATATTGCACTCTTCAATTCTATTGTTACAGGAAAAACAATTGTCTGTCATCTGATCAAAACACACCGCCGCCTGCAATGGCCATAAAGTAGATTTAAACCCTAATTGAAAGGTTTGCTTTGCTAAAGCACTATGAATCATAACCAACTGGCCCTTTTTTTATTATTTAAAGAAACTGGTTTTCCTTATTATCCATCCTTTGTTATATCTCGGTGCTGTTGAGCTCCTGCAGCCTCTTTGCAGCCACTTGTGATAGCTGCGTGGCATTTCTTAGGACATTTGTGGACTGTGCCTGTGTTTGTTCAAACAGCAACTTGTAGTTTTCCATTGACCGGGTGACAACGCGGGAGATAGGGACACAGTGTTGTCACCCTATCACAAGATGTGCCTCAACAAGGGCCTCCATGGCAGGATCACCAGGTACTATTTTAATAAAAAGCTGCACATTTAAAACTCCTGAAAATAATTTTGAAACAACATTAATATGGTAAAGTTTATATATAGTAGTGACTGGATTTATATCTACTTTAACCCCTTCCTGCCAGCAATACGCAAATATGTGGCAGCACAGAGGATGGCCTCATTCCATACTGCCACATACACTATAATTCCTAAAGTATTGGGACGCCTGTTTTACATGCACATGAACTTTATTAGCATCCCAGTCTTAGTCGTTGGGTTCAATATTGATTTGGCCCACCCTTTGCAGCTATAACAGCTTCAACTCTTCTGGGAAAGCTGTCCACAAGGTTTAGGAGTGTCTATGGGAATGTTTGACCATTCTTCCAGAAGTGCATTTGTGAGGTCAGGCACTGGCTCACAGTCTCTGCTCTAATTCATCCCAAAGGTGTTCTATTGGGTTGAGGTCAGGACTCTATGCAGGCCAGTCAAGTTCCTCCATCCCAAACTCGCTCATTCATGTCTTTATGGACTGAGCTGAGAAATGCCAGGCAGGCATTCCTGTAGTTCAGTGGTCTCCAAACTGTGGCCTTTGGACCAGATGCAGCCCCTTGCCAACTTTTATCTGACCCTTGGGACATTATTCCTTCCACTGACATCATAAATGAGGAACCATTGCTTCCACTGACACCAATGATGGGGCACTATATCTCCCACTGACACCAATGATGGGGCACTATTCCTCCCACGGATACCAATGGTGGGGTACTATTCTTCCTAGTGATACCATCAATGAGGAACCATTCCTTCCACTGACACCAATGATGGGGCATTATATCTCCCACTTACACAAAAGATGGGGCACTATTCCTCCCACTGAATCCAATGATGGGGCACTATTCATCCTGCTGAGACCAATGATGGGGTACTATTCCTCCCACTGACACCATCAATGAGAAACCATTCCTTACACTGACACCAATGATGGGGCACCATTCCTTGCACTGACACCAATAATGGGGCACTATTCCTTCCACTGACACCAATGATGGAACACTATGGGGTTTATTTACTATAGCACCATGGGGAAACAAATGGTCACAAACAACTAAAATCCCTAGAAAACGACTAAATATAGTCAGAAAAGGTATTCACTAAAGCCCTGAGGGAGAAAATAGTCACAGAATCAAATTCACTATAGCACCCAAACAGCAGTGACTGACTAAAAAACTAGTCGTGGTAAAAGCAAGGGAATTGCACATGGAAATAATGTTTGGAGCATGGTATGATCACCTATATTGTGCTTAAAATATGCAGTATATTATTTAAAGATAATCTGCTTTTAAACTGTGTGAAAAAGTGATTTCTACACTGAAATATCTTAACAAGTCTGAGAAGAGATAAATACTCCATCTCTTTACTCCAGGGCACAGAGCACAGCTGAGCACAACTGAGCATGCTCAGACACAAAACAAGTCTCAAAATAACCCTCATGGAGTTATTCCTTGAGTTGTTAGTAAATACCAAAATCAGTGTTATTTTACACACATTTTTTTGGGAGTGAAGATGAGAGTTATTTTGCCAAGTGCAAGTTTCTGGCATTCATTCTAATGGTACAATTGTTACTTTATCTAATAAATCCATTTCATGTTGAAAAGAAATGTATAGATTGTTGCACATTTGATAATCTATTTTGTTTTTAAGAATGCTACAATGTGAAATATCTTCATGTTTTGTAAATATTTTTTTTTTATCGTCAATTTCACTTTGCTGCTGTCCATGTCACAAAAATATTTCCCCAAACTCACACAGATGTCTTTACAAACCACAAACAATACCATTGCTTACGGAAATTTAAAATTAGTCCCATTTTCTTTTTATTCTTTTCAAATGATCCTAATTTGAGCCCCAAAAATCGGATATGTGTACCAACATCAGAAATAAAAATGTCATTACCAAAAATCTGAGGATAACTTTAATATAATTATTTTTTTATTATATAATAATTTATTTTATAATAATTAATATATTCTATGCTCATGCAGCAAGAACCACCAAAAATCACAGATTAAATTTTAGAAGATTTACTCCTGACTAATGTAAGTCCTGTATATTCCTAGACATGCAGTATCTGTGTATTTATGTGTAGGAGGACTTGTTGTTTGTAAGGCCTGTGGTTAAAAAGGTAGCAGTTCTGTCTACCATTACTCATGTCCTGGGTTTGATTCTCAAGCATGTCACTTCATGTAGAGAGGTTGTTTGTCCTCTATGTTGTTAAACATGACTCAGGGACTTACCTAAATTATGTCTAAATGTAGTATTTATGTGTAGGAGGGTTCCACCACCATTGCAAATCTTGCCAGATATACTAGTTAGGCAATGGGGATGCCTACCTTTACATGCACATGAACTTTAATGGGATCCCAGTCTTAGTCCGTAGGGTTCAATATTGAGTTGGCCCACCCTTGGCAACTATAACAGCTTCAACTCTTCTGGGGAAGACTGTCCATAAGGTTTAGGATGTTTGTCTATGGGAGTATTTGTCCATTCTTCCAGAAGTGCATTTGTGAAGTCAGGCACTGATGTTGGATGAGAAGGCCTGGCTCACAATCTCCACTCTAATTCAGCCAAAAGGTATCCTATCTGGTTGAGGTCAGGACTCTGTGCAGGCCAGTCAAGTTCCTTCACCCCAAGCTCACTCATCCATGTCTTTATGGATCTTGCTTTGTGCACTGGTCCAAATCATTTGGTGGAGGGGGGATTATGGTATGGGGTTGTTTTTCAGGGCTTGGGCTTGGCTCCTTAGTTCCAGTGAAGGGAACTCCTAAGGCATCAGCAAGACATTTTGGGCAATTTCATGCTCCCAACTTTGTGGGAACAGTTTGGGGATGGCCTCTTCCTGTTCCAACATGACTGTGCACTAGTGCACAAAGCAAAGGCCATAAAGACATGGATGAGGGAGGTTGGTATGGAGGAACTTGACTGGCCTGAGTCCTGACCTCAACCCGATAGAACACCTTTTGAGCAGAGACTGCGAGCCAGGTCTTCTCATCCAACACCAGTGCCTGACCTCACAAATGCACTTCTGGAAGAATGGTCAAACATTCCCATAGACACATTCCTAAACCTTATGGACAGCCTTCCCAGAAGAGTTAAAGCTATTATAGCTGCAAATGGTGGCCCAACTCTATACTGAACCCTGGGCTACCATTATAGTTCATGTGTGTGTAAAGGCACATTTCCCACTACTTAGGACAATCTATTGTATATTACTTGTGATACTGAGCATGGCTATAAACTTAGGGCTGGTTCACACCACAGCGATGGACAACACATTTGCTCACTGCTCAATAGCTAAATGGCTAGCAAAACCACCTGGCACCCAAAAGGTTGCTGGTTCACGTCCTGGATATGTTAATACTTGTGTTGAAGTTTATAATAAACCCCTGGTTGGGTTTGTCACCAAAGATAAGCTGGAATGTTATTTATCTCTTGTCCAAATAGTCTGTAATGTAAGCAAGTTATTTTGGGACTTTAAATTGGAAGCTGCAGCCAGGGACTTGGACATTTCAAATTGTAGGGTTTACACTGCACAGGTTCATCTGGTTAGAAAACTGTTGCTTCGATCAGTGTTTCTCAACTCCAGTCCTCAAGGCATCCCAACAGGTTGCTTTCAGGATTTCCCTCGGATGAAACAGCTATGGTAATTACTAAGGCAGTGAAACTGATCAAATCACCTGTGAAAAATAATAGTAAGCCTGAAAACATGACCTGTTGGGGGTACTTGAGGACAGGGTTGATAACCACTGACTTAAGCCCCGTACACACGGGACGACGATTGCATACAACAGGTCGTACTAACGACCATTGTATGTGATATCGATCGTTCGTATGCGCGATTTGAACAGTCGAACATACGACGGTCATACAAGGGAGTTGTATGAGCAGACTAGAAAACTTGGTCGTACCAACAAGCTCTCATACGACCGTTGTATCGTGTGTACAGAGCAGTTGGTACAACAAGGTTGTATTGTGCAAAACAGGCATGCTCCAAAGTCAGGAATGCACCTGAACATTCTTCTGTGGTCGTACGATCGTGTAGTGCAGTCAGTATGCTACATACAAAAGTCAACATACGATTTGACACGATCGTATGTGCGATCATCGTCCCGTGTGTACGGGGCTTTAGAATTTTGTCCTGGACTTATACTGATCCGAAGAACATAGCCAAGGGTTAACACAGCAAACAGTATTGGTATGGCAGCCTCTCAGGTGAAATAAATTAGAAAAGACAGAGTGAAAGATACTGGTGGGCGTGTACTTCTATTGGGCATGTGCCAGTGCTAGCTTATATAAGGGACTTCAGTAGGGGGTACTGGTTTGGCCTGATGAGAGGTCAGGTTTGGTGCTGTGGTTTTTGTGGAAGAAGCAATGATATTTTGCTAATGGCAAATGTTTTACTAGAGCTGTTTGCTGAAATGATTGTGCATTTTGACCATCAAAAGTGGCTTGATTTTACCATGTTGTCTGATTGGGGTGTGTATTGTTTGTCTTATACTCACCAATGTTCTTGGTTTAATCTGTGACTTTTTAAATATTATGTTGTAATGCTTTGTTAGAATGACTGTTCATTATCTTTCTGTAATTTTGCAGCTAATAATGTCATGTGGGTGTTTAGTCATTTTATGAAATGTGTGGGCAGTTATGGGCGGTGAAACTAAAATTTACCACTGTAAGGTTTAGTCCAATTTTAGATTGTAAGCTCCTGTGAGTAGGGCCCTTCGAACTCAATTGCTAACTGTTTTGCTAAATGTGTTTATACTGCAAATACTTTAATGCCAGTAAATATGTACATACTTGTGTTGGTAAAATAAAATGAAATTGATTTTGCTTGTACTCATTTGTAACTTTTTTAATTAGTTTTGGGGGTGGTGGTTTTGGGGAAGTGGATTACCTCCTCAGGACCAGTTCACACTGCTGCGGTGTCCGAGATCGGATGTGATTCGCACTGCAGTGCAAATCACATGCGATCTGTGCTATGCAAATTCAGCCATACAGATAGTATGGCTGAATTTGCATCGCACCCTGACCAAACTTGCATAGGACCCTTTTTTGTTCCGCAGCAGAATCAGATCACATGGGTGTTCACATCCATGCAATGCGATTCCTGTCTGAATTTGCAGTTTGCAGTGCGATCTGCAAACTGATTTGGGGGTGTCATTCGCTTTCTATTGACACACCTAGCAGTTTGCATATGGCAGTGGGAACTATCTAAGTTGCGTGCGATGTGGGAACCTGCAGTGGATTCCCAGGGTTCCCGTATCGCACTAGCGTGAACCAGCACTGAGAAGTCATCGTCTCATTTATATTTGCATAGTCCTTACAGATATACGTCAGGAGGAAGTGCAATGTGGCTGGAAACAGGAAGTGCTGTGTGCACATGGGCTGTAAGCAATTGTGGTGATGCCAAATAAATCAATGAACCACACCCACACCACATATAGCTCCCACATCCTCCCCTACATTGATCAAAAATGTAATTTCAACTTGCTTGTGGCTATAATGTATTGTTCCCCCCCCCCCCCCCCAATCCATACCAAGTCCTTTGGCTCAGGGATGGATTTTAAGGGGAAGGCCACTCCAAATTTTATTACAAAATGCTGGGGGATTCCCCCCAAACTCCATACCCTTTCTGCAGCCTGGAGGTCAGGATGGGGGGTGGGCAAGTGAGGGCCTGCCCCACTCCTGGAACAAACCAGGCCACATACCTTTAACATGAGGCGGTGTGTGCTTTGGGGTGGGGGGGCCCTGCGTGCCCCCACCCCCCTCAGAGCCTCTTGTACCTATGTTGATGGGGACAAGGGCCTCTTCCCGACAACCGTGGTGGTTGGGGGGGCTGATCGAAATGTGGAAGCGCCCATTAACAAGGGGGCCACCAGATCCTGGCCCCCCATGTGAATGGGTATTGGGTACATCATACCCATTCACCTAAAAATGTAAAAATGTATTTAAAAATGGAGACATTTTTTGTCCCATCTTTTATGTTAAAGTGTCTTGAGATGTACATCCATGGTCAATAGGGATGGTCCCCCGGTTCGACTCAAAAGTATGTTCGAATCGAACATCGGGGGGGTTGCCGAATCCTGAACATTATGGGGTGCTGGTGGGAAATTTGAATGGCCCATAATGCAGTGAAATTGTGGGGGAATGCTGCCCGCTGATTGGCCAAAGCATGTACATGCGCTTTGGCCAATCACAGCATTCTCTGCTGTGAGAGCCATGATTGGCCAAAGGAAGGGTGCCTTTGGCCAATCATTGCTCAGCGGGTCTGAGTCCACGCCCACACTATATAAGGCCACTTACACAGAGGCCGAATATAGTGAAAACATTTGCGGAGATAGCAAAAGGTGAGGCATGTACAGTATGGTATATATAATACACTGCATTCATTTATTTCAGGGACTTATATAGCCCTATCGCTTTACATATATATTGTACATTCACATCAGTCCCTACCCTCAAGGAGCTTACAATCTATGGTCCCTAACTCACATTCATACATATATTAGGGCCAATTTAAACAGGATCTAATTTACCTACCTGCATGTCTTTGGAGTGTGGGAGGAAACCGGAGTACCTGGAGGAATCCCACACAGACATAGGGAGAGCATGCAAACTCCAGGCAGGTAGTGTTGTGGTTGGGATTTGAACCAGTGACCCATTTGCTTCCAGGTGAAAGTGCTGACCACTACACCACTGTGTAGACTATATACAGTGCATGCACGCTCGGAAAAGGGTCTGGCATAGATCTTAAGAGGAACTCCACGCCAAAATTAAACAGAAATTTTGGGTAGGGGTCCCCCACAAAGTCCGTACCAGGCCCTTCAGGTCTGGTAAGGATTTTAAGGGGAACCCCATGCCAAATTTTGGGAAAATGGCGTTGGGGTCCCCCCACAATGCAAACCAGACCCCAAAGCACCCTCCCCATGTTGAGGGCATGTGGCCTGATAAGGTTCGGAAGGGGCGCACTCACTCGTCCCCACCCCCCTGCCATGCCAGGGCTGCATGCTCGCATAAGGGTCTGGTTTGGATTTTGGGGGGAGCCCAACACCATTTTTTATAAATTTGGTGTGGGGTTCCCCTTAAAATCCATACCAGACCCGAAGGGCCTGGTATGGACTTGGGGGGACCCCAACGCAATGCTTTTTCAGTGATCTTTATCTATATTGCAGGGAACCAGCAATACAATGGTCCAACTTTGATCCTACTTTGCTGTGCGATTTACGGTTCTACATAGGGTCAAAGTCGAACCGTTTTTTTGTGAACAGGGATCCGACAATACCATGCAACTTATGCTCTGGGGATCTTGAAGGGGAACTCCACGCCCATTATTTTTTGAAAAAAATGGCATGGGTCCCCCTCCAGGAGCATACCAGGCCCTTTGGTCTGGTACGGATTTTAAGGGGAACCCCCATGGCAAAAAAAAACGGCGTGGCGTCCCCCCCGAAATCCATACCAGACCCTTATCCGAGCACGCAGCCCAGCAGGCCAGGAAAGGGGGTTTGGACGAGCGAGCGCCCCCCCCCCCCTGGACCATACCAGGCCGCATGCCCTCAACATGGGGAGTATGGGTGCTTTGGGACAGGGGGGGCTCTGCACCTTGTCCCTTTCCGGTGGTTGTCAGGGTCTGGGGGCGGGGACTTAACAGTATGGGGTACATCGCACCCCTACCCATTTACCTGGAAAGAAAGTGTACAAAAAAAACACACTACACAGGTGTTTAAAATATTTTATTAAATCAGCTCCGGCGTCTTCTCCCCTCTCTTATCCCTCTCCGGTGTTTTCGGCTCTTTTGCGGGGGGTCTTCTATCTTCTGAGGGGTCTTCTTTCTTCTCCTTCTCTGCGGCATCTTCTGTTCTTTTGGTGGTCTTCTCCGCTGACCCTCTGTTCTTCCTCTCTTCTTCTTCCCATGTTGACACGACGCAATCTCCTTCACGAATGCCCTCTCCGCTGTGTGCTGGGCCTTATATTGGCATGAGGCGTGGCCTCCCAATGACATCCGCCGGAGGCCCCACCCCATATGATGTCACAGCTCCACCCCAAGATGTGACATCATATGGGGCAGGCCTCCGAGTGATGTCATCGGTTGGCCAAGCCCCATGCCAATATAAGGCACAGCACACAGCGGAGAGGGCATTCGTGAAGGAGATCGCGTCGTGTCAACATGGGAAGAAGAAGAAGAAAAACAGAGGGAAGGGGACAGCAGAGAAGACCGGCAAAAGAGCAGAAGACGCCGCAGAGAAGGAGAAGAAAGAAGACCCCTCAGAAGATAGAAGACCCCCACAAAAGAGCCGAAGAAAGAAGACCCCTCAGAAGATAGAAGACCCCCGCAAAAGAGCCGAAGACACCGGAGAGGGAGAAGAGAGGGGAGAAGATGCCGGAGCTGATTTAATAAAATATTTTAAAAACCTGTGTAGTGTGTTTTTTTGTACACTTTCTTTCCAGGTAAATGGGTAGGAGTACGATGTACCCCATACTCCTTTACATAGGGTGGGGGGCCGGCATCTGGGGGCCCCCTTGTTAAAGGGGGCTTCCAGATTCTGATAAGTCCCCGCCCGCAGACCCCGACAACCACCGGCAAGGGTTGTCGGGAAGAGGCCCTTGCCCTCATCAACATGGGGACAAGGTGCTTTGGGGTGGGGGGGTGCAGAGCCCCACCTGCCCCAAAGCACCCATACTCCCCAAGTTGAGGGCATGTGGCCTGATATGGTCCAGGAGGGGAGGGCGCTCGCTCATCCCCACCCCCTTTCCTGGCCTGCAGGGCTGCATGCTCGGGTCTGGTGTGGATTTCGGGGGGTCTGGTGTGGATTTTGGGGGGCGCCATGCGTTTTTT
>BLSH010085295.1:1760650-1781926 GCA_018402905.1 Glandirana rugosa | reverse complement strand
GTTGGGGTGTTTGCTTTCCAGAATGGGGTCATTTTGTGGACAATTCCATTGTCCTGGTGCTCCAGGGCCTTCAAAAATGTGATAGGTCTTCATGACATTAGATGTGTAATTTATGTCCCTAGAATACCTGACGGCGCTCCCTGCATGTTGAGCCTCTGTATGTGGCTAGGCTGTGAAAAAGTCTCAGACATGTGATATCGCCATACTCAGGAGGAGCAGAAGAATTTGTTTTGGGGTGTAATTTGGGGTATGCATATGCTGTGTGTGAGAAATAACCTGTTACAATG
This sequence comes from Glandirana rugosa, assembly GCA_018402905.1. Taxonomy (NCBI): domain Eukaryota; kingdom Metazoa; phylum Chordata; class Amphibia; order Anura; family Ranidae; genus Glandirana; species Glandirana rugosa. Next base: position 1,781,639 of record BLSH010085295.1, on the reverse strand, counting down.
ACCATTTTGTGAAAAAAAAAAAAAAAAGAAAAAAAAAATCTTCATTTTGCAAAGAATTGTGGGAAAAAATTACAGCTTCAAAAAATTCACCATGCCTCTTACTAAATACCTTGGAATGTCTACTTTCCAAAAAGGGGTCATTTGGGGGGTATTTGTACTTTCCTGGCTTGTTAGGGCCGGTTCACACTGCAGCGGGGCGGAGCGGCGCGGGGCAGCGCGATGCGGCGCTCCAGGCGATCTCAAAGCGGCTTGCTAGGAGACTTCTATCATAGAAGTCAATGCAAGCCGCCTGAGATCGCCCTGAAAATAGTGCAGGGACCATTTTTCTAAGGCGGAGCGAAGCGATTCGCTCCTATTAGAACGGTCCCATTTGCACAGCATTGAGGCGAATTGTCAGGCGACTCAAGTGACTTGAGGCTCTTTGAACCAGAACATAGGGAATGTTCCCTGTTGTAATAAAGAACCAACGACCAGTCCAGCCCATATGAAGTGCTGGCTTTGCCTAACACAGCAAACTAAACCCCGTTGCTATTTATGGTCTTTACCAAACATATCAATCAGCTGTTTTTGGAGCATGTTTTAGGCCTCATGCACACTGGACGTAAAAAAAACACAGTTTTTAAGGGCATTTGACGTTTTCTTGTTTTCAGCCCCTCTGTGTCAGCCTATGTGTTCATGCATACATAGGTGTTTACATGCCTACTAGAAGAGGAGCATTCAGAGGCTGAAAAAAAAAGATATCACTTGCGCGTTCAGGAGCATGAACAGACAAAAATGCTTGACGTGCCTAAACGTGTGTTAACACTTGAGAGTTCATTCATTTCAATGGCCACAATGAAATAATATTCTGGCCAATAGAATGAATAAACACACAAATGCTTGACGCGTCTAAATGCAGCTTTAATTGTGTTTTTTAAGCTGCTTCTCTCCAGCCAGGAGAAAAGGCGTTCAGAGAAGCTGGACAAAAAAACCCCAGTGTGCATGAGGCCTCTGACTACAGGCCTTCTTTTTAATAAAATTATATTTAAAGCAGAGTTCCACCCAAAAGTGTAAGCTCTGCTTATCTGACTCCCCCCGCCCTCCGCTGCCACATTTGTCACCTTTCAGGGGGGAGCAGGTACCTGTTTTTGACAGGTACCCGTCCCCGCCTCTGAGAGATCTTCTGAGATCACTCCCCCCTCCTCCTTCCCTGCCGCCGGGCCATTCAGAAAGCCCAGCACGCTTTGCGCATGCGCAGTAGGGACCCGCAAGGCTTCACTACTGGTTTCCCTTATAGGCAACGGCGGCAACAGCATCCAAAAGCCAATGGAAGCATCGGCTGGGGTGCTGACATCGCTGGATTCCAGGACAGGTAAGTGTCTTAATACTAAAAGTCAGCAGCTACAGTATGCATACCTGCTGACTTTTATTTTTTTACTGGGGGCGGCGGAACTCCGCTTTAACCACTTGTCCTCTGGAAGATTTACCCCTTCATGACCAGGCCATTTTTTACAATATGGCACTACGTTACTGTAACTGACAATTGCACAGATGTGCGACGTTGTACCCAAATTAAAATGCAGCTTTCATTTGGTGGTATTTGATCACCTCTGCATTTTTTTATTTTTTGCGCTATAAACAAAAAAAGGCCAACAATTTTGAAAAAAGAAAAACAATATTTTTTACTTCCTGCTATAAAACATATCCAATAAAAAATGAAAAAAAACTAATTTCTTCATAAATGTAGGCCAATATGCACAAAAGTTATGGCGTCTGCAAACTACTGTATATCAAGTGGAATATTTTTTTTTATATACTAGTAATGGCGGCAATCAGCAACTTATAGCAGGACTACGAAATTGCGGTGGTTATTCTAACACTAACTGACACTTTTGACACTTTGTAGGAACCAGTGACACTAATGCAGTGATTGGTGCTAAAAATATGCACTATCACTGTACTAAGGACACTGGCTTGGAAGGGGTTAAACATCTAGGTTAGGGGTAGGCATCCTTGGCCCTCCAGTTTTGGTGAAACTACAAGTCCCATGAGACATTGCAAGACCCTGACAATTACAGGCATTACTCCTAGAGGCAGAGGCATGATGGGATTTGTAGTTTCACCACAGCTGGAGTGGCGAGGTTGCCTACCCTGGATCTAGGTTGATTAAGGGGTTAAATGTGTGCCTAGCCAGTGTTTTGATGTACTGTGTGAGGGGCTTTTACTAAGGGAAGTAATGGAATTTATTCCCTGCTTTGTGGGGGAAAAATAATCAATTTCTTCCCCTCTGACAGGACATAGCTATGCATTGCTTACATAGGCAGAGCCCAGTCCTGTATGTTTTTCAGACAATCGGCAAGTGCCAGTGGTAATCTATTGGCTGGCACCCACTGACCGGCATCTGCTGTGTTTGCCAGCAGATGCGACAGTTGTGTGGAGGAAAATGCCTTGTTGATGTCAGAGGTCAACCAAGGTATGCAGAATACCATCTCTGAATGCGCAACACATCAAACCTTGAAGTAGATGGGCTACAGCAGCAGAAGACCACAATGGGCGCCACTCCTGTCAGCTAAGAACTGGAAACTGAGGCTACAATTTGCACAGGCTCACAATTATTGGACAATAGAAGATTGTAAAAACATTGCCTGATCTGAGGAGTCTCGATTTCAGCTGCGACATTCAGATGGTGGGGTCAGAATTTGGTGTAAACAACATGAAAGCAAGGATCCATCCTGCCTTGCCACCAACGGTTCAGGCTGGTGGTGGTGGTGTAATAGTGTGGGGGATATTTTCTTGGCACACTTTGGGCCCTTTAGTACCAATTGAGCATCGCTTAAATACCATGGCCTACCTGAGTATTGTTGCTGACCATGTCCATCCCTTTATGACTACAGTGTATACAAATCTGCAGCAACTGAGTGATGCTATCATGTTACTATCTCTGAGGAACGTTTCCAACACCTTGTTGAATTTATGCCATGAAATGAAGGCAGTTCTGAAGGCAAAAGAGGGTCCAACCCGGTACTAGCAAGGTGTACCTAATAAAGTAGCCGGGGAGTGTACATTCACATACACTTTCATTTTATAACAGCATTGTAGTAACAATAGTTATATTTGACAATCCAATATAACATACCTCCCAACTTTCTGAGACCGAAATGAGGGACACCTATTAGCTAAAGTATGTAGGCATAGGACACACACCCTGCCACGCCCCTTAAAGGAGAATTATGCAAAAAAATATTAGTTAAACCCACAAGTGCTTTTTTTTACCACTACTATTCCTTTTATATTGGCTTTTTAAATGTACAAATGCAGCAATTTAGAAATTGGATGAAAGGTTTAGTATTGTAAAACACTTTTTGATAGATTAATAGTGCATTTTATATATAGGTATATGCATCAGACCAAAATGAGGGACAAATGAAGAGCAATAAGGGACGGAGGGACATTGTTCCAAATCAGGGACAGTCCTTCGAAATCAGGGACAGTTGGGAGCTATGATATAATCTTACTTTAAAAATCTCCTATCATGTAGTGAGTTCTGCTTGCCTGCTGGCCATCTCTTTCCACAACTTCCCGGATTCCCAGCATGCTTTGCAGCTTCTCCATTTTTAAGGACTACATATCCCATGGTACCTTGCTGCCTGCAAACAGTGATTCCGTGTTCTACTGACCCCACCTCCTGAAACTCCTCCTGTCAGCACCTCTGTAGTTCAGAGGGCAGGCTCTGTGAAATGTGTGACATAGCAGTGCCTACTGACAGGACATAGTGACTACGCTATGGGTCACAGAGGTAAATGTGTGGGAGTCTTCACAAAGTAAATTTACATACTTCAAGATCATTCAGAATAATAGGAGTAGGTTGGAAATAATTGAAATACAATGTGCAAATGAATATAGGATTTTACATAATGACCATAGGTACCCTCTACATTTGCTGGCCCTGTGATTATTGTCCTGTGGGCTGCAGAAATCTGCTTTGTAAATGTTCTGCTGAATGTGACTCTCCTCGGACCGGCACTTACAGTTGAGAATAAACTCTGACTTTATTTATTTAGTATTTAATGTGTCAGTAAATATTTGTTCTCTGCAGTGAACACTATGAAATCCGTGTGCACACAATACACAGAATACACAGTCACTGCTGCCCATTCTGCAACATATCCTGCATAGGGGATGGCAATTCAGCCCGTGGAAAAGATGAAATTGTACCGGGTCCCTGGAGCTCTTCTGTATTGTGCAAGTATATACAACATACATGTGCAGTGTGGTTGAGCATCATGGGAAAGTAGTTCCAAAACATCTGGGGTGCTTTGCGACCACTGTTATAGAACAAAATAAATGTGCAAATCTTACAAACATTTTATATATAGACAAATATACTTAACATTACATATACATATTCCTTAAAACATAATAAAATCTGTGGATTTACCTTTTTTAATCCAGTCTGGTCACCAGATCCTGCGGCTTTGTGCAAGGCAGCGCTCAACAACAATTCTGGGAGCCATAACATCGCCCACAGGCTCCCATGGCTCAACCGCTCCCTCCTCTCCCCTGCAGCAGCCACTCACTGACATAGGAGAACCGGAGCTGCAGGAGCACATGACCGGACCAAAGCAGATTAAAAATAGGTAAATACGCAAATCTTTTTATAAAGGTGAGGCAGGATAGGTAAAAGGAAGAGGGAGGGAACATTTCTAAGAATAGAGTTAAGATTTTCTTCAACTTTAAGTCATAGTGCTCTCCTGCATTAAAAGATAGATAGATAGATAGATAGATAGATAGATAGATAGATAGATAGATAGATAGATAGATAGATAGATAGATAGATAGAATAAGAATTGATCAGCAGGAGACCACATTCTCCTCCTCTTCTTCTCCCCAATATCCTTTTCCTCACTATCCCACCTTTTATTTAGCTTCAGCTCCTGAGAAGCACCGAGGGGTATTGTTCACCTCTGACAACCTAACTTTTATATGCTCAAAAGAGATTGCTGACCCTACTTGTAGATATCTTATTTTAGTTGGCTCTTTCAGTGGTCAAGAAGTCACTTTAGTAAGCTACTATGCACCCAATCGGCTCCAAGACAAATTTTTCTCCCACCTTCTTACGGTGATATCTCACCACAGCAGGGGACTCTTACACCTCACAGGAGACTCTAACGTTACATTAGATTCTGCGGTTGATCAGCGGTATGCCACTGATGCGGTCCTTTCTCATGATTCCTCTCTAGAATCTTGTATGTACACGCTGCTCCAATCTCATGGGCTGGTTGATTCCTGGAGGGAACTCCATTACTTAGGTAGGGACTTTACGTTTTAATCTCACCCCCACAATAGTTTTTGTCGGATCAACCACGTATTTATACCACTTCACACTATCTTGCTTGTAGAGAAAATCACGCCATGGTCTGATCGTGACCCGGTGGTGCTCTCCTTCATCCTTGAGGGCATGTGCCACCCATCCTACCATTGACGCATTAATGAATCTCTCCTCTCCTCTCCTCGCAAGATACATGCCAAACAATACAATTGCACATTGTTCTTTTTTTCCTCATACCTCCATGCATCAATGAAGAGTAAGCAGTACTATGTCCCCACCTCTGCCTTTGTGCAGCATCCATCTGGGTTCAGCCTCTCCCAGAATGCAGTCCCAATGCTCGGGCTGCTAAATGCACTAAACAGCCTGGGTGCCCCTTCTATGAGACTTGATGGGGGCCTGCAGTGTTCCCTCTTTAGGAATGAAATCTGCCAAGTAAGCGTCTGCAGGTTGAGGCTTGGGGGGGGGCAGCTAGTTCATTCATTCATTCATTCATTCATTCATTCCTTTGGTCTCTTGTATCTTACAGGGCTGCCTATCCCTGTTTTTCTCTTTCTCTCTCCCCATGTGTTCCCTCTTTTACCTTGGTCTTTTCCTTTTTACTGTGCCTCCCTTGGCTCTGTTTTTTTTTTTTTTTCCAAAAAAGGTTTTATTGTAAGAGAAACAAAAAACAAGGGAGCATAGATACAGCATTCAAGGGTATACATGAAATGTAGATGTTGAACATAAAGAGGAGCATCAGAGGAATATGGATATGAACAGTGGTTAGCATAGTAGCATACGTTGTACATATCAGATTGTCCGTGAGTAGCCAAGAGTTCGTCGAGACAGTAAAACCCAAAGGGTTGAGGATTAGATTTGCAATGTACTTATGAAGGGGTTGGAGGCATGTAGCTTGGAGGGTTAGGGAGCATGTGGCCAGCACGTGCTCTCTAGAAGAGTATATGGGGTGGAGGGGGTGGGAAAGAGAGGAGGGGGGAGGAAACAACAAAAATAAAAATAAAAAGGGGGAGGAAGCTCCTTTACATCTTCGTATAATGAGTCAATCTTGCAAGAGCCTGGGGGGGATTATTTCTGGAGTCAGTTAGATATTTGCTAAGGGCTATCTTCCTACATGTGGTCCATTGTTTGGACGTATTCTAATGATGAACGAAAATGGATCCAACAGGCCCATTTCTTAGAGAATTTGGAGGGCGCATCTTGGGCAATGGTAATAAGCTCTTCCATCTCCGCAATCTTATTAATTCTCAAGTACCAATCTTTGAGGGAAGGGGACGAAGGGGAGCCCCAAAATTTGGGGATGCATAGCTTTGCTGCATTGATTAAAGACATGGCGAGTGATTTGAGGTAAGACCTTTCAGTGTTTATGCGGTGATGCAAGAGGAAATTGGCAGGCGTCAGGTCTAATGCGGTGGTAGTGATTGCTACAACTTTTTGATGTACCGCTTTCCAGAAGTCCGCTATACGGGGACATTTCCACCAAATGTGGAAGAGGTCTCCTTTTTCGAGGCGACATCTCCAACAAAAGGTCTGAGGTTGCAGTGTTGAATGTGTGAAGAAGTGCTGGTGAGCGATACCAGTGTGTGAATAGTTTATAGTTATTTTCCTGAATGGCCACATTGATGGATCCTTTATGGATACACCTAAAAATATTCTTCCAATGTGCTTCAGATAAGTCGAGGCTGAGCTCCCTAGCCCACATGGTGCACGTCTTGCTCGCGTCAGCCCATGTGTGGTGCCATAGCATATTGTGTAACAGGGATATGACATGTCGTTGAGGGGTTTGTCTTAGGCAGAGAGATTCAAAGGGAGTTAGCGGTGATGAGATATCCTGTGTCTTTTGAATTGAGTGTAGAAAATGATGGATTTGTCGGTATTCCCAGAACAAGACTTTACGTCCCGCCTGTTGGGTATTAAAATCATCAAAGGAGGGCAGCTTGCCATTTTGTAATATGTGCGTGACTCTGAGGCCAATGTTGAGTTGGTCCAAGAAGCAGGGGTGTTTGGACAAGCCCGGGGGAAGTCGGGTTGCCGAATAGGGGAGTCAGGGGACCTGGCATCCTGGATAGAGGATTTTTGTTACAGGCCTCCTTAAAGCATTGAAGGGTGGGGGAGATACATGGATGGTCTTGTGTATCGAGGCTTTTAATGAAGTAACGGGCCCATGGCAAGCCACAGAATGGCAGTTGTGAGAGGGATATTTCTAAGTTAACCCAGTCTTTACTGTTTGCGTGTATGTGCCAGTCAATGATCCTTTGAAGGTAACATGAAATGTAATATTGTTTAAAGTCGGGAGACCTATACCACCTTTATGTTTGGGTTTGGTGAGCGGAGCAAAGCTGATTCTAGGCTTCTTTTGCTTCCAAAGGAATGACATGCAGAAGGATCTTATAGACTTGAAGAAATTCTTGGGGATAGCGATAGGTATGGTTTGGAAGACGTAGAGGATACGCGTAAGGACATTCATTTTAATGATTGCCGCTCGGCCAAACCATGAAGAATTTGCTTTTTTCCAATTGATGAAGTCGTTCCCTATTGTCGTTAGTAAATGGGAAAAATTCTTAGTGTAGAGGTCACCGAGGCGTGGCGGGAGTTGCATGCCTAGATAAGTTATGGCCTCTTTTCGCCAGGTAAAGGGGAAATTCTCTATGCAAGCCTGAACTACAGTGTTTGGAAGCAAAATATTCATCGCCTCTGATTTGTGATAGATTATTTTGAAGTGAGCTATAAATTGAAATTGCTGTAGATCTTTTAAGAGATTCGGTAGAGTGACAAGGGGCTCAGTCAAAAATAGTAGCACGTCGTCGGCGAAGGCTGCCAACTTATACTGCTTGCTCCCTAATGACACCCCCTTAATGTTTGGGTTCTCCCGGATACGTCTCAAGAACGGTTCTAGGGTTAAAACAAATAGTAGAGGGGAAAGCGGCCAGCCTTGGCGCGTGCCATTATTGATGGAGAAGGCGGTTGACAGGAGGCCATTGGCTCGGACCCTGGCCGTGGGGCCACTGTAAAGGGCCATGATAAGTCGAGTTAGGTAATCGCTGAGGCCTAGGGCCCGAAGGACCGCCGGCAATAGTCCCATGCCAACCTGTCAAACGCCTTCTCGGCATCAAGGGAGAGAAAGTAATCTGATTGTTTCGACTTTGTAAGGTGGTAGTGGATATTAAGTGCTTTGAGGGTATTGTCTCTGGCTTCCCTGTTCGGGCTTTAGGTTGTATAGATCTGAGTAGAATTTATAAAAATGGTTTGCGATGTCTGCGCTAGCTGAGAGTGTTTGACCAGAGGGTGTGCGTAGAGTATATACGCTTGAGGCGACCTTCCTGGGTTGAAGTGCCCTAGCTAAGTTTTTACCGCATTTGTTGCCATGCTTGAAAAAAAAATTTTGTGCTAGGGTAAATCTTTTCCGGACTTTCCGGCCTAACTCCTCTTTAAGACTGGCACGTAACTGTTCCAGTTCCTTCAGTGTCTGTTGGGCCCTAGTTAGCTTATGAGCACGTTCCAGCGTGTGTATTTGTGTCAGAAGCTTATTCATATGTTCTTGTGTGAGTTTTTTGCGTGTCGCAGCCATTTTTAGTAAGAGGCCTCTGTCAACACACTTATGGGCTTCCCACTGAGATAGGGGGCTCATATCAGGTGTGTTATTTAATTCAAAGAATTCTTCAATTTGTTTATTAACCGCGCTCGCTTGCAGTGGGTCTGTCAATAGCGATATATCAAGCCTCCAAAATTTAGTGGTAGGTGGTTTTTCAGTCCATGATAAGGTTATGGTTATCGGGTGATGGTCTGACAAAAAGAGGGGTTCGATACTAGCTTTGGATAATAGTGGCAGGTCTTTTTGTGAAATAAAGAAATAGTCGATTCTGGAATACCGATTGTGAGGCGGTGTATATAACGTGTAGTCTTTTACCCCTGGATGCAAGGTACACCAGGCGTCGAAGAGCAAGAGGTGTTGAAGTTGCATTTTAATTTGCCAGAGAGCTCTAAAGGGCATGAAAGAAGAGCCCGTGGAGGTGTCTTCAATGGGGTTCGAAGCAACATTGAAGTCCCCTCCCAGGAGAAGAATTCCGGATTGGAAGGGTGTCAGTAGGTCTATGGTCAAGCGGAAGAAGGATGTCTGGGTGGAATTGGGGCTGTAGATATTGGCGATTGTCAAAGGGCACCCCCACAGGGTCCCTTTTAGGAAAAGGAATCGGCCATTCTCATCAGCAAGGTCATTGGTTGCATGGAAAAATAAGGGGAAGGCATGATTAGATAGCTTTGGGATGTGGCCTGTTTTGAAATGGGTTTCCTGAATGAGGACAAAGTCCGATTTAATTTTGTGCAAATAAAGGAGCAGTTGTGACCTCTTTTCTGGTATATTAAGGCCTTTTGCATTCAGCGAGACAAGTTTAATGGTTGCGTTGTTGGAAGTTGTGGTCTTGGCCAACATTGTCGACCAGGCCGTGTCAAAGTGGAAAACTAGGAAAAAAAAAAAGGGGGGGGCAGAAGGAGGAGGAGGCTTCAGATAAAGTCACGGGAGATAGGGGTGGGGCTCGGGGAACCTAAAAAGAAGGTTCGCGCAGCCGCCAGGGAGGTTAGAGTACCGACAGTAGGGACAGACCTGCTATCCTACCTTAGAATGTGGGGTATTTCGGAGTAGTCAGTGAAGTTCGGGGAACTACACTGTGAGGAGGCGTGGAAGGGTAGGAGCAGAAACCAGAATGACAACTATGGGTGAAGAGAGTATTTGATGGGCTGAATGCTCCGCCACTCGTCGGTGATGCCAGAAATGGATAAACAGAGTGAGGATTCAAGGGCTTAATATAAAATTAGTTACGATGGGCTATCAAAACATCAAATTATTATGTTGTATTTGGCGTGGAACTGACCTCCCCCACCCCCCCCCATGAGACAGGCTGTGCTTGCATCAGTAAGAATGTGTAGGGAAAGCGAGGTGATTCTCACCTGGTGGGGAGGGAACCTTTGAAACGTGTTTGCATATGGGCTGCTTTTGGGTCATGGACCCCTAGCATTCTTCCGAAGCAAAACAATGGAAGGGTACGGGAGTGTTGGGGGGAGGTGTCAAGGAGGTCAGCCCAACACTAGACAAGCATGTAAAATCCACAACAATGAAAAATGTCGAGTAAAACAATAGTATTACAGTCTGCGATGTATTACCATGCTCAATGAAGGTCCTGAGACTCGTAAAAGTTATGAGGAATGGTGTAAGTGTTAGGGGGAACCAGGCACAATGGTGCTTCTACATTAGCAAATTCAAGGTGGGAAAAACAGGTAGATGGATCCCTCAGTGACATGGGCATACTCATTAAAGGTAGCGAGGTTAACTCAGTGGAGGTCTAACTACAGATTACATGACAAGAAGCTATGCATATTTACATTTGACTCTATGTACAAAATTGCTAAAGAACTGGCTTTCGGTTTGCTGCCACTCAATGCTGTGGAAGAATACCCATCGATAAGGAAGGGTTAAGTGAGGGAGAACCCTCGTATAAGAGAAGTCAAGTGCCTCACTGTCAGGAATAGTCCCTCCAGCAGGTGGCGCTGCGGCTCGGGGATTCTTTGGCTGCAATTCCAGTATCCACCAGCGAGTGTCTCCCAGCAATCAGAGGCCCATGAGTCACCACCTGATGCTCGTTACAGGAAGGATATTTAAACCCTGACTGCCATATGCATGATGCCTTGGTGTTTTGTCTCCATGTGCCTCTGAATCCTGTAGCCTGCAATCCGGAAGTCCTGTATCCTGTATCCGCTCTGGGACCCCTGTCCGCAGCCTGCTTTTCCCCCGTGTTCTCCAGCATCTGCTCCCTGTGCCTGTCCTGTCCTGCTCCCTGCCCCCTCTGCTGATCTCCCGTGTATGACCCTGGCCTGGCTTCGTTTACGGTTTGGACATTCCCCTTTACCTATTTAGGCAGTTTCACTACTTTTTGTTATTTAGTTACATTTCACGGTTTGTTATATTGGATGTGCGTTTTGATCACCATTTACCTTTCTTTTAATAAATCACTTTATTCACTTTACATGGTGTCTGGTATTCTCTGTGCAGTTCACACATTTCTGGTCACACCAGTTGCTGACACTCACATATTCGTTCACTGGGTATAGAAAAGGGGCACTCAGTAGTGCTTGGGCAGTTTCGTCATTGCATTAACAGATAAGAAAAGCAGATGATAGAAGGTGAAGCCGGGTCCCTACCAGTTGCAGTAACGGAGAAAAGCAACAGCAAATCATTGAGAAATATCACATATAGAACCTATTCAGAGCAGTGATAATATCGTGGTGAGGAAAACCCATGTCTCGGAGGCCTAGAGCAGTTTGGTCGAGTAATAAGAGGGCTGCATAAAACAGGTAGGGTCTAGGCTGTTTCTTGAAAAAAGTCTGCAGGTGAGAGCCCCTGGGAAAGGGAAATGTATAGGACCACCAGGGAGCTTATTAGGAGCTTCAGAAATATAATCTTTGCTTACTGAGCAGAACAGTTAAAACTTGCACACGGCTAAACTGATAACTGTAAACCAAAAACTGTGAACTATAAGTTGCTGACCTTTTGCTGGCGTAGGACCAAACCCCCCCTGGCATCCAATTAAGGGATAGGGGACATGCAGGCTGAACCAGGTTAAGTATGAGTGAAAAGAAGGTCCCTACAGATGTGCGAGTAAAGCCTGATATCGGCACAGGTGCGTCTTGTTTGTATGCCTAGAGTAGGGAATGATTATCTCAGGGACTGTAATATCTTTGTATTCAATTACCAGTAAGGTGGCCCCACACCAGCAAACAGAGCATATAACAACTCCAAACGGAACAATGTGCATTTCGTAGAGTATATATTCTGCACTTCATTATTGTACTTCGTAAGGCTTAAATACTTGCCAGGATGTCCAGAGGTGGGTGAAAAATGCCCAAAAAACAAAACCGAAAACAAAAAAGGGGGGGTTTTGAGCCATCAAAAAACTGGGGGTAGTTAGTCTCTTCTAGGCCTTCTGTGAATCGGAGAAGCTGGGACACTGTCACCGCCAGGGACCCGCCGGTTGGCAGGTGGTGGGGAATTGCGTGCTGATAGACGCCTTCTGCGAGGAGGGGCCGCTAGGCCGGTTTGTTGGAATTCGATCGATTCTTCAATATTTTGCGCCGTGAGCCCTGGTGCTTGGTGCCAGTCTGGTATGTCAATAAACGGGATATCAAGGCTTTCACAGAAGCGTTCCATATCCCCAGGTACTCGTAATAGAGCCGTGCGGCCAGGGTGACCCGCAGCGAGACCGAATGGGAACTTCCATCTGTATGGAATGTTTCTTTCTCGGAGCAAATCCAGCAATGGACGGAGGCGTTTGCGTTTAAGTAAAGTGATTTGCGACAGATCTTGGTATAGATAAAGGTAATACTGCGCTTAATCTGATGGATAATATAAAAGCAGCTGGCACAACAATAACCTTATATTGTCTGCATAAATCAAAGAACAAAAAGTGCAGCACTAATTAGATGTTTGTCAAATGAATATATCAGCAAATTCTTTAAAACTTGTCCAGATAATTCACACTAAAATCTAGCATGTATATAGTCCTATTGGTCAGGATCCAGAGTTTGATAATGAGACAAACTTCCTCGACTCGTAGTGAATCCAATATTGGGAATAGATAAATACCCTTACCAGATATACTCTGGGGAAGCGCCTTAAATCATGGAGACATTCCAAGGAAGAGATCTTTCCACCAACTATGGAGCTCCAGTCAAGCGAACCTTCACCTCCAAGGGAATAACCATACGGCCAAGGTGTCCAGGAAAAGTATAAACTGCTTGCTGCTCACTGCAGGAAGGGAGGAGCCCAGCCAACATACAGAACCCTGAGGAAGGACTTACATAAGGCACTGCTACCTACCATTTCGAAGGTTCATACTTTTCCTGGACACCTTGGCCGTATGGTTATTCCCTTGGAGGTGAAGGTTCGCTTGACTGGAGCTCCATAGTTGGTGGAAAGATCTCTTCCTTGGAATGTCTCCATGATTTAAGGCGCTTCCCCAGAGTATATCTGGTAAGGGTATTTATCTATTCCCAATATTGGATTCACTACGAGTCGAGGAAGTTTGTCCCATTATCAAACTCTGGATCCTGACCAATAGGACTATATACATGCTAGATTTTAGTGTGAATTATCTGGACAAGTTTTAAAGAATTTGCTGATATATTCATTTGACAAACATCTAATTAGCGCTGCACTTTTTGTTCTTAGATCTTGGTATAGCTTGATTTCGGTGGCATTGTAAAGGATTCTGTCTCTGGACCTGGCTTTGCGAAGGATCTCCTCCTTAAGTAGGAAGTTGTTGATATGCAGGATAACATCTCTAGGCGGGTCTGTATCTCTGCGTCTCGGGCCGGAGGGCTCGGTGAAGTTGGTCCATGTCGATTTGTGTCTCAAGGGGCCTTTCCAAGAGCTCGTTGAATATAGACAAGACGGCTTGAGTAAGCTGAGCGGTGTCTACCGATTCTGGGAGGTCTCTGATCCTGATATTGTGTCTGCGATTTCTGTTTTCAAGGTCTTCCAGGTGTCGGTGTATGTCTCTTAGTTGCAGGGCATGGGTATTGAGGGCTTGTTGTGCCTCATGTATATCTGCATCATGACGGTCAGTTAGTTCTTCCACCTCCTCTAGTCTAGATGTCATCACTTGCATGTCTTTACGCAAATCAGAGATCGCAGCAAATAAGGAGTCTTTAATGTCAGTGGCTATAGCTTTTAGGTCTGCTAGGCTTAGAGAGCGCTCGTGGTCAGCAGGGCTGGCGGGGGAAGCCACACGTGGCGTTCTGGAAGGACTTTTGCTGGATTGCATCGCCTGGTTAGGTGAGGATGCGTCCCGGGGTTGAGAGCGGAACAGTTTGTGAAACCCCTTGGAAACCTGTGGGGATGGGGCTCATGGTGAGCGAGAGGTTGATGGACTGCGATCCGTTTTGCCCATAATAGGTGTGTATGGAGCCCTTTAAAGCCAAAGAACAACCGACTTGTGGCGGAGCAGTAGGGGATTAGGCAGCCATTATGTGCAGTGAGCGGAACCCACAACAGAAAAAATGCAGCTGAAGTGAAGAGAAAATTGTTTGTAGAGGTTTGGGTGTGCGAATATGGCCGCCAAATTTAGGCCTAGGTGTATGGTCACTAAAGCCTCTTGAGGGGGTTGATGCTGAGTGTGCAGAGGCACTGAGGCTATGCTCCAGGAGGGGTATTTTGGCCAGGCCGGGAGTCTCCTGTGGGAGGTACAGCGTGTGGTGGGAGTCCCAATATGGCGGCAGACTACCGTAGGCCGCAACGAATCCCCGGCCTCATGTAATTGCCACGCCCGGAACTGTGGCAGAGGGCACCGAGGGTGAATAGCGGCCCAAACAGGGGAATTTTGGCTGCTGCCTGCCCGGATGGTTCTGCAGTAGGGTACCGAGGCACTAGCAGGGTCGGATGGGCTGGTAATTTTGCCGGGCCTGTACCGCCCTAGGACCTAAGACCACTGTACGAACGTGGCGCTTCTGCCGTTCAATAAGGATATCAGGGAGCAGCTATGGGTGTAGGGAGGGCATCTAGGGTGTATGTATCTCTCACCCGGTCCTTGTCGCTGAGGATTCGAAAGGAATGAGGGAGTTGGAGTGGAGTTGGAGTTGAACGTTCCTGTTCGCGCCAAGCCATGCCTCCCTGGCTCTGTTTTTTGAAAGGTATTTTCCCTCTTGCTTGTCCTTGTGGGGTCTGGGCCGCACTGCCGGGGGTGTACCCGGTCTCCCTTTAGGACGAGAGTGGCTGCCTAGGACAGTTTTTCTGTGCTATAGGTGATTTTGATGATGTCATCGGGCCATGCCGGGCCGCACATGCGTGCTGATCAGTGGGATTACTGACCACCATTTTGCTTTTGGGGAAAGGCTGCCCTCTTATCAATAATGAGGGACAGAGTCCCGAGGGAAGATCTCTAGATCTCCAGGGACAATTTGAGCTTTCCTTCGACGCCCCTACTGTTTATTTTCAAGTATGAAGTAAAAAAAAATGCCTGTTTATGTATATACAGTATATATATGTGTATGCTTATATCTGTATGTGTATTGTGACGTTATGTGAGGCAAGATAGTGGACGGGTGATATCTTTCGCCTCGCATGTGTTCACTTGGAGTGAACTAGAAAGAGTCCGGCCCGGGTTTTGCCAGCCACCGTGGCAGAGCTGGTTCCAGCCTGGTCACCGACCATTCCCCCCCTGAAGTGGATGTGTGACAACAGGGAAAAAAATAGTCTGGTGACAAGGTGGTTTCTGGCCCTACAGCCCTACAAGTGTACAGTAGTACATAAGGCGAGAAAGCTGCAAAACAATGCGGATGTCCTTTCCCGGGTCCAGTGTATGGGTGTGACAGTTACTCAGCCGCAGGGGCTTGAGCAGAGGGGGGTATGTGACGTTATGCGAGGTGAGATAGTGGACGGGTGATGCGTTCACTTGGAATGGACTAGAAAGAGTCCGGCCTGGGTTTTGACTGCCACCGTGGCAGAGCTGGTTCCGGCCAGGAGTTTCTGGTCCACCCAAATCCCCCTTCAGCAGCTTTAAATGACCAGGAGGAGAACTCAGTGCTGCTCTGGCTTGGGACTCAGTATCACTACACTGAGAGAGCTACACCTTGGGAGTTGGTTGCTCTAGGGACTCTAAAAAGAAAAGGTTTGTGTTTGTTTTGTTTGGAGGTATCTAGGATGAGCCCGACACCGTATAGAGAGGTATCCTGCTCTGTATAGTTTAATGCTGGAAGGCAAAGAATTGTTTTGCTATTTTGTTTGTTTTATGACTTGCAACCTTTATCAATAAAACTGGCAACCCGCCAGACTTTTTAGAAAGTTTGCCTTCAAGCTGCCTTTTTCCCAGGAAAGGTCCCCACGAGCTAATCTCCCACACGTGGTGGATACAAGCCACTGTGACTCAGCGTCAACAGGGCGCACAGGCCAATGCAGCTCAGCAGGAGTTGAATTGCCAGTTTGCGGAGACCTTGCAGGAGTTAAAGAAGGAGTCCACACCTCCTGTGACAGAACAAAACTTGATACATGCCAGTTTACGCCTGCAGAAGATGACACCTGTGGATGATATGGACGCATACCTCACCACTTTTGAGACAGTCACTGTGCAGGAAGGATGACAAAAAGGACAATGGTCGGGACTGTTAGCGCCTTTTCTGACAGGTGAGCCCCAAAAAGCCTATTTTGATTTGGAACCCGATAAGGCCCAGGAGTATGAGTCTCCAAAAACGGAGATACTCGCACGCCTGGAAGTGACACCACATGGACCAGCCACCCTGCTCCCAAATGTTTGACTTGATCCACCTCACAAGGAAGTGGTTACAGTCAGAGACTTTGGCAGGCCCTCAGATCGTGGAGCGTGTGGTCGTGGACCGGTATCTGCGTGCGCTCCCTGCTACTTTGAGGAAGTGGGTCAGCCATCGGCGACCCCAAAACAGCAACCCAACTGGGGGACCTCATGGAGAGATACAGTGCTGCTGAGGACGCATTGCAACCATCTGCCCCCACTCCAATGTATCTAGGGGTGAAAGATTGTCCGGTAGATCCGGTAAGACTGTTCCAGGGTTCAAGGGCATGGGAAAGTTTGATAAGACTGCTACGGCTAAAGAGACTATGGGTTCCAGACCGGGACACTGGCCAAAGAAGCCAGGAAGGCCTTGGGGACCCTTGAGAGGACTGAGTATAGAGCACATACAGTGCTACCAATGTCATGCATTGGGATATATTACTGCCAACTGTCCCATAAATGATGAACCAATGCAGTGTCATAATGCTTATATGAAAAGACGCATATCTCTTTTTGCACAGGTCACATGTACTGCATCATGTCAGGATCACATGGAAAAGCAAATGTGTATGATTTCTGTTGATGGAAAGCCAGTCACTGCACTGCTTGATTCAGGTAGTGTTGTGACTTTAGTCAACAGCAGTTGTGTAAATCCTGAAAAATTACACCATAGCACCATCGGGGTCATTTGCATCCATGGGGACACTCGGGACTACCAGACTGCGGTGGTTGATATTGACAATCCCTGTGTACAGTGTGACACATTCAGTGGGGGTGGTACCTTCCCTGCTTTATGAGGTCCTAGTGGGGAGGAATTTTCCCCATTATTGAGGGTTATGGGAAGGCACAGAGAGTCTGGAGGATAGAGCTCCCCCTGCTGGGGAAGCACGGGAACTCTCACCGGACCCTTTTTGCCAAATGGAAGAGGAGACGGTTGGCAGGACCGAGTCCTGCAATGGCTGGGGAGCCGGAGGAGCTGGAAGACAGCTCTCAGCTTGAGGTTAATGAACTAATCAGAGAACAGCTCTGACTCTAAAAGTGAGAGTGGACAGAATGTGACCCCTGACTTAGAGGTCCGGAGGGAGGATTTTTGTACAAAGCAATTACGAGATGTCATCCTCATTAGAGCCAGAGAGAACGTTAAGATGATGGATGGGGAGCCTGTGGATCCTAATTGGGGGATGTCTTTCTCCTACACAGCTCTTAAAAACAATTTGCTGTATCAGGTGGTAAAACATGGTGAGGACGAGGTAGAACAGCTGGTGGTTCCCAAACCCTTCCTCAGGATGCTGCTAGACTTGGCCCATGGTCATATAATGGGGGGACATCTTGGTATGGAAAAGACCAGGAAGAGAATAACCCAGAGATTCTTCTGGCCCGGCCTGTATGCAGATGTCAGAGAGTACTGTGAGTCATGCCCCGAATGTCAAATGTCTGCACCGTCACCCCATTTTCACAGTCCACTTGTTCCCCTACCCATAATTGAAGTGCCTTTTGAGAGAATTGGTATGGATCTGGTGGGTCCAGTAGTAAAGTCTGCCCGGGGCCACCAACACATTCTGGTAATACTGGACTAAGCGATACGCTATCCTGAAGCCATACCCTTGCAGAATACCTCCGCTAAGATTATTGCCAAGGAATTGGTCCAGGTATTTAGTCGCGTGGGGATCCCAAAAGAGACCTTAACGGAGCAGGGTACCCTGTCAATTCCAGGGTGACTAAGGAATTGTGCACGTTATACAAAATCTCCCATTTCCGTACCTCTATTTACCACCCCCAAACAGATGGATTTGTAGAGAGATTTAATAAAACCCTCAAAAGTATGTTGAAAAAGATGTTTGACAAAGATGGGAGAAATTGGGATTTTTTGCTACCATATCTCATGTTTGCCATATGATAGGTTCCCCAGACGTCTACGGGTTATTCCCCGTTTGAACTCTTGTATGGTAGACATCCCAGGGGGCTGCTATATGTCCCAAAAGAAACCTGGGAAGGAGAGGCCACGCCATATAGAAGCGTCATAGAGCATATCTCCTTGATGCAAGATCGAATCACAGCTGTCCTAACCCTTGTACGGGAACATATGGAGCGAGTCCAGGAAGCCCAGAGGAAGGTCTATAATTGGGGTGCCAATTGGGGTGTTCAACCCAGGAACAAAGTCCTGGTACTGGTTCCTACTGTTGAAAGTAAATTCCTGGCCAAGTGGCAGGGTCCCTTTGAGGTTAGGAAAAGAGTAGGGGAGGTAAACTACAAAGTTTACCAGCCAGGGAAAAGAAAACCAGAGCAAATTTAACATGTTAATCTCTTAAAACCATGGAAGGAGAGAGAGAGTTCACTGATCGTTTCCCCTCCTCAAAAGGACAGGGTACCAATGACCCCTGACACCCCCTTGTCCGTAACGAAACAAAATGATGTTAAATAATCTGTGAGTAAAAATAGAGACTTTTTCTCCCCTTTACCCGGACTGACCTCAGAGATCCAGCATGACATAATCACGGAACCAGGTGTTTGCATAAATGTGAAGCCCTATAGAATCCCTGAAGCTAGGCGAGAGGCAGTTGCAAAAGAAATCAAAGCCATGTTAGAATTGGACGTGATAGAGTCCCACAGTGACTGGTTGAGCCCCATAGTGCTGGTCCCGAAGCCCGATGGCACTATCAGGTTCTGTAATGACTTTAGAACCAAGTTTGATGCATACCCAATGCCTCGGGCTGACAAACTTATAGGCTGATTGGGAGGTGCCCGGTACATAACAACCCTAGACCTAACCAAGGGCTATCGGCAGATATCCCTAACAGAGACAGCAAAGGAGAAGACTGCCTTTTCTACCCCTGAAGGGTCATTTCAATACAAGTGGATGCCATTTGGGTTACAAGGTGCCCCTGCATCATTCCAAAGAATGATGGAAAAAACCTTAAGACTGCACTGCTTCTACACAGCCGCCTACTTGGATGATGTGGTCATCCACAGCCCAGATTTGGAATCGCATCTGCCCCGAGTGCAAGCAGTGATAGATTCCCTTAGGAAAGCGGGTCTCACAGCCAACCCAAAAAAATGTGCCATCTGTCTAGAGGAGGCCAAATACCTTGGCCACATTATTGGCCGGGGACTCGTTAAGCTGCAAACCAACAAACTAGAGGCAATCCAAAAATGGCCCCAACCTCCAACTAAAAAGCAGGTGCATGCATTCCTGGAGATCACAGGGTGCTATAGGCGCTTCATACCCGACTTTGCCACCATTGCAGTCCCCCTGAGGGTCGGTCATGGTGAAGTGGAACCCTGAAGCAGAGAAGGCGTTTCAGAAGAAGATCAAGCCCTTTGTGTACAACCGGTGCTTGTGACCCCGGACTTCACCAAGAACTTTGTGGTGCAGACCTATACCTCTGATGTGGGTCTAGGGGCTGTACTGTCCCAGATCAGAGATGGGGAGAAGCACCCGGTTGTATACCTGAGCCGAAAGTTAAACAGGCATGAAAAAAATTATGCTAACGTCGAGAAAGAATGTCTCGCTATTAAATGGGCCTTGGAGACCCTAAAGTATTATTTGTTGGGAAGACCGTTTAGACTGGTCACCGACCATGCCCCCCCTGAAGTGGATGTGTGACAACAGGGAAAAAAATAGTCTGGTGACAAGGTGGTTTCTGGCCCTACAGCCCTACAAGTGTACAGTAGTACATAAGGCGAGAAAGCTGCAAAACAATGCGGATGTCCTTTCCCGGGTCCAGTGTATGGGTGTGACAGTTACTCAGCCGCAGGGGCTTGGGCAGAGGGGGGTATGTGACGTTATGCGAGGTGAGATAGTGGACGGGTGATGCGTTCACTTGGAGTGGACTAGAAAGAGTCCGGCCTGGGTTTTGACTGCCACCGTGGCAGAGCTAGTTCCGGCCAGGAGTTTCTGGTCCACCCAAATCCCCCTTCAGCTGCTTTAACCACTTGCCGACCGCCGATCGGCATCTGACGGCGACAAAGTGGTTCGTTATCGCAAAACGCCGTCATACGACGGCGGCTGCGATAACGCGCACTGTGAGCGCAGCGTCGGCGGCAGCATACTGCCGCAAAACGCTATTGCTTGGTGAAACAGCGGCAGTCTACGGCTAGCCGCCAGCCGTTCACCAATTTCGTCGACTTCCCCCTAAACCCACCTGGTCTTTGAGGACCGGCCTTGATCGAGACGGTGCCACCGTCAGTTTTGGGTCCGGCCTGAGAAAGATCAGGTGAGGTTCACTTGCGTAGTGGGCAGGTGATAGAGTGGAGCGTATTGCAGTGTATGGGGGGAGACGGGTTCGGGGACGCCGACTCATTGACAGTGTGGGTATGTGACCTGGGCCCTTTCCTGTAGGCGTAACAAAACGTCGAAAGAGCGGAATACATGATGACATGTGAACATCCCGAC